>OZ017739.1:192904153-192936653 GCA_963969285.1 Odontomyia ornata
TGGGGTTTTGAATTTTCTTTCGTTTTCCTGAAGATGAAGGATTACTGCACGCAGCCTTAATTTTATTTCAATTTCGCCAAATTGTCGAAACTGTCGTTTTCTTCAATTGCTTCGAAGCACATATTACTGATTTTTTTTGCCACTTTCAATTTCTCGAATAATATGTAACTTCTCATTAATCGTTAGCACTTTGCGAGTTTTCTTCTCCATTTCTTTGTTTTGCAAACTTTATCGCGACCTTACACCGATCACATCACTTCAAAAACTGCCAATTATTTTCTTATGGGATTCCCTAAAAATTATGCAGACATCTCCCGAACACAAAAAAAAAACACCCTACCGGGCACAATCCTTAAAAACTGGCGATTATTTATCATGGGATTCCCCGAAAATTATAGGGACCGAAGACCCTTCGCGTTATTGTTGCCAATTTGTTACGTATCGCAACAACTTGTCTAAACAACTTATTTTTGTTTGTGGGTTTATGCTTCATATGTACGTATGTACATATATGAGAATAAATATTTTGTACGTTATAAAGAACTCAAGTGGCATGGAGGAAGGTACGTTATAACCAATATGTATGTTATAAAAGTGAACGTTATATCCGTACAAAAATACAGTAACCTCCATGATTTGTGCATGGAGATTGGAAAAAAGTACTTTATAACCGAAAGTACTTTATAAAAGTGCACTTTGTAAGCGGGTTGCACTGTATATATATATATATATATATATATATATATATATATATATATATATATATATATGTATATGTATATATCTATATAATTATATATATATATATATATATATATATATATATATATATATATATATATGTCTATTATATATATTATAAATAAATATATTTGTATACATATAAATATATATATATATATATATATATATATATATATATATATATATATATATATATATATATATATGTTTATATATATCTATATATATATATATATGCATATATATATATATATATATATATATATATATATATATATATATATTTGCATATATTTATATATATATATATATATATATATATATATATATGCATATATATATATATATATATATATATATATATATATATATATATATATATATATATATTTATATATATATATATATATATATATATATATATATATATATATATATATATATATATATATATAAATATATATATATATATATATATATATATGTATATATATATATATATATATATATATATATATATATATATATATACGTACAGTATATATTTATACATATGAGTATATAAAATAAGCTGCACAATTGGTACAATAAGTTTCTTCCAGGAAACTTACCTATAAATACCCTTCTAAAATGCATCACTTCTTAGCGTCTATTCGATTTCCATGCCATCGTTTTCAGTAATTTATGGCATTTAGTTTTTTAGCGAGCCTTTTCTTCTCTTTCGTTGTATTACAGCCCCTCTCGGGCCTTGGCGACCTGCAAAAAGCGCCTCCAACTAGCTCCGTCAATTGACCGCGCCCTCAAATTTGATGAGCTGTCTTCTTTGACCACCTTTCAGTACCCCCAATTAATACCTTTTTGGGTATCTGTTGTTCATACATGCAATTTATGTGGCTAGCTCAATGCAAACTTTTGACCTTTGGCTCGTCAACAATTACATACAGCTCATGGTTGTATCGAATTTGTAGTTGGTTCCCGTCTGGCTTTGCTTCAGGACTCACCTATCGAAGCCATCCAATATGCTTACGGATCCTTGGGTTGGAATCGACGTTTTGCACCCACAGTGCATCACGGCTTTTACACAGATTTGTATACTTTTAACTTTGTGTGCCTGTCTAAGCAGCTGGTCTTGAAGATCCTCAAAACTGGGCTACATATTTTAATTGACAGCTGTATTCCTCGGCGTATTTTGTCTCTCTCATTAGCGGTTCTCATCACTTTAGCGCCTAGATATGCAAACTTGCCCACATTTTTGATATTGTATTCACCAAGTATGATATTTTAGTAATTTAGGATATTTTTCCTTGGCTACAACATGAGCTTTTTGTTATCCTCGTTGATTTGTAGCCCTAGTTTTGCTTCACTGTTGACTTTCAGGAAAAGTTCTCTAGTAGTTGTAAACGAGCGTGAAGTAATGTCAATGTCATTTGCATAGGCTACCACTTAGCTCGGCAAGTACAATAACGTACCTCTTGTATATATAGGTAACTTTCTTATGACTTATTCTAGAGCCAAATTGAATATAAATGGGGCCAGCGCATCTTCCTGCTTTAGTCCGATATTGGTGTCAGAGGCTTCGTTGAGTTTATTATAAATGTGGAATTGGGAGGTGATCTATGTCATTGTCATCTTGCTAAGACAGAAATATTTGGCTGGGATAGTAAAGCAAAGCAATAATTGTTGAGCTCCCAGAATTTTCCAAGTACCTGCTTGCCTGTAAACAGTTTGTCTACTCGTTACTTCGATCGACTTGTGCAAAACTCTTAATGTTTGATCCAATTTTATTTTCTAAGAGCTTTGGAAATATTTTTTACGCAGAAGAAATTAGTGATATGCCGTTCTCGTTTTCACACTGTAGGTTGCCATCTTTTTTGTGGATAGGAATGTAATTGATTGGCTACTCGTTTGGCATATGTTCTTGCTGAATAATGCTGCTGCCACTATATTTAATGAGCTCCACAAGAATATCATCGACACCCGGCTCATTATTATTCTTTTGGACTTTGATAGTGGTACAAATTTCATCCAGAGTTGGAAGGGCCAATGGAGTTTCTTCGGGAATATCAATAAACTTCGATTATCTGGAGCTGTGTGGAGGATGAAATTTTCTGCCACAAAGCCTTTCAATGTTGAGTTTATGTAGAGGGTTAACCTGCACCAAATATGCCTTCGACATATGACATCAGTAGGTTAGTTTGATCAAGTAATGGTCTGAGTAACAACTGACTCCATGGTATTGCTGCGAATTCCGGCGTACCGACTTTCTCCCATTCGCAACTTCAAATTTCCGCCGTAATATTTCCACCTTCATTTGGGCACTTCTACCTTTTCCTCTGTAAATTTATTTATTTTATTAACATTTTTCCGTTTTCCCTTTAATTTTTATTTCCCCATAATCACAATCCTACCCTTTCCCTTATTTCCAACTACAAAAAAAATAATACATACTAATAATTTCAATTTTCCCACTAACAACATTTCATTCATTAATTCCCGCTAACAAAATGATATTCAATACCTTTTTTTCTAACAAAACATAATTCCTTTCCGTCATACTAACTAATTCTATTCCCACTAACAAATTTAATTTTTATACTAACAAACATTAATTCACGTTCCCCTACTAACAAAATTCAATCCCATGCCCAAATGCAACGTTCAAGTTGCTTATGAGATGAACGGGAGATCGACAATCCATGGCACCATTAGCTGCGTCTTGAGTCCTCGATCGAGGGTCTGCTGGAACCCTGAGTTCAAGTTCTCCCGGGCGCACGGAAGCACTCCTTTTGGGGTATCGGCAAACCCAATAGCTTCCGAAATGTGTATACGAGTATGTGACACTTTGAATTCAACCAAGCGCTTCTTGGATTGGGCAAAGTGCCATATGTAAAACAATGGATACTATTGAGGTTGTCGATATGGAACAAAAGATGTGTGGGTAGCGGAATCGAAGTGTAATGAACTTCGATTACGTTACCCAGATGCGGCAGCGGTAACTGGGAAAAGGATTGCGGAATCGGATTTGGAAAGGTGAAATGCGGGATTAAGTTGTGAGGATTGAGGAGTCAGATTTTGATTTGGGAAAGAAGAAAGGTGTTTTCTGTGCGCGTTAAAATTGATTTTTGGGGGTTTTTAAATTGAAAAAAAGGAGTTAGTATTTGGCAAAAAGATAGAGAAGTTTTGTTGTGCGGGATAAAAGTAATTTTTGGGTGTTTTAAGATTGGAAAAAAAAAGTTTTGGATTAAGAATGTGATGGTAAATTAGATATATTTTTTTTGAAGTTTTAATGACGAAGGAGGAGAGTGAAAGAATTGAGAAAGTGAGGTGAATATTAGATTTTGGAAGGGAAGCGAGTTGATTTTGTGCGGTGTGAAAAAGAAAAATAAAATTTTTTATTGATTTGAAGTGCGGGGAGACGAAAATTGAAAGTTTTGATTTGAAATTCAGCGAAAAAAAAAAACAAAAAAAAAACTAATTTTGTCGGTTTGTGGAGAGGACCAGGTGCCTTGAGTGAAGTATTCTGCGAGTACGGATCAGAAAGTTGAAAGTGGCCATTGTTTTTTTTTAGTTTTTTTGTTATTTTAACCTAAAAATCAGATTTTCAGTGGCCCCACGCTTCTTATTTTGTACTTCACCGGGCGCTAGGAGTTTTGCAAGAAAAGAAGTAAGTATCAATCATAATTTGTTTCAATATTTTACAATAATTTTTATATTAAATTGAATTGATTTGTTTTGTTGTATTTTGGTATATATTCTGTTGTTTAAATCTCGAAAGGGCCTTTTACTCGTAAGGTTTTTTTTGGTTGTGAATATAATTGTTGGACTAAATAAAACGGCCATGTCAGTTTAAGCTCATCATATTTCATTTCTCAAAATGACCTCCCCCTTTCCCATCCTTTTCCCTTTGTGCTAGTTTTTATGTAAGGTGGCTCAGCACGAGCAGAGGGTGTCCCGGAAGACTCACGACACGACTGAGCGCTAGCCGGCCTCAGTATGCCACCCCGGGCTACACACCCCTCTGCTAATTCTTAATGTCTGCAACTGCGGTGACTTCCGTGGTTGCTACAGTAGGTAAAGACGTCAAGTCTGCTTGCGGCCACACGTTGTTGAATCAGAACGTGGTCCATCTGGTTTTGTGTATTACCACCCTGTGACACCCAGGCAATTTTATGTATCCGTCAATGTGGGAGGCAAGTAGGACTTATGACTAGATTCCTGCTACATGCAACGTCAATCAGGCGCTGGCCGTTGTCATTTGTTTCATCGTGGAGACTATATCATTCAGTCATTCTCCAATGAGATAGCTCCTTGCCAACTTCAGCGTTGAAATCATCCAGAATTGTTTTTGTCTCGTTTGTAGGCAATGAGTTGACTAGTCTTTCAAAGTGAAACCCAACCTTCCCTTCGTTTTTTTTCCTTTCTTTTGATCAGAGTATGTGCTTTTATCAGCCAAATTTTAGAGAATCCCACTTTTATACGAATTGCACAAAACCATTTATTGACTACTTTACAATCAATAACTTGCAATTTGAACTCCCTATCGACAATAAATATTACTCCGAATTCGTACATACCAACAGGCTTACCTGTTTTGAACATTGTAGGAGATCTCATATCTTAAATAGCACTTCCAGTAGAGTTCGTTTCCTAGATTGGTATTATGTTTAATTTACATTCGCTGGCCTGTTGTGAAAGGTCTTTATCAGTGCCAGGGCTGTTCAGTGGTCTGACATCTCAGGATTCAATGCCATAGTCCTATTTTTGGTTGCGAGGTCGTTGCCGTAGGTCCAGTCCATTCCGAGGCCATAAAACAGGTTTCGAAAATGTGTAGGTTTTTCCAAGAACGGGAAGTTAGCACATGGCCCTACCTCCATTCCGGCGGCATGGTTATTATTTGGAATTCCGTTATCATGTATAGAAGACTTGCCTTTACCCTCTTGCGTCACTGAAAGGACGTGTTAGTAGGATTTACTAGCAGAGAAGCAGGTATATTTTCAGTTGCTGGCATTTCTCTGTATTTAATATGCCATTATTGGGGAATGAATAATGCAATGTGCGACCACGAGAACATTTACTACGTTTTAGCATTGGGCTCAGGATAAGGATATATAGGGATCCCTCCTCCTTTCTCCGCCAAACTTGGGACCGTCGATGTCTAGACTATGTCTTATAGTTCAGAGGAAACTCAATTATGAATTTTTATGTTCATATTCAGAGTTATGGTCTATTATAGAAGGAAAGGTATCGTCGTTTTAGGTCGTGATTCTCCACGGTCTCTAGTATGGAAATCATTAATGATAGATTTGCGATATACAAGGTACAAAAGCATCTAGAGGGTAACGGATCAATATTCATATGACCATGAACCCTCTAATTTACAGTAATGAAGGAACTATGTATATCCTACATGTTAGTGCGTTAGAAGGATTTTTTGATAAATTCATGATTGGGCGAAAGAGAAAAGCAGTCATAAAATTTGTTCTAAGCTGTCTTAAATTGGAATATTCATGCTGCATTTAGAATTTATTTATTCGTCATTTTCGTCAGAAATGATTGACTCAAATGTACTGTCTAGTGAAATAATCAAGTATACTGATTCGATTTATCATTCATGACAAAATGTATTATGTCCCCCATGAAATCCTTAACGAGGCGCAAGATAAAAGGTATATTTTGTACAAAAAGGCATTAAAATTCAATTTATTGACATCAATGTACTATATTGAACTTAGATCTACAAAATGCTTCAAGGAATTACAATTATGTACCAATGTTTTTTGTAACAATATATTATCCTTAGTTTGAAACCCCTACAATCTAAATCCTTTAATGCATCGAAGTAAAAATCGATAGTGTTTAATTTTAACCATAAAGGTCTTGTTATCGTTATTTGATTTGCATGTCCTTGAAATAAAGTCTAGTTAAAAGTGAGTTGTATCTTTTGCCAAAATAAAATTGCCTATGTATGCACGTCCAAAAGTCATGCGTGAACATACATGTATACAAGTTGAGTAACTAGGAGAGCGCTCCTACCAGAAGATCTTTGTAACCATCCAAAGGTTCCAAACAAGTTTTCTAATAGAATGAATTGCGTGGTGTAGCGGTTAGTCTTTGGCGCCAACGAGATTTAGTTCGAGTGATTCTTCGGAAGGAATAAAAGTCTGTTCAATTATGATACGTGCTGGTTCAAAATCAGAACGTATCGCAGCTGGGTGAATGGATACACGACCAAAGCGTGATACTAACCATATCACCTTGTGGAGTGCCGATACATTCGATCATGATAATGCGATACCCTAACTATATCTAATCGAAGGCCCAAAATGGGCAGTAGTGCAGCAAAAAAAATAATTATCGATGGCATTAATTATTCATCAAATACTCCAATACTCCCCGCAGGGGGAATGCTGGCTAACAGGAATACTCTTGGAGGCTAGCATTCTTTGGGGAGTTCCGCCCCCCACGTACCGGAGGAAATTCTCGCAGGGGGAATGCCGGTCGACAAGAGCACTCTTGGAGGCTAGCATTCTTTGGGGAGCGCCACCTCCACGGACCCGAGGATATGGGGGGCGCCGTGAGACTCCCTCCTGGAATGCAAGGTAACGGCCCCGACTGGATCTGGACTACGCCTTGCACAACGAACTGAAATTTCTGCTTTGGGTTGGCGGATATGATGATTTGGACCTAGTTGCTTTGCACGGTAGCGCCGAGGTGACACTCGTGTGTGAACGGCTTCAATTCAACTATTACACGGTCTCCGTCCCGTTAAAACCTTGGCAGGTCTCGGAGTACGTTCGAAGTTCACGCGGGTTGGTGGTGTACGTTCAGTTTAGATAGACTCGTGATTAGCGCTGGTCTTGCTCTGAATACTTGTCCCCATAAGGGCTTGTGCCAACCCTCACATGGCCTCCCTGCTCTGCAAAGATAGCCATGGGACCAAAAAGGTACACACACGAACGGAGATAGCAACTCCAAGGGGGGTCCAATAAAGCTGGAGCAACTAAAAACCCTTAAAAAACATCAAAAAAACTCAAAAAAGAATACAAAAATAACAATAGCGTCGACGCAACCAGCGATACCAGCTACAATGTTTACAGCACATCGGGAGTGGTACTAACGACGACAAAAAACGACGATTAATACCAGGACAGTGAAGACGGACGAAAAATGTGGATTAACAGACAGTTCAGTCCAGAATGAGACTCCTGCAGCATTCGGGCGCAGCAATAAAATGTTGCGAACACCAGAGCATCCGATTAAGGAAAAGTGGGAAACTCTGCTGGACGTGCCAGATGTTCGAGCGGTGGAGGAAAATGTAAAGCAACTCGAGAATTCGATGAACACTGCTGCGTTCGCTACCGAAGTGATTGAAGCAAGGGTCGTAAATCCTGAATTAGTGAAGACCCATCCTTAAGTCAACGGGGAAATAACGGCAGGAAAAGAAACAAGCAACCAGTCAAATAAAGCGATGATGTGCGATTTCATCGCCAACGTCGAAAATGTGGTGGAAGTACAGTATTCGAAAACTGAAGCCGATAAATTCTCCCGAAGACGATGGTGGCAACGTACAATTGCCGCCTAGCGACATGAAGAAGAAGGGCTATTCCGAAAAGTGGGAGTTTTTCTAAAAAGAATACAGTCTTCATGCGACTTCCCAAAAATCACCAAAGCAGAATGAATTGGGCTCCTTGAACTAGAGGAACTCCTAGCCTGCATAGGGCACTATCGGAGGAGCTGGTTAAAGGCTAAAGAGGACCAGAAGGCCGAAGAAGAGCAAAAGGCTAAAGAAGCACTGGGTGCGAAATCTTGAGAGCACGTGCAGACAGTTCCGCAATTAAAAATTAATAAAAGAATGGCGTCCAGCCCAATCAAAGAAGATCGGGATAATAGAAGGAAGGAAGAGGTACTTGATGGGTGCCGAATACCACATCAGGGGTTCCAGATAGTGCTTACAACTCCTTCAAAAAGTTTCAGGAACTAAAGCTTGCACGAACGCCCAAGGAGAAAAAAGATCCGTTGCAAAACAGGAGAGAAAAAAGCCCCGACGAAGACCCCGGCAATAGGCATTGCTCGTAAAACCCCAAGACGGTTGATCTTACGCGGATGTGCCGCGAAACATCAGGAGGAACGTAAGACCTGAAGACACTTACACTGCTATAAAAGCAGTAAAACCAACGCAGTCGGGCAACATACTGATCGAGTTTAAGGTAGAGGCCGAGAATAAGGAAGCATTCCGTGACGCAGTAAAGAAAGTCCTTAGCAAAAGCGCAGCTATAGCCTCACTCGAGCCGATGTCAACGATCTAAATAAGAGATATTGACTGCGTCGCGGGTCTGGCCGAGGTGGGATCAAGGTGAGGCTAACACTAGAAAACCATAGGAGGCAACGCATGGCCATAGTTGACTGGTCCGAAAAGGACGCCGAACAATTTCTGAATAAGGGCAAAGTACAAAAAGGATGGGTTGTCAGTAGAATACGGCGAAGAACAATGCCTCTTCAATGTTTCAAATGCCTTGGCTATGGTCACACCACACAAGTATGCAACGGACCCGATAGGGTTTCTCTATGTTACAAGTGCGGTGAAACGGGACATTAAAGAAAATAGTGTACGAAGGAGGCACACTGTCTTCTTTCAAGAATGCTGATCCAAAACCGGATTTCGGACACGTTTTGGGATCAGGAAAATGCCGGGTAGTATTAGGAGGATGGACGTCGAGAGGTTCTTCGAGATTCTTACAGCAGGTGGGCCGCTGCAGGGAGCTTCGGAGGGGACGGAAGAACTGCCAGCTCAAGACATGGTGAACTCATCTTTGAGCATCATCACGAATGCTCGTAGAGCTTCTATGCCCCGTCGAAGACCCCGGCACGTCAAGCCCCAAGTGTATTGGTTGTCAACTAAAATTGTTAAAAAACGAAAGGAGTGTCACAAGCTTCGGCGTGAGGCTCAACGGGCGCAGAGTCGTAACGAGGAAAGCAACCACGCAGCAGCATATAAATCAGCCAGGAAATGCCTTTGCAAACTAACCAACAACAGCAAGGCTCGCTGCTGGCAAGATCTAGTGGACACTGCAAATAAGGATCCGTGGGGCCTTGGCTACAAGCTAGTTATGTGGAAGCTCAGTGCTCTACGGAAAGCTTGTATAAATGACGCGGAAAAGATGAACGAGATAGTGCGGGCACTCTTCTCTCCTCATCCCATCCGTGCTGACGCTGTCCATGGTAACAGCAGTCAAGCACCCACTCTTCACACAGCCAGAACTAGAAGATGCTGTCCTTTCGTTGATAGCGAGGAAGGCTCCATGTCCAGATGGTGTTTCGACTGAGGATTTGCGACTTGTCTATCACCATTGCCCTGACTTGCTTGCTCAACACATTTACACAGGACAGGGTTTTTCCGGTGGCGAGGCTCGTGCTGATCAGCAAGGGGAAGAGAAATCCCGAATAGTTGTCTGCATACCGCCCGTTATGCGTGCTAGTCACGCTGGCAAAGTGCTAGAGAAACTCATCAAAGGAAGACTCACTGACGCGATTCGTGCTGCTGGGGACCTTTCTCCTCAGCAGTACAGCTTTAGAGCAGGACGCTCTACCATTGATGCGATTGCAGAGATGGTCAGCGTGGTCCAAAAGGCAGAGGCATATAGTCGCACCAAGCGACGGATCGTCCTGTTAGTGACACTCGACGTCAGGAACGCCTTCAACTCCGCTAGATGGGTGGATATTCTGGATACGCTGGAAAACCCTTTTCAAGTTCCAGAATATCTAATGCGGCTTTTGAGGGACTACCTAAAGGACCCAAGCCTGCTCTACGATACGACATAAAGCTAACGAGGGATGGAAAATACATTGAGTGTTGGCCGGGAATCTATCCTTGGTACGGACCTGTGAAAAGTGTCTTACGACGGGCTACTGAGGCTGGAGATGCCAGATAAGTCACGCTTGGTCGGTTATGCGGGTGATGTTGCGGCTCTAGTCACTGAATGTCCCGCTGAATAGGCACAACTTAGGCTAGGTATGCTAATGCGCTGAGTAAGGGACTGGACTGCGTTTAGTACTGGAGAAAACCGAAGTGGTCATCTTGATAAAAAAGAGAATCCCTAGAGTAAGGATGATCAGTATTGGAGATATACAAATCGAAACGAAGCCATCTGTGAAGTACCTAGGGTTACTGATCGACTTGAAGATGAGTTTTTCTGAGCAAATCAGGGCAACGGCTGGGGAGGCTGCTGCAGAAGTATTGACTCTGAGCCGACTTATGGCCAACGTTGGGGGACCCAGCCCATCATGAAAACGCCTCTTGATGAGTACTGTAGGGTCAGTGCTACTATATGGAGCCAAATTATGGCACGACGCCCTCAGTAAGGAGGTATACCGAAAACGCTTGGCACAGGTACAGAGAAGAGAAGCACTGAGAGTTGCATCTTCGTATCCGATAGTCTCTGATTCGGTGGTGAGAGTTATTGCAGGCGTGATGCCTTTTGCCCTCCTTGTTCGAGAGCGCCACTCTAGTTACCTGCGCCGAAACGACGATGGGAGGGAGACGCTTGTCCGCGAGGAGAGACAGCGCTCGCTCAATGATTGACAGCAGTCTTGGGTGAATTGCACGAAGGGAAGGTGGACTGCGCGGCTCATCCCGGATGTCAGACTGTGGCTAAATTGAAGACATGGTGAGACTGACTCCTATCTGACCCAGCTTTTGCGCGGGCATGGGTGTTTCCAGTTATCCTACACGAGATTGGTAAGTCACGGTCCCGCGATTGTCAGTATGCCCTGAAGAGGGAGACAATGCCTGCCACACATTTTTTGCGTGCAAAAAATGGATCCGGCTGCGAAGGAACCTCTTCAGGGAGATGGACCGATAATATAGTCGTGGTGATGCTCCAATCGGATGACAAATGGAACCAGGTGGCACATTATGTTCGGGCAGTCCTAAAATATAAAAGGGACTCACAGCAGCCAGGGGCATTGGGGCTGTGAGATTGCTTGTCTGGCACTTCCTCTTCCCCTCTCCCCTCTCGCTAGGAAAGGGATCCTCCAGCTTGAAGGCACCTCACGGCGTAACAAAATGAAACCTGGCCCGAAGTAATGTGTCACACGGTTCCAGGCTGGCTTTACATATTGACAGGGGAGGTGTTTAGTGGGTAGTCCAGTCAGCTCCTTACAAGCATGGGTGTCCCACACTCTGTGCATAAATGGCATTCACCTCCCTACCACAAAAAAAGCACAAGCACATTGCAGCTGCCATTTTGATGTAGCTTAGATAATTTTTTTGAATGCTCCACCGATTGAGCATTTTCAAATTAAACACTTCTAATTAAAAAAATGATGAAAATATATACCCTGTAATTCTACTATTTATTTTAAATTTAGTATACAATTGTTTCGTTCTCTACTTGAGAACTTCCTCAGTACTACTATTCCCTAAACTATAAGTGTCCTAATATTTATACTAAACTCATTAACGTATTAATATGAATCTCTAATTACATCTAATCCCTCAAAGTACTTTTACTTAATCTCTAATTACCTGATCCTTTACCATTCAAAAATTTGTTTTTCCTTAATTACTACTTAACTACCTTCATTATTTTGTAAGCTTGAATAGCCAGGTGTATTCGTTACCTGGGTCGCCGTTCCAAATGTCCTGCGTCTTCCGATTGAATATCTCCAAGCTTTCTGCTACATCAAGCTTCCATCCGTTTGTAACCGTTTTCAGCATGCTTACGTTGTCCGCAGTGATGTCATGTTTTTCAAGGACTATATGCTCTGCTACTTTTGATTTGAAGTTTTTTGCATCCTGCTTTTTGTTTTTGTTGACTGCTTCCCTTAAGTGTTCATTCCATCTGACACCTAGTGATCTTCTCGTTTGTCCAATGTAACATCCATTACATTTCGTACACGATACCTTGTAGACTCCACTGCGCTCCATTTTGGGAATGGGGTCCTGGGTTGATCCAAGCAAGTTCTGTATTTTTGTGGCCCGGCTCGTATAAACTAGGTCGATGTCTACGTTGTTCATAGCCCTCTTCATTGTTTCCGTCCTTGAGTCAAACGTTACAACCAACCTCTTCCGTTGCTCGACTTCCGCAGTTAGCGTTGTGAACTTTTTATTGAAGATCTCCTTCGTTCGTTTGGCTATTAATTTGGTGACTTCATCCGTAGGGTATCCATTCCACTCGGCTAGCTTATAAATGTGGGACGTTTCTTTTTTCAGGCCTTCCTTATTCAATGGAAGCGTGAGCATTCGATTCACAAGCCAGCTAAATGTCGCCCATTTTTGCTGTTGGAAATGGTTCGAAGTGAAAGGAATTATCCGCATGGTGTCCGTTGGTTTACGGTTTATTTCGAATTCCAAGCCATTAGCTCCTCTACATACCATTACGTCAAGGAATGGTAGCCGCCCCTCCGACTCCAGCTCGTGGGTGAAACTGATTTTGTTGTGTATTGAGTTGATCGCCGTGAGAGTTTGTTGGACCTGATCCTCTTTGATGATCGTGAAGATATCGTCTACATAACGCACCCACCGATGTGGCAGTTTACCTTCTTGTGCTAACTTCTCCTCCAAAAATGCCATAAAAACTTCGCTTAGAAACGGGGAAAGAGGATTTCCCATTGGAGCACCACGTGTTTGCTTAAAAAATTCTCCCCTGAAGGTGAAATAGCTTTCACCCATGCAGAGTCTAGCCAGTTTCAAATACATTTTGGCTCGTGCTTTCCATTGTTCTCCTCAAGTAACGTAAGTGCTTCTCTGACCGGAATACTGGGAAAAAGTGCCTTAACGTCAAATGACACCATCGTATCCCCATCTTCCAAAGGTCCCCAGGACAAAACCTTTGAAGTAAACTCTGCCGAATTTGCTACTGATCTGGTAACAAATTTTTTGTCCATGTTATTGAATTCCTTGACTAACCACTTCGCAATTTTCTGAGTGGGAGCGTTTTCTGCTGACACAATTTCACGCATTTCATGGCCTGGCTTGTGAATCTTCGGAAGTCCTATGATCCTTGGCAGCGATGGGTTGGTTACTTTTAAGAATTTCTTGATTTCCTGAATCCATGGTTCACATTCTTTCAGCACTTTTTCCACTCTTTTTATTGACTCAGGAAGCGGATTATTTCGTAGACTGTAGTTTGGTCCCGTATTTATTTTTTCCCGCATTCTATTGTCGTAATCGGCCTTGTCCATGATCACTACGGCGTTCCCTTTATCCGCTTTCATGTAGTAAACCGGTAGATTTTTGAGCTCCTTGATGATCCTATTCTCGTCCTGCTTTCCGACCCATCTAGTTTCTTTTCTCAGTGTATCTGCAGTGCTGGCTCTTGTTTTTTGTTTTTCCTCTGCCGTCAGTCCATGCATGCTCGAAAGTCTATTGATCCCGGCTTCGATTTCTATGACGATATCTTCAGGTTTGGCTTTCGCGTTAATGGAGTATTTCAGCCCCATGTTCAGCAGATTCAGTTGAGCTTCCGTAAATACCTGGGATGATTGATTGATGACTATGTTTTCAATTGTACGCACCTTGATTTGTTGGGACACTGTCACTTGTTCTCGCCTTAATTGATGAAACTTCTTTTCTAGTATTAATTTCTTCCGCTCGCTTTCACACTCTTCCGCTACTTTCACTTTTGTTAGAAACAACGGGAAACCCAACGGATATTGTTTGGCCAGGCTCAAATGTAATTCGTATGCCTCTCTGCTTCTCCTGTCCAATTTCGCATAGAGTCTTTCAATACTCTCCTTCACCAACTGCATTTCCAGATACTTGATCATTGTACCTTTCTTGAACGGTATACTCGTCTTGAGTTTAACTGTGTGGCTTTTCGGGGTGATGTTATTGTGCTTGCATGTTTTTAAAAAACTTAAATCCCTTCTTAGTGACGCGACAGACTTCCTTAAACTGATAAACTTATTGACTTCAGCGGTAGGCTTGGGTGCCATTTTAATAGTTAAAAATATTCCGCCTTTAGTAGAACTTTCAAATAAAAAAATGAAAGAAAGTATATACCCTTTAATTCTACTATTTATTTTAAATTTAGTATACAATTGTTTCGTTCTCTACTTGAGAACTTCCTCAGTACTACTATTCCCTAAACTATAAGTGTCCTAATATTTATACTAAACTCATTAACGTATTAATATGAATCTCTAATTACATCTAATCCCTCAAAGTACTTTTACTTAATCTCTAATTACCTGATCCTTTATCATTCAAAAATTTGTTTTTCCTTAATTACTACTTAACTACCTTCATTATTTTGTAAGCTTGAATAGCCAGATGTATCCGTTACCTGGGTCGGCGTTCCAAATGTCCTGCGTCTTCCGATTGAAGAGCATATAGCATATAGTCCTTGAAAAACATGACATCACTGCGGACAACGTAAGCATGCTGAAAACGGTTACAAACGGATGGAAGCTTGATGTAGCAGAAAGCTTGGAGATATTCAATCGGAAGACGCAGAACATTTGGAATGGTGACCCAGTTAACGGATACACCTGGCTATTCAAGCTTACAAAATAATGAACGCTCCCACTCAGAAAATTGCGAAGTGGTTAGTCAAGGAATTCAATAACATGGACAAAAAATTTGTTACCAGATCAGTTGCAAATTCGGCAGAATTTACTTCAAAGGTTTTGTCCTGGGGACCTTTGGAAGATGGGGATACGATGGTGTCATTTGACGTGAAGGCACTTTTTCCCAGTATTCCGGTCAAAGAAGCACTTACGTTACTTGAGGAGTGGATTTTGATACAAGGATCAGGAGAACAATGGAAAGCACGAGCCAAAATGTATTTGAAACTGGCTAGACTCTGCATGGGTGAAAGCTATTTCACCTTCAGGGGAGAATTTTTTAAGCAAACACGTGGTGCTCCAATGGGAAATCCTCTTTCCCCGTTTCTGAGCGAAGTTTTTATGGCATTTTTGGAGGAGAAGTTAGCACAAGAAGGTAAACTGCCACATCGATGGGTGCGTTATGTAGACGATATCTTCACGATCATCAAAGAGGATCAGGTCCAACAAACTCTCACGGCGATCAACTCAATACACAACAAAATCAGTTTCACCCACGAGCTGGAGTCGGAGGGGCGGCTACCATTCCTTGACGTAATGGTATATAGAGGAGCTAATGGCTTGGAATTCGAAATATACCGCAAACCAACGGACACCATGCGGATAATTCCTTTCACTTCGAACCATTTCCAACAGCAAAAATGGGCGACATTTAGCTAACTTGTGAATCGAATGCTCACGCTTCCATTGAATAAGGAAGGCCTGAAAAAAGAAACGTCCCACATTTATAAGCTAGCCGAGTGGATACCCTACGGATGAAGTCACCAAATTGATAGCCAAACGAACGAAGGAGATCTTCAATAAAAAGTTCACAACGCTAACTGCGGAAGTCGAGCAACGGAAGAGGTTGGTTGTAACGTTTGACTCAAGGACGGAAACAATGAAGAGGGCTATGAACAACGTAGACATCGACCTAGTTTATACGAGCTGGGCCACAAAAATACAGAACTTGCTTGGATCAACCCAGGACCCCATTCCCAAAATGGAGCGCAGTGGAGTCTACAAGGTATCGTGTACGAAATGTAATGGATGTTACATTGGACAAACGAGGAGATCACTAGGTGTCAGATGGAATGAACACTTAAGGGAAGCAGTCAACAAAAACAAAAAGCAGGATGCAAAAAACTTCAAATCAAAAGTAGCAGAGCATATAGTCCTTGAAAAACATGACATCACTGCGGACAACGTAAGCATGCTGAAAACGGTTACAAACGGATGGAAGCTTGATGTAGCAGAAAGCTTGGAGATATTCAATCGGAAGACGCAGGACATTTGGAACGCCGACCCAGGTAACGGATACACCTGGTTATTCAAGCTTACAAAATAATGAAGGTAGTTAAGTAGTAATTAAGGAAAAACAAATTTTTGAATGGTAAAGGATCAGGTAATTAGAGATTAAGTAAAAGTACTTTGAGGGATTAGATGTAATTAGAGATTCATATTAATACGTTAATGAGTTTAGTATAAATATTAGGACACTTATAGTTTAGGGAATAGTAGTACTGAGGAAGTTCTCAAGTAGAGAACGAAACAATTGTATACTAAATTTAAAATAAATAGTAGAATTAAAGGGTATATACTTTCTTTCATTTTTTTATTTGAAAGTTCTACTAAAGGCGGAATATTTTTAACTACTTTTAATTAAATTCTCATGAAAATTGGAAGACGGTAAAAGTGGCCAGGTGCATTTGAAATATGCATCAACACGTGTTATTGTTGTTACAATTTCAAACAATTGAATTGGCTCTAACATTCATGATTATAATCCGATTTCCTTTAAAATGATTTGAGTATGAAGACTTGATAACTTCATAACTGCAATTTCAAAAAATTTAAGGGTACTGTTTTGATTCTATGAGCAAAAATGTAAAGTCTACAAATCATACTATTGTTAACAAAGTTGACTGAATTTCAATTTCTGAGGTATTTGTTACCTTTTTGCTCATAAAAACCCACCTCCGTAATTATATTGAGATTATCTGGCTCAAAGGTGTCTAACTCTGATTCAAAAAAGGATTTTTTCGTTTCAGTTTCTAAAAGTTCTAATCAAGACCTTATATTTGATCCCTTACTCGACTACGTTTGGTTTTTTTTTAATTTTTAAACGCTACTTCATTCGAAGGGGGACGCCCCTGAAAAAATTTTTAAATGTTTGGTAAGACCTAAACTTTTGAGAGACCATCATTTTTGACCTTTTCACAAAGTTTCAAGATTCTAGCTTCTATAGCTTCTGAGGAAACTTGCTGTGACGCACGGACAGACAGGTTGCGAAACTAGTAGATCACTGTAAAAAAATTTTTCAAAAGCCTCAAAATAACAATAAGAAAAAATAATGTGAGCCAAACCTACTTTGAGATTTCATTTGATCGATGGTTGTTAATATTATTGCAAACAAAAATGTGGCTAGTTAATATGGAGTAATAATGAGTTTTCTTTGAAAGCAAGTATATATTTGTAATAGATACCGTTAAAGCTTTCATGAGTTTATTCATTATTGGTGTCTGCATATAGTACAATGAGTACGAGACCCTTCTAAAATGAGAGTAGTTCTGCCCACCCAACTTGTCTTACCTTCTGCTTGTGAGACGAAGTTCGTCCTTATAGCGAGAAACTAGATCCATGATTTCTCCTTCAGAGAACCGGGTTTCAAAAAGCAGAATGAGTAGTACAATGGATATGTATCCAGTCCTAAAATCTTAATTCAGTATTCGGGAACTTCCCATATCATAAATTTGGTCATTTTTGAATGGTTTGCCCTTCATTGTCATCGCTTTGCAAGATTTTCTGAAGGAAATCTAAGCTCTCTCATTATCTTCAAACGTGGTCTTGCGATATTTCAACAAACTGTGCCTCTTAAGGCTTGCTCGTTCAGATGCTTGCACTCTACTCCAAGGTAGCTGCTTCTCGGCCGGCTAATTCAGAGAGGAGTCTTGACGCGGGTACACTACAGGGACTCTATAATAAGTAACTGGACTGAGCCTGCCCCGCGCTGTCAAAGCTTCTGCTAATCGGTATCTGGTGCTGTAGTGGTGGTGGGGGTCTAGATAAAGGAAACCGGGCTGCAGCAGTTGCCTCCAAGCCTTGGAGAGATAGCATCGAGTGAGAGCGGAGTGCGTGTTCAGTAACGTCGTCGGAGTGAAAATGGAGCGTACGATCGAGCAACCGAACCAGAGTTTTTAACCACGTTATTACAGGAGGCGAGACGTGGGTTTTCGAATACAATCCTGAGATGAAGCGGCGGAGTTCGGAGTGGCACACACCGGCGTCACCACGACCGAAAAAAGCGTGCGTGAGCAAATCGGAGGTGAAGTCGATGCTCATTGCTTTCTTTGACGTGAAAGGCATTGTTCACAAAGAGTTTGTGCCACCCGGCCAAACTGTAAACGGCCAGTACTACAGAGAAATACTCCGTCGACTAACCGCCCGGGTTCACCGAGTTCGTCCGGAGATTGCCGATTCGTGGATCCTCCATCACGACAATGCTCCGTCGCACACCTGTCTGCTCTTCACCGAGCAGTTGGCCAAACAGTCAAGGGCAACGTTGCCACAGCCTCCTTACAGCCCGAATATGGCACCAGCGGACTTCTTTCTGTTCCCCAAGATCAAGAGACACCTTAAGGGGACGCGGTTCGGGACTCTGAAAAACGTTCAACGTGCTAAGACGAGGGCTTTAGACAGCATCGAGGTTGCCAACTTCCAGGGAGCGTTTGGGGATTGGAAAATCCGGTACCAGCGTGTTATCGACTCCAATAAGGACTACTTTGAAGATTTCTAAAGAAAAATTGTACATATTTTGCCAATATAAAATTTCCTGAGGTCAGTCCGGTTACTTATTATTCAGACCCTGTATGCTCAAATACATTTTTTCAGGCATCGATTCAGATTGCCCGTTTAAAACGCGTTCAAAAATTTTTCGAAGGAAAACTCAGACATTACTTTAGTTCAGCCTTTCCAACTCATGCGTTGCTGATTTACGCACCGATGTAGTGTCAAGCATACTTTGCGTTATTTCTAATAAAATTCCAAATTTCCAAAATGCAAACTATGACACCGTGAACATAACCGAAACCTGAATAAACTAGTCGTGAATAAAAGAGAACTCTACCCACTCAGCACCACACTCAACTTCCGCTTCCGTTTGCACCGAAAAGCTGCACTATTGAGAGAATAGAATTTTTTCATAGTTAATAATTAATTTTAATCTCCATTTTTGCCTTGATTTTTTTTTAATCGCGAACGAAAGAGTTTATGATCCGAAATAAATTTAATAGAAAACTAAACAGCAAAGAGGAATCAAATAATTTCACATTATGTATATTACGATTTCATTGACATTAGTACGGTGTATATAAGATTACAAAAAATCTTTTCATCGTCAATTTTTCGCATTCTTAGAATTAATAAGGAATTATTCAAATGATTGTACAATACATAACTTAAAAAATTTACGAATAATATGCGTATGTTTGATTTATTTTCAACACAATATTCTAGAATATTTCCATTTTTTAGGGCTTCGTTAAAAAATTATTTAAAAAGACCTACTAGTTTGATGTCCTGTCTGTCCGGCCATAAGTCCGTGCGTCACAGCAAGTTTCCTCAGAAACTACGGCAGCTAGAAAGCTAAAATTTTGTGAAAAGGTCAGAAGTGGTAGTCTTTTTTAGGGTTTTGTGAAATAGTTTACAAAACTCTACTAAAAACGCATCCTGTCTGTCTATCTATTCGTCCGTCCGTCGGCGTGTCACAGCACTTTCTCTGGCAAACTGCTTAAGCTACAAACGTCAAATTTTGTATGCAGGTGTAAAGTGATGCTCTCTTCAAAATTCAACTATAAGAAAAATTTATCAGGCACTTAAGGGGAGTGGCCCCCGAAAAAAAGTTTCACCAAAGGTAGCTGACATGGGCATCAAATGAAAGATCTTGATAAGAGCTTTTCAAAACAGGTCTTAAACTGCCATATTTTGCTTCGAGGAGCGCACAGGGAGGGAAAACATACGAAGCATTTGTGCCCCCCCTCGTGATTAGACACTTATGATTAGAAAAAGATTATAGAGGTGGTTATTAATGAGCGCAACAATAAAAAATACCTTAGAAGTCAAAATTTACTCAACTTTGCTAATAAATGTATGATCCTCGAATTTCACATTTTCCCCAATAAAATTGTATACGTATCCTTAAATTCAACGAATTTCGATATTTAAGTAGTCTTAAAAAAGGTCCTTATATTGTGTAGGTTTAATGAAAATCAAATGATACACACGGAGGTTATAGCCATTTGAAATTTCTCCAATTACAACAACAAGAACACATGATATTGGTATTTTATGGACTTTCCATTCAATCAGACACTGCAGTTTTGATTTTACTTTATTAAAATTTTCAAATAACATCAATAACATTAATATTATAGGTAATTCATGATTTGAGTGATTTTTATTATTTTGCAACAAAATGGTGACCGTTGAAAATAGAGAAACAATGAATTTTCTTTTAAACGTGCACATCCCTTAGACATGGTTCTTGATTTTATTCGGTTCTGGTGACTGCATTTCGGAGAAGTTGGGTACGAAAATCTTCTGACATGAGCGTAGATCAGTCTACTAAACTTGTTCAAGGGAGTCGTAACGAAGTAGGTACATATTTAATCAAAGGTAGTCTAGTGGGATATCAAATGATAGATCTTGATTAGAATTCTTAGAATTTTAAACAAACAAGGCATTTTATGCATTAGGGAGGCCAGGAGGAGATAAAATGTTCGAAAATTTTGCCCTCCCCCTTGCCATTAGACACATTTGAGCCGATAAATTTTTAAAAAAAATCATGGAGGTAGGTCTTTATGAATACAAGTACAAGTACAAATACCTCAAAAACTAAAATTGACTAAACACTGTTAATGATAGTATGATTTGTAAGTTTTACTTTTTCCTCCATAAAATCAAAGCGGGACAATTAAACTTCCTGAAATGTTATAGAAATCAAATCAGAATCAAGTGAGTGAGTGAGTTGCATCAACAATAGCATGTGTTGATGGTTGATACATATTTCAAATTGACAAAGCCTTATATTTTTCGGATGTTCATGAAAATTTAGGGAATAGTGTTTTGTTTGAATATGTTCAATTGGCCGAGCACTCAGAAAAATTCTTGAAGCTGCAACAAAATGTCAGCTGTTATGTGTTCATGAATGAAACTCTGCGAAATTGCATAAATTTGAACTATTTTTTATCCAAATGTTGAATGAATATTTCGAATCATCGATTCATGTTACGGAAAACTTGTTTCAAACCCAAGGATTGCTAAAAAGCACTTCTAGCAGGAGCACTCTCGTGCTTACTGAACTTGGTTCTACCTAGTCATGCCAGAAGAACTAATTGCAATCATATACTTTCTCAATTATACAGCATGAAAAAAAACAGTCGATTTTTAAGGATGCCATTTTAATTTAAGACTGATGGATAAGAATTGATCCTTTTTAACCAACTTCCAAAGGAAAAAAGGTAACCAGTTAATTACGTATATTTATTTTTTTCTTGCTTTTTGTATGTATTTTCACGCTTAACTTTTGAACAGACATCGATTGAAGAGTGCTGTTTTCACTAAACCGTACGTCTGTTTTTTTATAAGGTCCAATTTAACGGATAACTAAATCAAACAATAGGAAAGGATTTTTACCGTTAAAATCGAAAAATGTCAACTGTCACCCCGATTTTTCGTCATAACTGATTCGCACATATATGGTTTTTGATTGTCGTGATTTCTAATAAAGGAAAACATATTGGACTAAAATTAATCGGCACAGCATTGCAATCCTTTCTAGGAATCTGTGAATATTAACAGATTTCTGTTTCAACCAAAGTATAGCTCTGATTTGCGCAAAAACTCGTACAAAGGATCATTCAAGTGTATGATAAAGCCTACAATAAAAAACCCAAACTCGAACCTTCTTCTTTTTAGCACTGCAGCCCTTTTCGGGCCTTCACTTCCTGCAAACAGCGCCTCAAACTGTCTCGCTTCGTTGACTGCGTCTTCCAATTCTGAAGTCCAAGCAGCGATGAACTGTCTTCGTCGACCGAGTCAGGCCAGCGTTTACTCGGTTTCCCCACTGGCCACCGGCCTTCAGTTTTCCGAACGAATACCTTCGTGGGTATCCGTTGTTTGTCCATACGATTCATGTGTCCAGCCCATTGTAGCTTCCGCAGTCTTACAATCCTTGAGACCTCCGGTTCGCCAAATATTTGATGCAGCGCATGGTTGTATCTTATTCGCCATTGGTCCCCGTCCAGCTTCGCTCCGATTATTCGCCTCAGGACCCATCGCTCAATGGCGTTCCATATATTTGCGGTTGCTTGGGTTAGGGTCTATGTTTCACACCCATAGCATATCACAGGTCTTAGCACAGATTTGTATACTTGGGGCTTTGTTTTCCTGTGTATCCAGCTGGTCTCCAAGATCGACAGTACTGAAAAGAATATTTTATTTGCGAGCTGTATTCTTCGGCATATTTCATCTCTTTCATCACCCGTTTTCGTTATTTTGGCGCCTAAATACACAAATTTGCTAATATTCTCGATACTGTATTCGCCAATTGTGATATTTTTTCTCGACTGCGTCATGAGCTTTGTTTTATTTTCGTTGATTTGTAGCCCTACTAGTTTTGCTTCGCTGTCGAGATTCAGGAAGAGTTTTTTGGCGGTTGTTAATGACCGTGACAGAATGTTGATATCATCTGCATAGGCCAATACTTGGCCCGACTTGTATAGTAATGTACCTCGCGTATCCACAGGTAGCTTGCGTATGACGTACTCCAGAGCCAAATTGAAGAGCAATGGGGCCAGCCTATCTCTCTGCTTTAATCTGATATTCGTGTCAAAGGCATCGGTGAGTTGGTTATTGATGCGGACTTGTGAAGTTGTCGACGTCACTGTCATTTTGGTATGATGGACTAATTTAACTGGGATGCCAAAACCCAGCATTATTTGGTACAGTACGTTACGATCAATACTGTTGTATGCTTGCTTGAAATCAACGATAATGTGGTGTACGTCTATGTTAAGCTCCCAGCATTTTGCAAGCACTTGCTTGACTGTGAACAATTGGTCTGTTGTTGATCTACCTGCGCTAAAACCACCTTGATACTCCCCAATAAGGGAATGCCTTTAACTCCGCTGGATAGGTGGATATTCTGGACACGCTGGAAAACTCTTTTCAAGTTCCAGAATATCTAATGCGGCTTTTGAGGAACTACCTAAAGGACCGAAGGCTGCTCTACGACACGACACAGGGCCAACGAAGGATGGAAATTACATCGGGTGTTGCCCAGAGATCTATCCTTGGTCCGGACCTGTGGAACGTGTCTTACGACGGGCTACTGAGACTTGAGATGCCAGATGAGTCGCGCTTGGTCGGCTATGCGGATGATGTTGCGGCTCTGGTCGCCGGACGCACCGTTGAACAAGCGCAACTTAGGCTAGGTATGCTAATGCGCCGAGTGAGGGACTGGATGACTGCTCGCAGGGTCAGTTTAGCACTGGAGAAAACCGAAGTGGTCATCTTGACAAAAAAGAGAATCCCTAGAGTAAGGATGATCAGTATTGGAGATATACAAATCGAATCGAAGCCAGCGGTGAAGAACCTGGGGCTACTGATCGACTCGAAGATGAGTTTCTCTGAGCAAATCAGGGCAACGGCTGAGAAGGTTGCTTCGGGAATATCGGCCCTGAGTCGACTTATGGCCAACGGAGGGGGACCCAGCCCATCAAGAAGACGCCTCTTGATGAGTGCTGTAGGGTCAGTGCTACTGTACGGAGCAGAGGTATGGGGCGACGCTCTCAGCAGGGAGGTATACCGAAAATGATTGGCACAATTACAGAGAAGAGAAGCACTGAGAATTGCATCTTCGTATCCAACAGTCTCCGACTCGGTGGTGAGAGTGATTTGCAAGCGTAATACCTGTCGCCCTCCTTGCTAGAGAGCGCCGCACTATTTACTTGCGCCAAAACGAGGATGCGAGGGAGATAGTTGTCCGCGAGGAGAGACAACGCTCGCTCAACAATTGGCAGCAGTCTTGGGGGAATTGCACGAAGGGAAGGTGGACTGCGCGCCTCATCCCGGATGTGAGACCTCGGCTAAATCGAAGGCATGGTGAGACTGACTTCTATCTGACCCAGCTTTTGAGCGGGCACGGGTGTTTTCAGTCTTACCTGCACAAGATCGGTAAGTCACGGTCTCCCGATTGTCGGTTTTGCCCAGGAGAGGAGGACAATGCCTGTCACACATTTTTTGCGTGTACAAAATGGGTCAAGCTGCGAAGGGAACTCTACAGGGAGACGGGAGAGCTCACCCCGGATAATATAGTTGCGGTGATGCTCGAATCGGTTGACAAATGGAACGAGGTGGTACATTATGCTCGGGCAGTCCTAAAATATAAGAGGGACTCACAGCAGCCGGAGGCGCTGGGGCTGGGGGATCGCTCTTCTGGCATTTCCTCTTCCCCTCTCCCCTCCCGCTAGGAAAGGGACTCCCCAGCTTGAAGGCATCCCACGGCGTAACAAAACGAGACCTGGCCCGAAGTAATGTGTCAAACGGTTCCAGGCTGGGTTCTCAGGTTGACAGGGGAGGTGTTTAGTGGGTAGTCCAGTCGCATGGGAGTCCCACACTCTGTGCATAAATAGCATTCACCTCCCTACCACAAAAGAAAAATTACTGTTGGCGTATGTCCCCGATTTTATTTTCTAAAATTTTTGAAAATATTTTGTACGCCGTACATAGTAGTGATATGCCTCTATAATTTTCGCACTGTAACTAGACACGTTTTTGTGGATAGGGAATATTATTGATTGCCTCCACCCTTTCAGCATATGTTCTTGTTGCCAAATGTGTAAGATGACTCTGTGAATAGCTTTATGAACACTGCTACCGCCATATTTGATGAGTCCCGCTAGAATCCCATCGATACCCGGTGCTTTATAATTTTTTTGGGCGTTGATAATGGAACAAACTTCATGCAGAGCTGGTGAGGCCAATGGAGACTCTCTGCAAACATCTATAAGGTCCGATCTTTTGGAACTGTGTGGAAGATAAAGGAGATTCTTTAAATTTGATGACCATCTTTTCTTAATCTTGGTTTCATCGGCGATGATATTGCCGATGTCATCACGAAAGAGCATGGCTTTGCGCTGAGAGCCACGTTTCAGGTTCTTCACTACATTGTGTGCTTGTCTTGTCTTGTTGCTCACTAGACTTGCAACTCTACTTCTCAATTAATCGTTAATGTACTTTTCTTTTCTTAGTTTTAATTAACTTATTTGCTACTCTTCTGAGATTTGCATAGTGTTCTTTCTTTGTCCTGGTTTTTCTACCTACATAATCTTTGTACGCCTGATTCTTTTCGTGTAACGCATTCTGGCACTCATCATCAAAGTAACCAATTCTCTTACGATGGGTTTGATGTCCAATTTTCTGCTCTGCCACGATCTCAATAGCCGCTTTCACTTCACTTAAGATCGGAGCCAGCTAGTACGGAGGTAAAGTATGCTCAAAGCCAAACGTGGTTGGATCAAAACATGGTCGATTTGGTTTTGCGTATTGCCATTCGGTGATATCTAGGTCATTTCATGAGTGTGTAGATGAGGGAAGCAAGTCGAACATATGACTAGATTTGTGCTTCATGCAAAGTCGATCATGCACTAGAAGTTGTCATTTGTTTAATCGTGGAGACTATATCCTCCAAGCGTTCCTCGAAGAGGTATCTCATTGCCAACCTTAAAGTTGAAATCATCCAGAATTAATTCGTATTGTAAGTAGATTAGTAACTATAAAACGAATAATGATAGCTTGAGTAGAGTGTGGGATTGGGTGTTCAGAGCATAAGTATAGAATTTACATAAAATAGACCGATTGGAAAAATAAAACACAATACTGGAATCTACTTTGCACCCAGTTGTTATTACGCGTCAAGTCACTGAATTTCCTTGCCGATCTTCTTCTCGGCGATATTTTAAGTAAGTCTGGTGGAAATTCTTACCTTGGTTCACGATATTTTGTTTGTGATCCAACTGGTAAGATATTGAAGCACATAATGAAAAATATAAT
This sequence comes from Odontomyia ornata, assembly GCA_963969285.1. NCBI lineage: Eukaryota > Metazoa > Arthropoda > Insecta > Diptera > Stratiomyidae > Odontomyia > Odontomyia ornata. The sequence goes on from OZ017739.1 coordinate 192,930,554, forward strand.
GATTCAGATATCAAATGATTGAATTCATTTCAGTAGAAGTGCAGCCGAAGCCCCCTTACCAAGTTGTAAGCTGATTTGCCTCACCTTCCGCCTTTTTATTTGGGTTGATAAATTACTATATTTTCTCCACCTCGTGTATGAGATGACAGTGTCACATCTAAGAGCCCTTGCAACCCGTTACTTTTTTTCTAGCCAGGTTATAATGAAGCTGTTTGAGTTGACAGTCCCTGAATATTTTGACAAATCGATAATAGAGGATGTTTTCTCTCACACTATATGTCCGAGCAAACACCAGCATTTGCTGGTTTAGTGACCAGATATAGCCATCGATTGTTAACGCTGGGCTTTGTCGTTCCAAGTGCCTCAAAGCACTATTTTCTGACGCCCTGAAAACAAGTGATACCTTCGTCTTTGGGATGGCTAAAATATTGCCTTTGATAACCCTTTGAGCATTTTTTGTACAACTGTTCAATATGAACTAGTCTTAGCAGCTCAAAATTTTGATGCCTCCTAACCACCTTGCTCCAACAATGACAAATATGGGTTTGTCTGGGTTGGCGTTCATGTACAAGTACTACATGGACTGCTAAGTATCGGCTTTTTTATAAAAACAAGCATTTTATTGATAGAGTCATATTTATTCCTTGAAATATTTGCTTTCAGGGGCAATACACTTAGCCTAGCACTTTTTCAGCATTCTGATGCCCTTTCTGTGGTACAAAACATGAAAACCTTCTAAATATGCCTCGTTATTTGCAATTACTTCCTCATTTTATCTAAATCTCATTCTTGGAACGACTGCTTGAAGTTTGGGAATAGATACTAGTTACTGGGGGCTAAATCTGGAAAATGCAGAGGAAGAGCGACCAATTTGAGTCGTAATTGATTCAATTTCGTAGTCCGCGTAGTGTAGTGATTAGAGGGCTCACCATGTAAGCCGAAGGTCTCCGGTTTGCATCCAGTTGGTGACAATAAGATTTGTTTTGAGTGATACTTCAGACGGACTGTAAGCTCATTCAGTTATGATATATGCTGATTGAAAACCAGAACGTATTGCAGCTGAATGAACGGATATACGGCTAAAGCGTGGTGCCGACCATATCACCTTTTCAATGGCCGAAACATATGATCAAGATAATGAAATACTCTAATTATCTCTAAGCGAAGGCCCGGAAGGGGCTGCAGGGCTAAATAACAAACAACAAAAACATTGGTTCAATTTGGCAATCGCTTTCAAGGACATGTGGGATGGCACATCATGGCGATGATGCATAACATTTTTTTCAACATACGGAACCGATTTTCCATTATTTTGTCGTTCAGTTTATATAATGACCGCATAATAATCTCTTATAAATGCTCTTCCCTTCTGCAGATAATGGACTAAGATTATTTCGTGCCCATCCCAAAAGAACAAAGGCCATCCCCTTCCTGGCCGGGACTTGGTCTTTTGGTCTCTTTGGTCGGCTGCTGAGTGTTTTCAGCCGATAGTGTTGGTTAGTTTTTCCTCTTTTTTCCAATTGAATCATAAAATAGATAATAATTTGATTTAGTTTGAATTTGATATTGTTTTAAGGGTTTTGTAAAATAATTTTACAAAACCCTACCAAAATCGCGTCTTGTCTGACCGTTTGTCCGTCCGTCCGTGTGTCACAACACTTTTTCTCGCAAACTACTTAAGCTAAAAACATCAAATTTGGTATGCAGGTGTAAAGTGGTGCTCTCTTTAAAGTTCGACTGTAAACAAGTTTTTTGACATATTTAATGGGGTTCTCCACACATAGGGAATGGCCCCGGAAAAAAAAATTTCATCAAAAGTAGCCGATATGGATATCAAATGAAAGGTCTTGATAAGAACTATTCAAAACAGATCCTAATTTGACACAAGGAGGGGAAATACAGGAACAATTTGTGTCCCCCCCCCCCTCGCGACTGGACACCTGTGATCCGAAAAATCTGAAAAAATTATGAAGGTAGGTGTTTATGAGTACAACAGCTAAAATTCACTCAACTTTATTAATAATAGTATGATTTTCGAATTCCACATGCTCCCCAATAAAACCGTATATGTATCCTTAAACTCAACGAAATTCGATAGTTCCTCCAAAAGATTCTTAGAATTTGAAAGTTTGATCAAAATCAAATGATACACACGGATGTTATAGACATTTGAAATTTCTCCAATTACAACCACAATAACACATGATTTTGGTATTTTATGGCTTTTCCATCGAATTAGTCACTTCAGTTTTAATTTGATCCTCTTAAAATTTTCAAATAAGGTCAATAACATCAATATTTTTAGAAATTCATGATTTGAGTGATTTTTGTTGGTTTGCAACAAAATGGCCACCGTTGAAAATAGAAAAACAATGGATTTACTTTTAAACGTCTACATCTCTTTGACATATTTCTGGACTTTATCCATTGCTGGTGACTGCATTCCTGAGAAATTGAGTACAAAACCCTTCGGACATGAGCGTAGGTCTGTCTACCCAACCTGTTTTTTATTTTTTTTTTTGTAGTTGGGAGATGAATGTCATTTATGCACTGAGTGTGGAACTCTCATGCTCATCAGCGACTGAACTACTCACTAAACACCTACCCAGCTGGGTTTGGGCTTGGAACCGCTTGACCCTTTATTTCGGGCCAGGTCTCGTTTAGATATGCCATGAGGTGCCTTTAAGTTGTTAGTTTTTTGAATAATTGTTTTTTGATTAATAATATATAATTTAGAGACCCATTTGAGCCATAAAATTTTTAGGTATTTTTATTGTTTGAGCTTTGCTTTCTATTCTTTGAAAATTTTAAACGATTAGTATTGCTTGAATAAAGCTCTTTTGACTATGAGACTTTGTAGCCACTCCGACTACGTATTGAACTCTGGCATATAGATATGGACTGACGTTTCATTTGTTGTCACAAAACATCTTAAAAGTCATCAACAACGCCAAACCGACCATTGAATCATCAATGCGATGCTGCTTTTAGTTGGTGATCAGCAAACGTGGCACGCATCGTATCGACAGCTTTTTCTTATCCAAAATATCATGCATAATGTATCGCACCCATTGGGCTTCTTCAGACGCAGCGTTAAAAGTGAGCGTTAAACAGGTTATATGGGCAAGAAGAGTGAGAGGCATTGAGGGAACCTGGTGGTAAAAACAAGCCAACATTTTTTAGGGTGAACGAGCGTAACGCACATACACAAACGCATTTTGTTGATCATTTGGTGGGGAAATTTTATACAAACGCCGGTAATCATTCCGAATTGAACATTCGGTGAAGAAGGTAGTCGTCATGAAACGATGGCTTTTCTTTAATTTGCGTGCGAAAATGGATGCGTGGATGTGAGAAGCTACGCGTTATTTAATAAATTTATAAAAGCGGAGGCCATGTTCAATTTCAGGAAACAACACGACTAATATCACCATTTCAATAAAGTTAAATTGCCTATTGTAAATCCATAGAAAATTAACAGTACGCATAATCTTCATAGAATCACATTATAATAAGCCAGTTGACAACACAACAAGAAAAATATGCGACTAAAAAGGATATTTAAATTTGGAATTTATTTTTCAGAAAGCGAAAAAACACGGTGGTTCTAATAAATCCAATGAAGTTTGACTCGACAGACTTTAACAATCATAAAATACATTTTTCATTCCAGTTTTTGTTACCTCGTGCACAATTCAAGGCTAAAACATCAATTCTCAATCGCTTATCTCTCTGTCTTCGCTTCCATGTTGTCCGCACGACGTTTAACGATCAAATGATCCTTTTGACACATACACTCGCAAGACGTGTATCGTATACAAAAATAGGTTGGCTGAACTATGCAACGTGTAAACATAAGGGCGTAAGCGCGAAACCTGATTGGATATGGGTTTTTACCATTCCCGTGTGAAAGAGCCCATTCCGTTCCATTAGATATCTACGGCCTCAGCTTACTCGTTCAGCTTCATTTTACGATTACTCAGAGTGGTTCGATGAATTTGCTTCACGATTTCAGATTCTTAGCCTGGAAACCTATCAAGCCCTTCAGTTGAACTATGTTGCACGCAACTGTTATTTCGGCCCAGGTTGGATCTTGGTCTCCTTCAAAGTTAGGTCGATCCGATTGCCAAAATCTTCATAGCGCTGCCTTAAAGCAGGTGAAATCTCTCATATATTCCCTTGTAGTTGTAAAATCAGTACTGAAACCTCCTAAGGCTTCTTGGGAGATTAAATTAATCATTATTTTCCTCATCTGTGACGTGCAGTAAGCGCACATACCACAAAGTGTGTCGCGCATGGAAAATTTACGCTTAACAAAATTAGCTGTAAATTTAACAAAATATCAAAAAGAATTTTATTTGCATAGATTTTCTTCTGATGCCATACAGTTCCATGTAATTTGGACCATGAAAGCACTAAAAATGGGACTGTCAGCTAAACGGAGCTGTCAAACGGGTGGAAAATGAGAGCGAGCGACGTTATTCCAATATATCACGAAAAGTGTTCAATTGACAATTTTCCTTGAAATCGGTAGCTCCATTAAGACATTGCATTCAATCAAGTGCCAACCGAGATCTGGTAGAACTGATTTCAAAGCTCGTAGTAGACATTCTAAAAGTGCGTTTGAATACACAGCAAGGAAGTTTCATTTTGAAAATCATGAGCTTCCATCGCACATCTTACAACTTGCGTCTGACGGGAAGTCGAATGAAAATCAGCTTTGGACTCATTTTAGCAGCTTTCAGATGTAAACAAAAAACTTTTAGAAAAATAGGATGAAATAAATTTTATGGAAGCGTTGTCATATCAGTTTTCCCTTATTCTTTTGTGACGGGCACATATTGAAAGTTTTTATGTTGAAACGGGAAAATTGATTTGGCACCGCTTCCATAAAATTGATTACATCCTTTTTAGGGGATTTGGAAGTTAGTTTTCTTTTTTTTATAAAAGTTTTTTTTATTTCACCCTATTTAGCGCCAAATTTTTTCATTTCAAATCTATTAAAATTCAGTTTCTCGCATACATTTTACCATATCTGTACATTAAAATTTAATTTCTAGACGTTCTAGCGTTCGTAGGAATCAAATTTCATCCTGATACATTTTAATCCAAGATTTCATCAACGTCTACCTTTTTCAGAAAAATCCTACATAAATTGTAGCTTTAAGAAGCTTTGGAAATTCAAACTTTTGATATTTTGACCTGACCCTGAAGTGTTTTTTAAGGGTTTTGTACTAAAATAGGAAACCCTATTGTAATCACGACCTGCGTCCGTTTGTCCGTCCTTCCGTCTGTATGTCACAGTACTTTTTCTCCGAAACTATAATAGCTTGCTAGCCATGAAATTTTGTGAAAAGGTCGGAAATGGTGATTTCTTGGAAGCTTTACGGTAAAAAATCTTATCAAAGGGGTTTGTGGAGGTCTGCCCATATAGGGACATGACCCTACAACATGATGAGTACGAGTATCTGTCTTTGGAACGGTCTTAACAAGATCTTTTCAAAACAAGTCTTCAAATTGCCTTATCAGTACCGTGCGGGGCAAGAAAAGGGGAAACGTACGAACTCTTCGTGTACCGCCCTCTCGGTTGGACACCCTTCATCATCGTACAAATCATAAATGTGAGTACAACTACAAGAAACATTTGAGAAGTTGAAATTCACTCAACTTTGTTATTAATAGTATGATTTATCAATTTTACATTTTCTTGAATAAAATCTTAATCGTTCCTTTTAATTCAATTAAATTCATTACTTTCGTTCAACTTTGTTAGTAATAATTTGATTCATCAATTTTATATTATCGTGAATGAAATCTTGACTGTTCAGCATACAAATGGTTATTTACTATATAAGATTGACTTGTCCTGAAAGTTTCCCAATGATTCACGAAGTTATAGCGGTTTGAACTTTCCTGTATTACTATGGAACAATATGCGCTGTATTACCATGGAAAAATATGGCAATGAAACAATTTCCGCTTTTTACCGACTCAGCAAGTACAGGTTTGCTAGGATGTGCATGAAAGTTTCAGGAATGATAAGTAACATGAATATCTTTGAGAATTGGTTCAGCTAGTGGTATCAGTAATCGTAAAACAA
>OZ017739.1:192941653-193129153 GCA_963969285.1 Odontomyia ornata
CAAACCAGCAAAAATTCCTCGAATCATGATTCCCAGGCATTTTAATGCTATTGACCTTATTTGCGAATTTCAAGAAGATCTAATCAAAACTGCTCTGACTGATTCGATGGAAAGTTCATAAAATACAAACATACAAAAAGGGCCTTGTATATGACTACCTAAGTATCGCGTCTCGTTGAGTTTACGATTTTATTGGGGAAAATGTGAAAATCGAATATCATACTATGCGTTGAGTTGCTGACACCCCTGGGCGCCCATCAGGGCCTGATCCGGCAACATCAACGCTTCGATCAACTCACATAGTTATTTAAGGTTAATTAGCACTGTAATAATTCGCCCATTTGCAATGAATTCGATTTATTTGATTGATTTATCAATCGATGGATCATTTTGATTCAATTCGCCAAATTCAAATTCCATTCGTCACAAAGCGAAAATACTTCAATTTTCGAATACCACATTTCAAATTTTTTTTATCGAGTAACCCATTTTTCATTAAGTTTTCAATTTGTTAAAACTTTGAAACAAAAGTTTATTCATTGTTCAATTGTTGTTTGGGTCATATTATATTCTGAAAATTCTTGTACCAATGAGTCTTGTTTCAATTGTTGGTTATTCAGTATCTCTGTACGGTTGAAAAGAAAGCAAAATAAAGTTAAATTTTTAAAGTCTATAGAAAATAATAAAATCAAAGTTCGGGACAAAAGAGTCCCGGCGCAACCATCTGGAGGCCCCGGTGGGAAACATTCGGTATTTGATTTGCCGTACATAACTGAATAATTGTTTTTTCCCCAGTGAACAGGTTGTGAAGTGCTATGTGGTGTTTTGTGTTGTTTTGTGGTGTATCTGCGCTTTCTGTGTCCAGCTGCGTTCCGACTTTCTACACGATGGCAAATATGGATCGCCTGATCGAGGACATAAAAGGATTGGCTCGAATTGTTGAAGGCATCATTTCAAACTAAAAGAAGGATTCACCCTCAAGGAAGCAGGAAGCCGGGTATTATGGGGAGTAACTGTGGCGACTGGAGGCCACGTGGGAGGATTTTGAACTAGAAAACAGTCACATCCGATCCCGTCCGAAGGTCGCTCAATCGCACGAGTATTTTACTCAACATATATACGACACTACCAAATGCAACTACTTCCGTTTCCAGCAGTACTTCCGCGATCAAATGCATGCCAAAACGCACGTGAACACGCCTACCGGGGAACAGTCACCAAAAGGGCTCGAGATTCAGTATAGCAAGGACAAGGGCTACACTGCAGAAACCTCAGCACCAAGCGATGCCAGTGTGGTCAGGATGCTGCGTCGCTACAAGGCCATGGTAGGCTTGCTGAGGAGGATCATCGACCATTTGGACCAGAAAGAGGCCACTTGGACCTGGTGCAGGAGTAAACTCATGACCCTCTAACAAGGTTGGCAACAGCTGGATGAATATCACCAGCATATTGTCGAGCTCCATGACGATCCTGAAGTGTATGATTTTAACGTGCAACAGCACACTCATTTGGAAGAGCTTACCCAAAATTGGGTCATACGTCTGGAATTGAAAATGGATGAACTCAGTGCCACACCTGCCTCAGCTACTCTGCCTGTGACTTCTCTTACCATGGCTCTACCGAAAATAAAAATCGCCACCTTCGATTGGAACTCTTTAGATTGGCAACAACTCCTCGACTTGTTCTTGCAAATGGTGCATGGCCAATCGATGTCCAAGTGCCAGAAGCTATGCTACCTCAAGGCCGGTCTCACCAGAAAAGTGGAGCTTTTGATTTGAAATTTTACATTGTCGGATAACAACTACGAGGAGGTTAGGACACCCTTGGAGAAAAAGTATGACAAACGGCGATTATTAGTAGCGACGCAACTAATTGATGAGTCAGCTATATCATGCTAATGAAAGGCCATCAGTGACAGCAATAAAGGCTCTATATGACACCACACAAAAGTGTCTCAGAGGCCTGGGGAACCTGCAAGTGTACACAAGGGACTGAGATCCGTTGCTGCTACATGTGCTAATCTAAAAATTGGCTCCAGCCCGCATGAGCTACCACTCTTGAAGACTTTGTTGGAATTTATGGAAACACGTTTCTAGGCTCTCGAGATACTCGGCCATAAAATAAAGGAACTGGAGATTAACCATAGGAAAGCCACTAAGTCGACCGTGGCCGCCACAACAGTTTCTCGGTGCTTAATGTGTGAGAAGGATCATCTGATTTACTATGGCCCGAATTTCCTCATGATGACTGCTGCAAAGGGGCTAAGTTTCATGCGCACTAAAAAGCTGTGTATGAATTGCCTTCGGGAAGGACATCAGGCTTCCAGCTGCGCAGCCAGAATTGCAAGCAGTATTCCAAGAATCACAAGACCCTGCTACATCTTCGTGGAGACAACAAGCCCAAAGAGACCAAGACGATATCCTCGAACATGACAACGCCGAAACAAGACTCGAAACCGCAAACAAATGCCGGACCACCATCGTTCACAAGGACATGTACTTCTGGGCACAGCTATCGTCAGGCTAGTAACCAGCAATGGGAAGACGACCAATTGTCGAGCTGTGCTGGATCCGGGCTCACAAATAAGTCTAGTCACCAAAAGAACCATCAAAAAATTGGGTTTATTATCGTCACCACACCTTGCCCCCATTGAAAGGGTAGGCGGTAGTACTGAAAAGGCGTACCATAAGGTGAATCTTGGGCTAAGGTCCAGATTATCAGGATATGCCACGCAGTTGGAAGCCTACATCATGGATAAAATCATATCACCGCAACCATCTCAGAACTTGAACACATCGCGAGGACACATTGACGGCCATTTCATGGTTAAACTCCCATTCAGCAAGGATCCTGAGACGTAAAGTGATTCCCAAGCGGTGGCCACTCTCAGATTCATTGCCTTGGAGCGTCAACTGAAGAGAAACCCTGATCTAAGGCTTCCATACGAGGAGTTCATGGAGGAGTTTATTTGGCTTGGGCATATAGAGGAGGTGACGTCGCAGCAGCGGGAGGAATTAAGATGCTTCTTTCCATATCATTGTGTGCTGAAGCCTGATAACAGTACAACCAAGCCGCGATTGGTTTTCAATGCATCCAGTAAGACGACCACAAACGTTTCGCTGAAGGATGTCCTTCATACGGGGCCTAATGGTTTGCCAGACATCCTCTATTGTTGAATCAGATTGAACCTGAGGTCCAGCTGGACTTCAGTAGTTTAAACGAGGACTACATTAAGACATTTGGAGTCATCTGGCATCCAAAGACTGACGAGTTCCAAGTCCAAATCAACGTGGATGCGAAGTTTTCCAAGGGGACGATGGGATCTGATATAGCCAGAATATTTGATCCATTGGGCATTCTGGCTCCTGTGAAGTGGCAGCCAAGGTATTCTTGCAGGACTTATGGCAATTAGAATTGGACTGGGATGCAGCATTACCGGTGGGGAAGCATACCCAGTGGTCTGATTTCCGTAGTGGTCTGCCATCTTTGCAGCAGGCCCGATTTTTTCGTCACAACAGTACAGGCGAGAAAACCGGGCAAGTGCTGTTGCACACCTTTGGTGATGCCTCCGCGAAGGTATATGGCACAGCGATATATATGCGGTTAACCCTGGGGGGTGGTCAAGTCATCGTCAGGTTGCTGTGCGCCAAGTCAAGAGTGGCCCCGATCAAAATGCTTACTGTTCCGTGCCTGGAGTTGTGTGCGGCAAAACTAGGCGCTTAGCTCACAAGATGAGCTAAGACAGCACTCAATCTGCAGGAGGTTTTTCAGGTATTCTGGACTGATGCTGAGATTTTCTTGGCGTGGATCAACTCTACTGCATCATCGTTCAATAACTTTGTGGCGCACAGGGTTTTGGCCATACAGACCCTCTCAAGGCCAGACTTATGGCGACACGTAGCGTTTGAAGACAATCCAGCTCACATCCAATCACGTGGGATGGCGCCGGCTGAATTGAGCCACTGTAGTATGTGGTTGTAGGGATCACCATTTTCATCCAGTGCAGAATCAGTTTGGCTTTCCGAGTATTGAAGTGACTTGGAGATGAAATGGACCAAGATCACCGTCGTAGCAGCAGAGGCTCCTGAAACACACTTAATTCACTGGGGCGAATTATCAAGACGTACGAAGGCGCCGATGGTTTTGTACGAGCCACTGATTTCAAAACTACCTCCGGAACTTTGAAAAGGCCAATATACAAACTGGCCCCGTTACCAGTACTCAACGACGCACAGTCTAACGAAGAACCATCACAAGCAAGCTCCCCCCACTTGACGAAGAAGGGTTCCAGAACACCGGTGACGACATCCCGAGGACAAGGCAGCGGTTGATGCGAATTGGCAAGTCAATTGTGGCGCTCCTCTTGATGTGCCTGCTAGCTCCCATAGCGCATGCCTCTCCAGCACAAGGCTTAACAACCAGACCCCATACGGGTTTGTGTTTTCAACTATAAGGTCAAGTCTACTCATCTTTGAGTACGTGGAAGTTGCTCATTTATTATTATTTGGAACGTATAGGCAGGAATTGGCTGTTCTACAGGACGGGACGAATCTTGTGGGCTCTTTTAACGACTCTGCTCATTTCAATTTTTCGTGTATCTCCTCTTCCTGTATGCCCCTCGAATAAAAGTGTCAAATTAAGTTCTGTTTTGGAAAGCTCTCATCAAGACCTTTCATTTGACACCCATATCGGCTACCTTTGATGAAATTTTTTTTTTCGGGGGCCACCCCCCTGTATCGGGAGACCCTCCTTAAATACCTTATAAAATTTTTTGTAAACGAACTTTGAAGAAAGCACCACTTTACACCTGCATACAAAATTTGATGTTTCTAGCTTTGGTAATTTGCGAGAAAAAGTGCTGTGACACACGGACGGACGGACAGACAGGGCGCAATTTTAGTAGGTTTTGTAAAATTATTTTACAAAACCCTAAAAAAATGTACGCAATGAATCGATAATCTTCTTTCCTTTGGAAGTCGGTTAAAAGATGAATTAAGCGATAAATCGTGCTTTTTGACATTCATTTATTTAAATATTATACATCATGGTAATATTGTGATTCGTATCTATTTATATTTTCCTTAACCTTAAAGTTTCTACGAAAAAATGCTACACTAACCATAAACTATGCCAATTGTAAACTTATGTTTTCAAACAATTCGTCACTCATAAATAGATTGGCCAATAAATTTTCGCTTCGTTGTGTCGCACACTCATAAATGGTGTTGATTATGCATATTTTTCAATGCAAAGAGTACATTGGTTATCCGGGCTATCTGGTAATTGCATTTTATCTTCTGTTCTTTTTCTTTTGCGTAACGCTTCAGCCCCTCTTGGGTCTTTGCTTCTAACAACAAGCGCCTCTAACTGTCTCAGTCCATTAGCCGCGTCCTCCAATTTTGGTCTTCGATCAATGAGTCAGACCAGCGTTTTCTTGGTTCAACCACTGGACTCCATGCTTCAGTCCGCATAAAGAATACATGTTTGGGTATATGTTATTCATTCATACGATTCATGTGGTCAGAACATTACAGGTTAAGCAGTTTTATAACCTTTGAGACCGCCGCCTCGTCAAAAATTTTATACAGCCATTCACCATTGGCCCTCGTCTAGCTTCGCTCCGATTATTCGCCTCAGCACCCAACGTTTGAAAGCGTTCAATAAGTTTGCGGATGCTTGAGATAGAGTCTTCACGTATATTTTATGGCAAAGCACAGGTCTTATCATAGATTCGTATACTTGGAGCTTGGCTTTTCTGGAGAACCAGTAAGCCCAATATGCAACCCCGAGACAATTTAATACCATTTGTTCGTGGGATTTAGGATGAGGAATCATGAAATGTTGGGGGGGGGGGGAGGAAACAAAGGCAACTCTCATGCTTTTTCAGCCATGCTTGAGATCGTTTATCGTGGAGCTAGCCATATTGTTCACCTAGCTTAACACGAAACACGTAAGATGGTGAAGGTAAGTCTTTCACGCCTGATAACGGAATCCAAAGTAAAAACCATGCCACTAGAATTTAGGTTGAGTGACGAGCTAGCTCCCTATCCCTGCAAAACCTTACATAATTTCGAAACCTGCAACAGAACCTAGGAATGGATTAGACCTACGACAATGACCTCGCAACCAAAAACGTACTGTGGCACTAGATCCTGGAAAATTAGATGATTCAACAACCTTAGCGCTGCTAGTAACGTTTTACAACTTGTCAATTAATATAAATTTAGCATACTGGCAATCCAAGAAAAGAACTGAAAGTTATATTCAATATATAAGATCGCAAACAGAATTCACAACTGGGAAGTCTGCTAGAGATCTAGAATTCGATGTAACCTTTATTGTAGATAGTGACCTCTCTGTTCATTATACTTAATTTTATTTTTATCATTTGCATTGTTCTATATTTTTAGTGTTGATATGAAAATAAATCTTTTTTTGTACCAATATTTTTACCTATGACGTAGCCAATAAGATTTTGTAGCTATAAACAAAGGCATTAGTATGAGTACTTCATATTCTTTTTCATGGCACAACAGCCCCTTTTGGGACTTTGCTTTCTGCAACAGGTGCTTCCAACTATCTTGGTCCATTAACCGCATGCTCAATTATAAAATCTGAGAAGCGATAAACTGCCTTCAGCGAGCGGGTCAGACCAACATTTCCTCGGTTTGTCCACTGGTCTCCGTCCTTCAGTTCTCCCAATGAATATCTTTTTTAATATCCATCGTTCATCCATACGATTTATGAGGGCACCTTATTGCAGCTTCCGTAGCCTTACAATCGTTGAGACCTCTGGCTTGTCAAAAATTTTATACAGCTCATGGTTGTATCAAATTCATCTTTGGTCCCCATCCAGCTCACTCCGATTATTTGCCTCAGGACCCGTCACTCAAATATGTTTGCGGATGCTTGGATTATGGTCTACGTTTCACACTCATAGCATAGCGCAGGTCTTGTCACAGTATTATATACTTGGAGCTTTTGTTTTATTATTTTCATTGATTTATACATCTCATAGTTCTACTTCGCTATCGAGTCCCTGGAAGAGCTCTTTGGTAGTTACTAACAACCGTGACAAAATATTGATGTCAGCCATATAGGCTACTAACCTTTTGTATCAACAGCTTACTTTCGTATGCCTATTTCAGAGCCAAGTTTAATAGCAATGGAGCCAGTCCATCGACGTGGTTTAGTACGATATTAGTGCCAGGCGTTGTTGAGTTGGCTATTGATACGGACTTGGAAAGTTATCGACGTCATTGTCATTTTGGTAAAACGGATGAATTTAGCTAGGATACCAAAGTGAAGCATTATTTGGTACAATAAGTTACAATAAATACTGTAGTGTGCTTGCTTCAAGTCAATGGAAATTTTGTATACGTCAATGTTGAGCTTCAAACTACTGCTTGACTGTAAACACTGGGTATACTGTCGGCCTAGCTGCTCTGAAGCCACCTCGACAATTCCCGATAGGACTGTTGACGTATGATCTGAATTTTAACTGACCTCCAAAGTGAAGAAGGTTATCAGTTTTTCCCTTGTATTGATTTTTTTTTTTGCTTTCTTTTGCGTACGAGTATATTTACACATAAGTTTTGAAAGGCGATAGGTGGAAGAGTCCTGTTTTTGGCAAATTATATATTTGGGTCTCTTTTAGAAGACAAGAAAACTAAATAACGGTAAAGGACTTTTACCATGAAAAGCAAAAATTTTGAACTTTCAATCCAAATAAAGATTTTGATTGTAAAGGTTTAAAATTAAGGAAAACATATTGGACTAAATATGTCAGATCAGAATCGTAATATTTTTAGGGGTTTTGTTGTTATTGACAGTTGAATATGGTACATTAATGTCAAGAAAATAAATGCTAGTGATCTTTTATACAAAATATGCCAATTCTTTTGCGACTTTTCAAGGGTTTGATGGAGGTACTGAATTTTTTGGTCACGTGTGATTAATTGATCAGTATCTTAAATTTTCTCCATAAACGGTACATTCCAGTCAATTATTTCTTTTGGAAATAATCAATGAATTAACTTAAATGTGAAGATGGAAAAACTTTTTATAAATTTTTATTTTACAGGGAGGAATGCATGAAAAATTATTTTTGAGATTTCGCCATCGAAGTACGCATCATATGCTTTGCTTTCGATGGATTAGCATGATCTCAATTTATATTTTAAGCAATGTTCATAACTTTTTAATTTTTATTTAAATCAATTACATTTGATTTTTTCATATGCTAGTTACATCGTTTCAAGAACCTCCTGAATCCTCCGCACAGCCCCAGAACATCGGAGCCTATAGACGTCTGCGGAGAGCTTCTATTGGCCCCACCAACTCTGGATGAAGTTTGTTCCATCATCAAAGCCCAAAAGAATAATAAAGCGCCGGGCATTGATGAGATTTCAGTGGAGCTCATCAAATATGGTGGCAGTAGTGTTTATAAAGCTATTCACAAAGTCATCCAGTACATTTGGCAATAAGAACATATGCCGAAAGAGTGGAGCCAATCAATGATATTCCCTATCCACAAAAAAAGTGACAAACTACAGTGCGAAAATTATAGAGGCATATCACTACTTTGTACGGCGTACAAAATATTTTCAAAAATCTTAGAAAATAAAATCGGATCATACGCCAACAGTATTATTGGGGAGTATCAACAACAGACCAACTGTTCACAGTCAAGCAGATACTTGAAAAATGCTGGGAGTTCAACATAGACGTACACCAAATTTTCGTTGACTTCAAGCAAGCATACGACAGTATTGATTGTAACGTACTGTACCAAATAATGCTTGGTTTTGGCATCCCAGCCAAATCAGTCCATCTTACTAAAATAAAAATAATGTCGACGACGACATCCCAAGTCCGCATCAATAACCAACTCACCGATGCCTTTGACAAAAATATCGGACTAAAGCAGGGAGATGGGCTGGCCCCATTGCTCTTCAATTTGGCTCTGGAGTACGTCATACGCAAGCTACCTGTCGATACGTGAGGTACATTACTATACAAGTCGAGCCAGGTAGTGGCCTATGCGGACAACATCAACATTCTGTCGCGGTCACTAACAACCGCCAAAGAACTCTTCCTGAAACTCGACAGCGAAGCAAAACTAGTAGGGCTACAAATCAACGAAAATAAAACAAAGCTCATGACGCAGTTGAGGAAAAATACCCCAAATACACAAAATATCACACTTGACGAACACAGTATCGAAAATGTGAGCGAATTTGTGTATTTAGGCGCTAAAATAACTAAAACGGACAATTAAAGAGACGAAATACGCCAAAGAACATAGCTTGCAAATAAAATATTTTTTTCAGTATTGACGATCTTGAAGACCAGCTGCATACACAAGAAAACAAAGCTCCAAGTATACAGATCTGTGATAAGACCTGTATTATGCTATGGGTGTGAAACATGGACCCTAACCCAAGCATCCGCAAATATATGGAACGCCTTTGAGCGACGGGTCCTGAGGCGAATAATCGGAGTGAAGCTAGACGGGAACCAATGGCGAATTCGATACAACCATGAGCTGTATTAAATTTTTGACGAACCGGAGGTCTCAAGGATTGTAAGACTGTGGAAGCTGCAATGGGCTGGACACATGAATCGTATGGACGAACAACGGATACCCAAGAAGGTATTCGTTGGGAGAATTGAAGGCCGGCGGCTGAGGAAACGCTGGTCTGACACGGTCGACGAAGACAGTTCATCGCTGCTCGGATTTCTGTATTAGAAGACGCGGTCAACGGACTGAGACAGTTGAAGGCGCTGTTTGCAGCAAGCGTAGGCCCGAAAAGGGCTGTAGTGCTAAGAAGAAGAAGAAGAAGAAGTTACATCGAATATAAATATTACGATTACTTGAGATTTATCTGGCACTTATAAGGCGACAGGAATACACAAATTACCGTGAAAAGGTTTCGATGTGATTCATCGAAGGCAGAGTTGGCATCTGATGAGTACTTCGATGACGCGAATCTCAAAAATAATTTTACATGCATTTCCCTCAGTAATTAAAATGCAGCATAAATACAATCCAACATAATTTGGAGCTATTTCATAAGGGAAACTTGCATGATTGCTTTTCTGTACCACATCTTTTCTTTGCCTACTGACGGACTCACACGTAGAATCTGTGGAATTCCCCGAACAAATAATAAAGATTGAGTGTTAGCAAATTAAAGAGTTAATCACCATTTGAAAATTAATTCTTTACTTTCTAGATAATACATTATACGCCCAAAAATCGAAGATTAGTGATTTCTGTGCTAAAAGCCAATGGGAATCGTGACCCGAAAATACTGTGGGTTGTATTGCTTCAATGATTCTTTATCCTAAATCACACAAATAAATAGTAGTAAATTGTCTCAGGGTCAAACATTGGCTGTACTGATTCTCCAATAATGGAACACTACATGCCGAGAAACGCCAATAACTACAAATGCACTGCTACTAAATCCTACTTACACTTCCTTTATGATAACGTGAGAAGGTGAAGGCGAGTCTTCTGTGCCTGATAATGGAATGAAAACAAATAACCATGCCGCTGGAATAGAGATTGGGTGATGGGCTAACTTCTCATCCCATGAGTACCCCACACTGTTTCGAAACCTGGAGGAATCACTACTCCCTTCTCAAATTTGCTTGGGACCATCTACAGTGGAATTCAATTCGAGTGGTAGTAAAGTGACGTTACTGTTGCCACTAAAATGGTGCAGGATTGGCGACACAATTGGTTTTTTTTGAATGGCAATTTAACAACAAGTCTACAAGTGTTCTGGCCAACTACGAGGATTTCCCCCAAACCAGCTCACCAACAAGCAGTTGCCAACGAAGTTGAGTCCCGAGTGTTCAAATTGTTGACCTGAAGGGTCTGATTTGTTTACCTCCTCTTCCTCCCCTCCCACTGGAGGAGGAATTCCCCAACTTGAAGCTAGTGGTATGACCACTGCAGCAACCTTGTTTTGCACTTATTTAGCGTTGTTTATAATAGTATCTTCATTCACGTGTCAGCTGACGTTTTGTTGCCCATGGTAGCAAAAAAATTTCGAAGATTTCGCGAGCTTTCACAGAAAACATTTGTGTGGACATTTGCATTGTTCTTTTCTCTTTAATGAATAATTAATTTATCTTGAGCCTTCTTTAAGTTCAAATTACCCTGGAGAACGATATTTCTAACGGCGTGAAAAACAAACCCTTCATCACAATCCTACAACATTGAAGGCAGAGTGGACATTGACTATAGCGTGGTCTGTGCTTAAAATATGCCACCCTTTGAAACTGTGGCCAGCCAGCTACGTAAATTAGCAATTTAAATTACCCATGGAGAAAAATTTTCCTCTATGCCCACTTATTCAATCACAAGGGAAGAGAAGAGTTAAATTGTTGAATAGACCGACAGACTGATAGTCAGCGCTAAGGTTGGCAATGAGCTATCTCATCGGAGACTGACTGGAGAACATAGCCTCCACGATGCAACAAATGACAGCTGTCAGCGCCTGATTGACTTTGCATGTAGCAGAAATCTAGACAAATGTTCGACTTGCTTCTCTTATCGATGCATACATAAATGTCCATAGCATGATTAACCATTTTCTGATCCAACAACGTTGAGCCTCGAGCATACTTGACATCCGTACATAGCACGAAGCCCATTGTAACTCTGATCGTTACTTGATCAAATGAACTGAATAGTGTTGTATGTCATAGGCATATTCAGCGAAGACCAGCCCGCTGCAAAAAATCGAAAGGCTCCAAACAGCGTCTGTGGCAAAAATTCCACGGAGACCCTCGATAACCAGTTATCTCACATCCTATTTGGTACATCGCTGAAAACAAGCAACGACTTATGGGTGGAAATGAAGTCAACAATTAAAATTATGACAGAACAGACGATCGAACATCAAACCCGATGCAAAGGAAATGATTGAATGATGAGTGCCAAAAAACGTTAGACAAAAAGAATCAGGTAAACAAAAAATATTTAGGTGAGAAAACCAGGGAGAGAGCGTAAATAAGATCATTAGAATTAAAAAAGAAAATGGCGACCAATTCAGAAGTATCGATGTAAGTCTAGTGAGCAACAATACAACACTTACATACAAAGTAGTGAAATGGCGGAAATGTTGCTAGCAGCCCAAGAGCTCGCTCCATCGGCATGGCATCAGCGTCATCAACTGAAAACGGGATTGAGGAAAGATAGGCATTACATTTCAAGAACCTCCTTAATCTTGTGCATATCTCCAGATTATCGAAGCTTATAGATATTTCTGGATCGTTTTCATTGGCTGCACATACTTTGGATGAAGTTTGTTCCACAATCAAAGCCCATAACAAAAACAAAGCGCTGTGCATCGAGGAGATTCCAATCGAGCTCATTAGATATGGTAGCAGCGGTGTTCAGAAGGCCACCCATAAAGTCATTCAGCACATATGGCAACAAGATCATATGCCGGACAAGTGGAGCCAATCAATTATATTCCTTATCCACACACAAGTTGATAAGCTACAGTGCAAAGATTATGGACGCATATCAGTACTTTGTACGGGGTACAAAATATTTTCAAAGATCTTGGTAAATAAAATCGGATCATACGCCAACAATATTATTGGGGAGTATCAAGGTGTTTTTAGAACAACGAGATCGACAATGGACCAATTGTTCACAGTCGAGTAGGTACTTGAAGAATCCTGGGAGTTCAACATTGACGTATACTAAATTTTCATTGACTTTAAGCATGCATACGACAGTATTTACCGTAACGTAAGTGGACTAAATAATGTTTGGCTGTACTATCCTAGCTATATCAGTCCGTCTTACTAAAATGACAACGATGTCGACAATCTCCCAAGTCCCCATCAATTACCAATTCATTGAAGCCTTTGACATGAATATCAGATTAAAGCAGGGAGATGGGCTCGCCCCATCGCTATGTAATTTGGCTCTGGAATATGTCATCATACTTGGCAGTACATGAGGTACGTTACTATACAAGTCAAGCCAAGTGGTAGCCTATGTGGATAACATCAATATTTTTTCACAGTCGTTAGCAACTGTCAAAGAACTTTTCCTGAAACTTCATAGCAAAGCAAACCTAATAGGCCTGCAAATCAATAAAAATATAAAGAATCACATGATGCACTCGAGGAAAAATACCTCAAATGCCCAAAAAACCACACTTGATAAATATCATATTCAAAATGTGGGTGAATTAGTATATTTAGGTGCCATAGTAGTGAGACAGTGAGACAGCTCGCAAATCAAATATTTTTTTTTTTTATTTTGACGATCTTGAAAACCAGCCGCATACACAGGAAAACAAAGCTCCAAGTATGCTATAGATGTGAAGCATGGACCCTAACACAAACATCTGCAAACATATTGAACGCCATCAAGAGACGGGTGCAGAGATGAATAATTGGAAGGAAGCTAGACAAGGATCAATGGCAAATTCGATACGACCATGAGTTGCAGAAAGTTTTCGACGAGCCAGAGGTCTAGCCAAGTGTCAGACTGTGAAGCTGCAATTAGCTGGACATATGAACTGCATGGACGAACAGCAGATACCCAAAAAGTTTTTCGTTGGAAGAACTGAAGGGCGAAGGCCAGTGGTGAAACCGAGAAAACTCTGGTCTGAGTTGGTCAATGGAGACAATTCATCACTGCTCGGATTTTGAAATTGAAGGCTGAGGTTAATGGACCGAGATAGTTGGAGGTGCTTGTTGCAGACAAAGAAGGCTCGAGAGGGACTGTAGCACTACGAAGAAGAAGACAGACTTATCAGCATAAAAGACACAAAACTAATAGGTCTTTGTAAAATTAGCTTTACAAAATACTTAAAACTAAGCCATTGACAAAATGAGATGTATCTTGAAGTAAAAAAATTCTTAAGTGGTCCTTGTAAGAGCTCCTCTGATGTACTCTGATAAGTCAAGTTTTGGATGGACGGATTGTACCGAAAGTTATTTCTAGCAGCTTAAGCAAGCACTGATATTGGCTCTGATTCTAGCGAATCCTCATTGCCCGAAACATTTTTATATTCAATGTGATGCCAGTGCAAAGGGGACTTGTGATGTTCTGTTTTAGAAGGACAAGGCTAGACTCTGTCATCCTATTGTATTTATATCAGCACAATTGATATCTGCTTAGAGCAACTATATCATTACTGAGCTGGAGTGTTTAGCAGCTGTACATAGTAGACATGGGTAATGCAGCGCTGCGCATCAACCTCTATGTCGAGAGATTTAACGCTTGGTATCAACACAGATGCTGTGTTAGTGATAACTTTGGATTCAAGGGATGTATCTGTTGCGCTGGCATTGGCAATGGTTTAGTGCTACGCTAAAGCGCCGTGCAATATGAGTATGAGGTGTTTGATACAAGTTTGGTTGATGGAAAGTAATATATGCACGGTTAAGGCGTTAAGTGAATGTGCAAATAGTGCGTCAACTACGATGAAACGCTACCAAGCGTTTTTTTTATGGGAAAGTTAACAAGCTCAAATTTGATTTGCTCCCGAGTCATACAAGCGTTTTCAATAATTTTTTTTTGGGTGGATCGTATAATTTAGAATTCCTTATTGAAATCCCTTTATTAGAAATAGCAGAAAAACAATACTTAAAGTTAGTTTTAAGCTGCAAACATGCATTTTATTTTGTTGTGTGGTAGGAATTGAAGCTCAGCATAGAATCGTAAATTAGTATATGCTGTTGATTGAATCAAAAGCAAAAAAGTTAACTTAAACTAAATTACTTTTTATTTGTTCATTGCAAAACTTTAAATAAAGGTTTATATTTATTATAATGAAAAGAATGTAAGAATAAACTAAATCACTTTCCCAAAGGATCATTTTTGGACTAAGTCTCATCATAATTAATTAAATAAAATCACATTTTTATTCCTTATTGTGCAAATTATAATTCAAAAAAAACCATTTGTGAAAATTTGCTTGTTTTAAGCTTCTCTCGTTTTTCAGATGCTATCTGCCCTGCTTTTGAAAAAATTCGCTCACACGGGACAGATGTAGCCATGACGCATAATATTTTTTTACGAAAACATATAATTTCGGATATATTTGCTTTCTTTGATTCCACCACAACAGCGGATCTTGAAGATTTCCCAAACTATCTTTCCTCGCCAGCATTGGCTCCACTAAGTATTTTTCCACTTCTATTCTTGCGGAAGTTATGTTATTTGGATTTGTATTCTCTTTGACCTCAGAGTCAAAATCTTCCCAAAGCATATCCAAGAGATTAGTTGAGCATGATGCAGATTAAGATTTGCTAATGTTTCTGAATTTGGTTGATAAACGATGTCAAAATTTTGAACAGAGTCAGCTTCCAACTCCAAACAAAGTTTATGGACAGCTTGTTTATAATTATTCTCATCTAGAAATCCAAACTTTTTGAATCTGAGATCGAAAATCGTAGCGAACGCAATGAGATTGTATTGTTCGATGCTACATTATCTGCGGTTCAATTCTAACCTCAGGTAAAAATTCGCTTTTTTCGCTAAATGACATAAAGCTCTTTTGCAATTTTTTGTTGTAAACAATAATCGACGAAGTGCTAACGTGTTTTTCTGCGCTTACAGCATCTCTCACTGTATCAAAGATTTCAACCATTTCTACGGATTGCTCAGCAGTCAACCATTCGTTATTGCTGAGAACAGGCACAGTTTCTTCTGCAAAAGAGTTTCTAGAAGAATTAATGGGATCTGTTGTGGACACTACAGCATTTTTTGAAATTAACGCGTGTCATATCATGTCAAACGTTAAATTCCATCGAGTGGGAACATCATTTTTTAGTTTTAAGGGTGGAAGTCCCATTTCATCTTGTGAAGCCTTAAACTGGTTGTATCTACTACTGCTTTTGTTGAAATACTTGCTGATTGCTTTCAGTTTGGCTACAATCGAACTTTTTTCTTTAAGACCAGCTTGAGTTACAATGTTAAATAAATGAGCGAAGCAGTTCCAATTTTCTCATTCACACAAACGCACTGCACATTTCATGCTGTCGGCATGATCTGTTACAACTGCCGAAATCTTGCCTTATATGTTCCACACAGTTACCATACTTTTCAACCCTATCGCAATATTTTGTCCGGTGTATTTTACGGTATATGGTGTACAGCCCAACAGATCGGAGGCAAGAAATGTTTTCTTGTCATCTTCCTCAAGGAAACTCAAAGTACCTTTCCTGATGTGAATTATTTTGTTGCTTGCTTTTCGTTAAAATTTCAAAATTCCTATTTAATCTACTACACCTCCAAAGAGCTAACATGAAAATGAAATGCTTTATTGAAACATTTAAATGTTTACATAAGAATTTTTCATGAACGGAAAATTAATAACAATCGAGCATCGCAACATATTTTGTGGTGTTAAATAGAACTCGACTCAGTGTGTCAAGCATAGAAGCATGCAATCATGGTATTGCAGCAGAATGGTATGCAGTGCATTAATATCATTGCCGGCACTCATATGGTGCTATTATGTGACAAAAGCGCAAAATACTCGTATTTAAGCGTAGTCGCAGGAAATCAAGGCAGAGCTTATACACTAACGAGCTGGTGCACTTCGTCAGCTGATCAATAAAAAGAGAAGAATAACTTTTCAAATTTTCCCAAGGCACGCCAGGGTGCGAAAGAGACAAAAAAATTTAAACGATTGGTACGATGCGGGAAAAGTCGATAGCGATATATCGGTTCCCTCGACTTGCGTGTGTGTGCGTGAGAAATTCCCCGGCATTCGTATGTGTGCGTGAGAAACTTCTCCACATTTAGATGTATGCGTTGTGTACGAACACAAAATGAGAGCAGGTGTTAATGTTGTCACATGGAAATTTTTTCGGTTTGAACGAAATCATAAATCGGGTAACGTTTACACTATGGCGCGTAAATAATTTGAATTTATGAAGTTGCATATGGATTTAACCACAAAATGAAAAAAAATTGGCAATTTCTGTGTAAATATCGGTTTTCACATATTGAAGAATGGTCACTTGTTATTTTGAAGTGTTACGCGAAGAAAAATTAGTCATTTTTGTTTGTTGTGTAATTTCCGTTGAAGAAACTCAACGAAGTATTGTGTCGGAAGTTCAACAGATGGCAGCAGTAAGCCTATCATCAGGTGATAGAGAACTGTCAAAAGTGTTCTGTCTTAAACAAAATGTTGTTCCCGGCTGCAATTGACACAAGTGCCCAGTGACAAGAGCCGCGATTAGCATTCTTGTTAATTGAATCCACTAAAAGTTAAGTGAAGACTCACTGTACACGCGCCGACATTTTGTACACAAGTGCCTCTAGTTTTGTACGTCCTTTCGCCTCAGTCATTTCTACAACTATGCAGCGGATTGCTATTATCGGAGGCACCGGGATGACCGGCCAATGTGCCGTGGAACACGCAATAAATCGAGGTAATT
This sequence comes from Odontomyia ornata, assembly GCA_963969285.1. Taxonomy (NCBI): domain Eukaryota; kingdom Metazoa; phylum Arthropoda; class Insecta; order Diptera; family Stratiomyidae; genus Odontomyia; species Odontomyia ornata. The sequence goes on from OZ017739.1 coordinate 192,959,090, forward strand.
GGTTAAATATCAACAATACAATAAAATAGTTATTGTTATGACTTGCAAGAAAATCTGCGTTGACACTTACATAACTACTTGTTTATATGTAAACATTGCTTGCAGGTCTTCAAATACGACTTTTATACCGGAACGAGTCAACCGTCCCAGATAAGTTCAAACAAAAAGTCGAATTAGTACAAGGAAATGCAACAAATTTGGATGATGTCCGAAACCTCTTGAAAGGAGTTGATGCAGTATGCATTGTCCTTGGAACTCGTAACAAAGTTGAACCCACAACAGAAATGTCGACAGGGACGCAAAATGTGATCACTGCAATGAAGTAGTTGGGATTGACAACGGTTTCAGGATGTTTGTCGAGTTTTCTGTTCTATGACGACAGCAAAGTGCCTCCAGTTTTCCACAATATCAACTCTGAACATAAGAAAATGCGGGAAACGTTAAAGAACTCAGGGTTAGATTATATTGCGATATGTCCACCTCACATCGCTGACGAGCCTTCTGGTGAATTTGAGGTAAAACGTGATACGGTGCCAGCCATGCGAGTTGTGCCCAAGTATGATTTAGGAAAGTTCTTAGTGGACTCATTGGACCAACCGGAACCTTACAAATCGATGTGCTCCATTTGCAAGAAACCAGCAAACTAGATGTAGAAGACGTTGTATGATGCACAGTTTTATGGTTTTATCACGAATTGCTACATTTATATACATGCATTTGGTTTAAAATTTGAAGCTGGTAATGAAGTTTAAATGAAAATTATGTTTTTAAATTCCTGTTTTAGAGTCCCTAAAATATAATTATTCAATCCCTAACCGTTTAAGCTTGTCTTTTTGGTGACCCAAAAGGAGACAATTGCCTTCATCGAAATGTGTGAATTTTTGATGAAGAGACGATTTTCTTTACTTTCTTGATAAACGTGCTGGGTGATGGCCATTGTTACGTTTATTTGCCATCATGCTTCTAAGATGAAACCACGTAAAAAATTTTCAGGGGGGATTAATGATACTTATATTAGCCCAGAAGTTTTCCGTTGTCACATTAAATTTTTGAATTTAATAAGTACCCAAAAATTAAATGATGAGACGTCTAGGAAGGCGATAAACTCTCGTGAGTTACCGACCAATCCTGAAATTAATATTCAATTAATTTTTATCATATAATTTTCTCCATAAAGGGTCTAGTTCGGGTATGGGAGAAGGGTCAAGTTCGGGTATGGGAGAAGATTGATTATCTCACGCCCACTGTTATTTTTCTCTTACTGAGAAAACATTACTCCCGTTTTTAAAATAAAATATATCAATATATATATGTAAAAAAATTAGGGACAGAACCATAAACTTAGACACAGTGGCAAATTAACGCGCTAAATCAATTTCAAATGGTAATCAACGCAGGAGTGAAATACTAGATCAATATTTAAATCAGGCTAAAAAATAAAATTGCTGATTCATCAGTAATAGAGTAGTGAAAATTTTAGAAATTTTGTTAGATGTCAACTTTATTTTAATAATAAAATAAAAATTTTATTTTAACAATTTTATATAATTCGAATAAATGTTAATTCAACCTTAATTAACTGTATAAATGTTGAATTTAACCAATAATCAATTTAATTTCTACTTAATTTCGGGCTATTTTATCGTTGCCATATCTTGGTTTTTTGTTTTCTTTTTGCTTTGGTTAATCTTGATAATTCATTTTCTCGTCATTTAAATTATCGATTCGAGATCTTTTCAATTTTATTAAAATCGCATGAGTAAAATTGTTCTTGAAAGGAGCAACAGATCCAACAGTTTAAACATTGCCATAAATGCTGTTTCGTTCTGGCAATTTTCCTTTTTTCAAATTACTAGAAATACATCGACTTTAGACGATAAAAACATACTAAATCCTTTAGTCTTCAGGCAGACATTCTTAGAATTCAGTTAGCATCCTCGAAAATCGCCCTCTTGAACAAGATTTAGTTCACAAATTTATAATCTTTCTCATTGCGTCCAGAACGCAAAATTCAATTTGCATTCAATTCGAATCTCTTTATATATATACATACAATTACATTTTTTTTTCTTTTAATCGGTAGTCAGTTTTTCGTTCTTGAACAAATTTCTTAAAACTTCTTGTTTCAAAAACGGTTTACTGACTTCTCTGAAACTTCAACATTTTTTATTCTTCTCTCATGCCTACTATTTTGTATAAATATCATATGCAGTATAGTAAAATAAATGTGTAAAGTATGTGTGAAGTGAATTTATGAGAGACAAGTGTTTGTTGCATGTATATTTGAATATCACGATGAATCATTAATTAAAAAAAAAAAAACAAATTTGCATGTTAAGCTACATAAAATCTGTGGGTACCATCATCAAATTCAGGTCCGCGCCCAAAGCAGTAACCGAAAAAAAAAACGAATTGATTTTGAACGAAAGTACTAACTTAAGTGTGACTTGTAACCCTCTCTGAAGTACTCCTCAGTTTAACTCGATTATCCCTAAGCCAACAGAAAACATTCCCACTGGTTGCTGGCGTTATTTGCGATTATCAGTCATCTGCCTATTGTTCTCTGCGGTCTAAACTGCCACGCGTTTATTGGTCCACTTTGCAGACGATTCGAGATCTTGAAATCATACGCCACCTGCAGACCCTCATTTGTTGAAAATCGCTCCTGTCAAAAGTTTTCAAAAATTAAATTAATTTTTTAAAAACGTTAGTCCGAAGTTAATTTTTATCGGAAAAAATCTTATATTGTCGAAGTAATCGACTCAGGAAATTTCTATCGAATATTTTTACTTCGATTGGTAACGAAAAACAAATTACCAAAGAAAATTTCGCCGCTGGTATGGAGGAGCCCGACGGCTTCCCACCGTTGGGGCAACCTGGGGAAACGACGAATACGAAACTGGCGACAATCACCAAAAGAAAACATAACGAAGAAAACTCCGTAGATGGAGGGTGCAAGCTGCAAATAATAGCGGACAATCAACAAATGGCCAAATTGCAGAAAGAAAATGATGAACTAAGGCAAGAGATACAGTCTCTCAAGGATCCCTTCAAAAAAGGGATGAAGCCTCAAAAGACGCAGCCACAAAATCAATGGCAACAGGTAACAAAGCCGAAGAAAAGTACAAAGCAAGTAAATCCAGAGGAAGTTCTAAGTGCTGGTGGCACCAACGAGAGCCAAAATTATTTTGCAGCGCTGGAGGGATTAACCGAAGATATGGAAATCGAAGAAAACATCGGAGGTAATTTTAATCAAGATAATGACGTTAATTTTATTCAATATTTAAAGAACAAAAATAAGGAGAAACAACCTGCCCGCAGTTCTGCTGGTTCCTCTGAAAAAGCTTCCAACAAGACAAAAAAAGTTCCGCCAATCAACGTGTTCGGACAAACCGGGAAAGATATGGTTCGGCTATTGGCAGCCGAAAATAAACTGGCCAATTTCGAAATCAAAAGAGTTAATGCCGAAAAATCAACTATAAGGACGAAATCACTGGTTGATTTCAAGTCAGCCAAAGATGCGCTGATTTCTGGGGAGTTTTTTAGATTCATCTCATTATTGCTACATCTAGTATTGTTGTTTATTTCTATTATAAATTAGGTATAAGTTTCAATATAAGGTAACGTTTTTTTTTTTTGATTGAACTTATTTAGAATTAGGGTGTAACATATTAGGTATAGGATATAAGTTCATTGTTTCGTTAGTAGTATAAGTAATTTTTGAATAATGCTGGTTGGTTTTTTCTCCTTTTTCCAATTGAATCAAAAAATATGTAGTAATCTTAATTAATTTAAATTTGCAAGTGTATTTTTTTCATTAAATGTGTTTAACTGATAACGTATAAATTTAGAGAGCCATTCGGGCTATTAAGTTTTTTATAGTTTTATTGTTTGGAATTTGCATAATGTTCTTTTAAAAATTTATAACGATTGGTATTAAATAAAGCGCTTTCGACTTTGACCCTCATTTGTTAATTGTCTATAGGGCGGCAAAGCATCTCGAACTCTTGAACATCGTATCGAAGGTTTTCTTCATATCCAACAGACACGCTCTGGCACTTTCCCTGTTGAAGTTCCAAACGAATGTCGAGCTTACTTTCCGCTATCCTATATACGAGTATAGCGGAGTACTAGTGCGAAACCCAAATTGAGCACGTACAGCGATAAATTAAGCATCCTTTGATACTAGCCAGCAAGCTGATTAGGTGATAACAGCTAGGGTAAGAATTCTTTCCAGTCAACGGCAGTTTTGATCTTATGCAAGTTGAATATCTCTAGTCCTTCATTGAAGTTGTAATAATCCCTCATTACCCTACCCTTTCAAATCCGATCGTACATTTGCTTCACTGCTAACGATAACCAACCAATTTCATAAATGTACAAATTAACGAAATCTATCAACAAGACTCCATTTACTGGCAATATTTTAAATGACATCCCGCGATTAACCGGTTTCCTTTCTAAATATAGCGCTTTTCTAGAGTGAAACTGGATCGGTGGACAAATTTTCCAAAACCCGAACGATACCGCCAACGTAGATCATAGTTCCGGAAGAACTTCATGCTAGATAAGCAATATGCAAACCAAATCAGGAGAGTCGTTTCTGGAAACGTTCCCATCAAGCTGAAAATTCTATAAAGCAATCATGAAATGATACATCAAAGTCCGTAAATAAATAAAAATTTATTACACCCGAGCCATTTTGAATAAGCAGCTAATGCAGATGCAACCCAAGTTGCTCGCATAAACGTTTAATTCCGTGGAATGCTTCGGAACTTACTCAACGTAGCCCGGGCCCAGTCCTTACATCTTCCTGAAGCTTAATCCAGCTGAAAAGACGAACTAGGATTAGCATGAGCCCAAAAATTGAAATAAATAGATCCTACCTTCTTGAATCCAATATCATTGGCGCTCGGAAGCATTGACGGCAGATGTTCAACCCATATTTGCGAATAAGACCGTGTCGGTTGGAGCAGGCTCGACTAGAATAGAAAATAATTAAAATCTGTCGCTCTAGATTAAACATTGACTTAAAGGAAAGAAGAAAGTGTCGCTTCCAGGAAGTGGAATCAGAGCGTACGAATTTAAACGCAACAATCCCGTGGAGTGATAAGGAATCATTTTAATCTAGCCTCCTCTTATTCTAGAAAGCATAAATAATATATGCTTCCCGTACTCAACAAAGGGGCACAAAACAACAAACAATTCGAATGCTGCTCTAGATACTTTCAGGGAATTCAGTAAGGCGCCATTTGAGAACACAAGAACATTCTCCACGTGGTTGTCAAATGTAACCAACAAATAATCGAACTAAATTTTCCTGAATTATTATGGAATTACCGCGAATTTTATTGAAATTACACTAGCAGCGAATGTGATTAATAGTTGGGATAAGAAATTTACCAACAGCGAGAACCCTGTCCGTATTTACGTGGATGCGAGTATAAGCTCTGACTCTCACCTACTTTGCCTTTGCCTTTTACTTTGCTCCCATTTGCTTTTATGAACGTGACTTCCACTCTGGAAGTGAAACATAACGAAACGTTAATTAAAATACTCACAGAGATGTTTTCTAATCAACTCACTCTTCTGCATCCTTTTGTACGTTGGGCACAGTTGTTGAGAATAGTCGCGAAGGATTCATTACACTATTTTCTTGAATATTCAAGGGTAGCATTCGTTTTACAATTTTCAGCACCAATTGATATGTTTCTTACGAAATACGAAGACATCCTTAGGGATTGCTGAAATATGCTTCTAGAAATCGACATTTTGCACAATTCCAACACACTAGAATCGTATTACTAAATTTATTCAACTTAATATTAATTAATCAAGGTATGCGAATCTAAACATAAGCTCTGGCGATACGAGTTCAACAATAAAACTTTACTGCAATGACGTTTGTCAAATTGACAGTTGAAAATGAGAGACATTTTGCTTCGTTAAATGTATGTATTGTATGTATTTTAACGAAATCGTTAAATTAACTTCAATTTTATATCTCTTTCACTCTTATGGGGTGAAATGCATACGGTGTTCTTGTCTTTGTCTGACCTTGTTTCTCGCGGATTTTCTTGCAAATACGCGCGTTCACCAATACAAACTCAAGTCGGTGGAACCAAAACAAACTACCGTTAGACGAGCACTTTGTTCGTAGTGCGTCAGCTTCTTAGTATATAAGCTCTGATCAAGGTATCATAGCGCAGTGGTAACAGCGCAGTGCGTTGATACCACTGCTGACGCTGGTATAAGCCTATCAGCTCATCAAAATTTGATGCATTACACACGTCTAGTGCAGAGCATAAAAGGTTTCGTGTCTATGTAGAAGTACAGTTATCGGCGACCTAACTTGCCTGAAGTGGTTGATAAGTCAACTGGGACATTGGCTCGTTGAAGTTGCAAGGCTTAAATTTCTGTATTAAACACTGTGAGAGTTCAGAAAATACTGTCACAGGTGCATTATTTCGAATGCACTCGCGAATCGATGCCTTGAAATCAGCTTTTGCTGCGACTTCACTAGCAGAACATTAAAATTTTATTGAAATAAATTGAAGACCCCATTCATTATGCGGAATACATGAATAAAATGGCGCTCATTGACGAAAATCCTGATAAATTTCTAAGTCTGCAAGTACAGGACTTCGGACCAAATTCAGGGTTCCACAAAGGCAACAAGATTGTCTCATCGCCAGAATACACGATGAACTTGTATCATCACATGTTAGGACCAATAAAACTTTATCGATATTCAAACGGTATTATTATTGGCCCAGCCTTTGGAAGGACATGATTGTGCACGTTTCTAAATACGATGCTTGTAAACAAATTAAGTATACTAACCAAATTGCACGTCCTCCTCTGTTCATTGATTTCATGGGACCATATCCTCGCGCCAAAATGGTATATAGTCATTTGTTGATCCTACTTGGTGGCTATACTAAATTTATTTGGTTAAAAGCTAGTCCAAAAGCCACGAGCAAATGAACTGTGGAATTCCTTAAGGAAGTTTTCTCATGTTTGAAGTGCTAGAATATTTGCATATGGACAACGGTGTCGAGGTTGACTCACAGGGCCTTGTTCAATTCATGAAACAATATGGAGTTAAGCCTATTTTCACTCCCATGTATTTGCTGAGTAAGAAGATATTTCACAAGGTTGACGTCTTGGAGGTATAACTATCCAAGTTCTACTTAACAATTCTCCCTTACATACACTTATGTTTATATGAAACACTCTGTCATATAAAATGAATATTATTTCATTGAAAAATCTATTATTATGTACGCATTTTAACAAATTTTGAAAAATTCAACTTATTTATTTGGACAATTTCATTGATGAATAAGAGGAATATTAAATTAAGAGGAATATTAAAATTTGACCACAACTTGGAACGATATGGCATATTAAGTTCGATTGGCCCTGGTAGTTACAAGGGCTTACTTGATCACTCAGAAGCATATAAGGGGACGGAACTTGTTTTAGTATTCCCTTTGCCTAGCTTTCTTCGCATTAGAAAAGAGATTTTATAAATAGAAGCCTAGCCCGAAATAATGTGTCAACGGTTCCAGGCTCGGTTCGTTTAGTGGAAAGTCTTAAGTTCTTGCGATGTAAAAAGCCTTCCTACTCGTAACTCTGTCCGCAAAAAATTATATCTTCAATTGAACTTTTGTATTTTATTTTAAGTTCTACATTCTTATACTTTATTGCATTGCTTTGTAAAAGTATATGAATTAAAGGCGTGTTTCTTATTTATACATATATTTGTTTGGATTTTTGAATACTGGCTCATCATATTTTTGTTTTTTTGATCGCTTTGTCCAAAAATTCATCCCACATGTTTTGAAAAATCATAGTTGCCATTCTTTTTTCATCTGGTTCCATTGCTGAATATCTGAAAAGAATTAAGATATTGATATGTAAATCTTAAAATAATTAAATTCGATTACGTCAATAATTTTTTTAAATTATCAGATTTATTTTGTAAAGTTCTGTAACTGTCTATGCTCGAAAGCGAAAAAAATGTTTAGGGATTTTCCAAAATGATTGATTATTACATTGTGTTACAAATTTTCAGAACATTCATGTACCCACTTCAAACCGTTTTGATAAGTTATTCCCGTGTTTTTTTCCCAATACATCCTGTTTTCTAGGTGCAGGTACAAACAGTTCTTTGTTAAAAAAAAGTAGTAATAAAATAAACACCTAATAAATAAATATTTAATATATTTCATGATCATTAAGGAAAATCGCTGACAAAAGCACTTGTAAATATATTTGGTACATAAAAATATAAAATGTGATATAAAAAACAGAAAATCTACTCAAAATCATTAACATAATCAACTATTCCTGTATATCTGAGAAGCATCTTCACTTTTTAAACGCCAACAGCAATCGCCTGGCATGCTGCGGGCAAATGGCCTTGGAATCTCTCCTCAAGCCTTTTCACATCTCGATGAAACCTTTCTCCTTGTTCATCATTTACCGTTCCGAAATTTGATTTAACAAGTAGAAGTAGCAGGAGAGTGCTCCTGCCAGAAGGGTTTTGTAAAACAATTAGTGAATCAAACAATATATTCTGCATATCAAAACTTGCCTAATATACAGGTTTCATAAATTGAGTTCAAAAAATTATTATGGTTATTATGTTTTGAAATTCACCGCGATTTTGTTTCACGTGCTTTTGACCCGTCGCTTGATTTGTCATGATAACACATCAATGTTACAAATCATTTCTAAAATTTTTTATCAAAATTTTTACAAATTTGAAGTGTCTAGATCCGTTGCAAACATGTATCTCCCTAGTATAACGTGTTAATCTTGTTGTAATTGGTCAGTAAAAATTCCCATAAACTTAATTGCACAATGGTGCGCATCAACAAATTCCAATTTCCACGTCCGATCAACGTTAAACGTACTCTGGATTACACCGACTTAATATGCAAAATGCACATTCCAAATAATTTTCTTTCCCGCGCGCAATCATTGTCCAAATAACACATAAGTTAATTCATTTAATATGCAGACTTGGTTATCTATTTATCGAAAGTGCCCTCAGACTGGGGAACCAAACGCGTCCCCAGGGTTGCGGATAGGGGCAGACCTTTCTCGAAAGGTTCGCTGCGAATAACCAATAAGCAGCCGCGGACAATGGTCGGCAGTGAAGAGAGAGTCTCAGGATAAATACCTGAGTGTCAATGATCTTCACTGTGACATGACGAAAAATATGGCGTCATCAATTATCCATATATCCTGGCAGTAGGTAAAATGCTATGGGAACGGAAACCCAGACAGAAAACCAAACCATGCAGGTCCACAAGGGAAACCAAATTACGGTGCAGGGGGTCGGATCCCCAGTACCGGCGGCAGAGGGTAGTGAGCGAGCAGGCTCCCGGCCGTCGTCATCCAGCGACTGCAATGTTATAGAAGTGATGAACTTGGCTTCTGTAACAGATATAACTACAAGCAAACAGGACGCTAGCACGGAAAACCCTTTCAGGCAAAAACCGCTGTTGGCAAGAACACCGATAAAACAAGTCACCGATTGTGGGGGCAGGCAGCAAACCCCAGAAACACTGTCAAAGTCAACATCACAGCTTAGATCATCGAAGACAGACGGACTAACGAACGAAAGAAGGCAGAGTGCGTTGTGCAACCTGGCATCATTGCGGCCTTTGGGCGCAGTAGAAGGACTATGCGCACCCCGGAGCGTCCAGTGCAAGACGTATACAATCCGGATCAAGCTGTGACACCAACAGAGGCCAGTGTAAGACTGGGGGAGGGAGAAGTTTTGCCATCGGACGACACCACTTCAAACGTCACCCAAGCGATAGAAGCAAAAGGGCTAGGAAACGGGGGCCTCTCCCAAGAGGTTGTGCCAAATAACACATTCGCCCTTGACCGTGCCGAAGAGGAGCGGCTTACTCGGAAAGCGGGGACTATCATCAAACAACTGAGGGCTGCCTGCAAAGTGCAGGAAAACATAGGCAAGAGTGTCAGGAATGGCATCCTTGAACTGGAGGAGCTTTTTGGCCGCATAACGCACTACAGGCGGAGGTGGCTTGCAACCAAAAAGCACCAAAAAGACACGCTCTCCCTCGAGGCATCAGTGGGTCCTAGCAGCAGCAAAAGAATGGCCGGTAGCCCAATTGAAGGCGACCGTGAGAAAAGGAGGAAGGACGAGACCATAAACGAAGTTGTCATTCTAGGCGAGGAGTTTCATGTGGTGCGAAACAAGGCAGCGAAAAAAGCGGCCAAAAAGCTACTCCTAGAAAAAACAGACAAAGAGCTCAACCACGAAAAGAAGAACAAAGAACCCCCCGATATACCGCAGAAAACAAAAAGCAAACCGCGGCGCAAAACCTTGCGAGAGGCATTGCTTATTAAACCCATTAAGGGCCGAACCTACGCAGATGTCCTCCATGAAATTAAAGGAGTGGTCAAGCCAGACGACACCAAAACTGCCATCAAATCAGTTCGACCAACCCGGACCAGTGGCCTGCTGGTGGAATTCGGGCCAGAGGCCACAAACAAAGATGCATTCCGTGACGCGTTTCAAAAGGTTCTTGGAGATGCGGCAATGGTTGCCTCGCTCGAACCAATGGCCACCCTGGAAATCAGGGACCTCGACTGCGTCACGGACAAAGCTGAAGTAGAGGATGCCATTAGGAGGGAGTTCCCCAGCTTAAGTGAAGTCAAGGCAAGATTGACACGTGAAAACACAAGGGGGCAACGCATGGCTATTGTCGAACTAGCTGATAAGGACGCCCAGCAAATCGTGGCAAAGGGCAAAATTACGATAGGTTGGGTGATCTGCAGGATACGGAGAAGAGCAATCCCTGTCCGCTGCTTCAGATGCCTTGAATACGGACACACCGCGTATGGCTGTCGGGGACCCGACAGGAGATCTCTGTGCTACAAATGTAGTGAAACGGGGCACATAAGGAAGGAGTGCACGAACGAAGCAAAATGCATTCTTTGCAAGGATGCTAGGCTAGCACCCGGCGACCTCAAACATGAGCCGGGGACAGGGAGATGCTGGGTTTTAAAGGAGGCCCTAACTAAAGCCAAATCAATACTCAAATGATCCGTATCCTGCAGGTCAATTTGCACCGAAGCACAAACGCCCAGGATCTACTTGAGCAGTTTGGGAGGGATAAGAAAGCTGACCTGCTGTTGCCGAGCGAGCAACATCATAACAAGGACTCGCAAGCGTGGCACCCTGACGAATCTAGTACCTCGGCCATCTGGGTTTGAGACAGCGCCCACCTTCAGGTGCAGGGTCATGGATGCGAGGATGGTTTTGTGTGGGTGCGGTGTTCAGGGCTAACATATTTTAGTGTTTATCTGACGCCCAACGAGGCAATGCCATCTTTTCGTACCAAACTTGATGCCCTGGAGGACGCTGTCTCGAACACAGAGGGCCACATGCTGGTCGAAGGAGACTTCAACGCTAGAGCCATTGAATGGGGTATGCCACAATCCGACCCAAGGGGAAAGCAAATCTTGGACATGGCGGCCAAAACAGCGCTTTTTGTCCTAAATACTGGTAACACCCCTACTTTCCGCCACTGGGGTTGCGTAGGAACCATACCCGATGTGACACTCGCTTTGGAGTCCCTGGTACCTAGAGTACACAACTGGCGAGTACTAGAGGACTACTCGGCTAGTGATCACCAGTATATAGCGGTTGAGATTCACGACAGTGCCACTCTGCGTGCATATGCCCAAACTTCAATCCTCGGATGGAGGACTGGGAGGATGGACGTTGAGAGGTTCGCTGACGCGCTTACGGCAGGCGCACCGTTGCTGGGAGCTCCACCAAGGAGTGGAGGGCCTACAGCCAAGGACTTGGTGAACTCAACTATGAGTACCATCATAACTGCTTGCGAGTCTTCCATGCCCCGTCGGAGACCCCGACACGATAAGCCTCCAGTATACTGGTGGTCAAACGAGATCGCCGAACAAAGAAGCGAGTGTCACAAACTTCGGCGAGAGGCCCAGCGGGCGCGAACACGGGAAGAGGCAGACTCTAGGCTAGCAGCATACAGGTCCGGCAGGAAATATCTTCGCAGGCTTATTAACAAGAGCAAGGCCCGATGCTGGCAAGACCTCGTGGACGATGTAAATAAGGATCCGTGGGGCCTAGGTTACAAGCTGGTCATGCGAAAACTTGGTGCCCAACGGAAGCCCTGCTTACATGAAGCAGAGAAGATGGACGAGATCGTACGGGCACTTTTCCCCACGCACACTGTCCGTGTCGATCCAGCTCATACACAAACACCACTAAAATGCTCCCCTTTCAAAATGATGGAACTGGAGCAGGCAATTCTATCCATGAAAGCAAGGAAGGCACCGGGACCAGATGGCGTTCCTGCTGAGGTTTTGAAGCTTGTCTACAAGCTTTGTACTGACTTGTTGCTCAGTATGTTCAACGCTTGCTTTTACGAAGGTTTATTTCCGGATCGCTGGAAAGTGGCGAGGCTCGTACTGATCAGCAAGGGGAAGGGAAATTCCGAGTTGGCGTCTGCATACCGCCCGTTATGTATGCTAGACACGGCTGGGAAAGTTCTCGAGAAACTCATCAAGGGAAGACTCACTGACGCGGTCCGTTCTGCCGGGGACCTAGCTCCACGGGCTACTGAGAATCGAGCTGCCGGATGAGTCGCGCTTGATCGGCTATGCAGGTGATGTTGCGGCGCTAGTTGCGGGAAGCACTGTTGAACAAGCGCAACTCAGATTGGGTATGCTAATGCACCGAGTGAGGGACTGGATGACTGCTCGCGGGTTCAGCCTAGCTTTGGAGAAAACCGAAGTAGTCATCTTGACAAAAAAGAGAATCCCTAGAGTAAGGATGGTCAACATTGGGGAAGCACTCGTTGAGACCAAACTAGCAGTGAAGTACCTGGGCATTTTGATCGACTCGAAGATGCGTTTCTCCGAGCAAATCAGGGCAATAGCTGACAAGGCTGCAGCGAGTGTTTCGGCTCTCAGCCGGCTAATGGCCAACATAGGGGTCCCACCTCATCAAGAAGGAGACTTCTGATGAGTGCAGTACAATCTGTGCTGTTGTACGGATCGGAAATATGGTGTGAGGCTCTCAACAAGGAGCTGTATCGAAAGCGCCTGGCAAAGGTGCAGCGACGAGGAGCGCTGCGGATTGCATCTGCATATCGGACTGTCTTGGAGTCGGCAGTGCTGGTCATTGCAGGAGTGATACCCATTGCCCTCCTTGCCAAGGAGCGCCGCAGAATCTACCTGCGGAGGAACGAATGCGACAGAGATGCTGTCGCCCACGAAGAACAAGAACGCTCACTCAGTGATTGGCAACAGTCCCGGGTGAGCGATACAAAAGGTAGGTGGATCGCACACCTTATTGGTGACCTGAGGCCGTGGCTCAATCGAAGGCATGGTGAGACTGACTTCTATCTAACTCAGCTACTGAGTGGACATGTATACTTTCGGTCTTACCTGCACAAGATTGGTAAGTCACGGTCTCCTGACTGCATATTCTGTGCTGGAGAGGTCGATGATGCCTACCACACATTTTTTGCATGCAAGAGGAGGGAAAGGCAGCACGGTGACCTCATTGAAAAAATGGGAGATCTCTCTCCGGATGAACCCACTGGAGAGATGCTCACATCCGTTGACAATTGGAACTGTGTGGCACATTACGCTCGGGCAGTCCTTAAGATAAAAAGGAAAATATATGAGCACCTGTAGGCGTCCAGTGGGAGGGGTCTCTTTTCTGGAAATCCCTCTCCCTTCCCCTCCTTCCGCTGGAAAAGGGATCCCTGTGGCCCGGTGGCGCCTAAACGCGTAGAGAAACGAGGCTTAGCCCGAAGTAGTGTGTCAAACGGTTCCAGGCTAGGTTCTCAGATTGCCAGGGGAGGTGTTTAGTGGGTAGTCCAAGGGTATCCTCCATGGGAGTCCCACACTGCCAGACTCGGCGGGCGTAAATGCCTTCACCTCCCTACCACAAAAAAAAAAAAAAATTCAGACTCTGAAAATTTCATTTGCTGAACATGACATCAAACATTTTTAGGAATTCCCAACAAATCAGCACTAAGGCATTATCCACAATATGGACTTTGCGATATTAAAAATTGACTTATTTTAAATCTTTACTATAAAAGACATTGGCAATAAAAATTTATGTATATATATATATTTTTTTTAGAAACCAGACGAAACGCCGTTTGATTAAAGGGCAAGTTATTTTTATATTTTTTTCTTTTTGAACACTTGGTAACCCCGACATGATCAACGTCATACCACACATTTTAATCTATTTCCAGCTTCAGGATCAGGAGGGACGGATCATAGTTTTCTCTTCTGGCAACCAAGCAGAAGGAGTTGAGGGACAAGTTCCAGCGAATAATCAATAACTACAGGAAGGATTCGTCTATCCACAAGACTTCCGAGTACCTAAAGGCTAAGCTGGCACAATTGGGACAGTAGTAGACAACGTTCAACGCAACCCACCAGGAGTTGCAATACCACGCAGGGACTTATCAGCAACACCCATACATTCAAGCCCAGTATTTCGCCAAGGACAGCGTGGAATACACGAAAGTAGAGCAAAATATGCATCAACTTCTATGCTTTCTGGGACCATCATCAACGTCTGCACTGGATGCATCATCAGGAGTGAAGAATGACGTGCAGGGGCCAAAGAACTTCACTGCGCCCGACCTTCAAAACACTAAATAACTTAACAGGCGTTATGGTGTTGTCGTGCAATATATAACACAACTTATCGAAGGGATTGACAGCATCGAAGCTGACCAACCCAGACAATTTTACGAAGCAAAGTTGGTCACTCTTTAGTGGTTCTGGAACGAGGTCCAAAAACTGCATCGGGACATCTGTTAAAGCAACAACGTAACAGCACTTGGCTACACTTCAAGCAGCTACTTCAACACCGAATATGCAATCCAAGGGGCGATAACCTTCCTCAGCCAATGTCTGGCAAGAATTCCAGCCACAACTGCGCCCGCCACACAGGCATGAGTCTGCCAAAAATCACACTCCCGACGTTTGATGGCGACTATCTTAAATGGAAACAATTCCACGATTTGTTCAAATGAATGATGCACGACCAACTACTTGGGTATATCCAGAAAATGTGGTACCTAAAAAATAATACGCCCAGTGAAACTGAGCGCCTAGTTCGTCACCTCCACCTTTCTGACGGTAACTCTGCCATCACATGGAAAACACTACAGGCACGGTACAACAACCAACGAATCTTGGTTTCGTTACTCATTGACAGGCTGGTATCACAACCAGTAGTTGTCAGTGAATCCACTGCATTAATAAAGGGACTCCACGACACAGCCAAAGAGCGCTTGTTATGACTAGCAACCTTGGGCATCTCAACAGGAGGCTAGGATCCCATCATACCTCACCTCCTACTTAAAAAACTCAACAGAACAATACATACGCTGTACGAGCAAACGCTTTAATGACCTCGTGAAGTACAAACAATGGACGCTTTTCTCCCATTTATGGAAACTAGATTTCAGACGCTGGAGGCTATAGGCAAGGAGAGACATTCGCATCCACGAGTGAAACCAACATCCCTCGTCTCATCCAGTTCGGGCGAAAGCTGCAAAGTATGCACTGGCAACCACAAGCTTTTTAAGTGCGACCAACTACTCAAACTAAGTCCATACGATCGACTTACCAAAATCAAGGGCCTTAAGCTGTGCATTAACTGTTTCAAGGCACGGTGTAATTAACTGCCCATCAAGAAGCTGCTCTAAGTGTCAAGGCAGGCACAATACATTGCTCCACCATGAGAACACAATTAACAAGACAAAGAGACCAGCCATGACAAGCAGCAACTCCTAATCGGTTACTCCAAGCGACACCACTTAGTAGCCCTTACCAAGAAGACATCTGATAGTAAGTACGTTTTATTGCGAACAGCATCAGTCAACATCACGATTTATGCTGGGTCAACCGAAGTTTGTGCAGCCATTTTAGATTTTGGATCTCAGCTTAATTTCATTAGTGCCCAAATGCTAAAGACGTTGAAAATATCCGAATCAAATTCCAACATCAATATCTGCGGAATAGGGACAACAGAAACGCATGTCTCTAAGAGAGTGAGCATCACCATTTCCTCAGGACACTCCGGATATTCAACCCGATTGGAGGCATACGTCATACCAACAGTTACCTCTAGTCAATCGCCTTCATTCATAAATGTTTCTTCGTGGCCAATCCCACGGAACATTCATCTTGCTGGTTCACGATTCAACACTCCGAAAGGAATCGACCTACTATTGGGACAGAATTTTATTGTGAGCTTCTTTCTATTGATAGATCGTGCTCGGCCGTGTCGCAACAGACGCAACAGGCGAAACATATGAATATTTTTGTGGAATTGGCATTAATAATCTTGAAAAACACATGGAAAGTCTCTGGGCAACAGAAAAAGCACTGTTGGCAACGATCTCTAGTACTGAAGAGCTTGCAATCAGTTTTTGACAAACGAAAACGAAAACATGTCAGAATCCATCTTTGCTTGGCCAATCGAAAGACATAGCAATTAGACGCTTCTTTGTTCTCGAAAGGAAGCTCCAAAAGCACCCATATTTTAAAAGGGAGTACACGCAATTCATCAAGGAATACGCCGCTTTGAGTCACATGGAAGAAATAAAGTCACCGATACAAGAGCTGTACTGTTTCTTGCCTCACCACTGTGTACTTAAGCCATCCAGCAGCACCAATAAGTTAAGAGTCGTATTTGATGCTTCAGCAAAGGCATCAAACGACGTCTCACTCAACGATATAAGGTTGAAAGGCCCTGTAATACAAGATGACTTATTTTCAATCCTTCTACGTTTCAGGAAACACAAATTTGCCTTCTCAGCGGATGTTGAGAAAATGTACCACCAAGTGAATGTGACAACGGAAGACAGCCATTTACAGCTCACCGCCTGGAGAGACAACCTTTCCGATGACCTAAGGTATTATCGCTTAAAGTCAGTGACGTACGGGATCACTTCTGCACCATACTTAGTGACTCGATGCCTGATGGAATTGGCCAATACATCAAAGAAGTCAAATCCACTAGCCTCCGGGGCTATCAAAGACTTCTATGTAGACAACCTAATGACTAGAAGCAACGGCCTCAAAGAAGCCGCAAAGATTCAGCATGAACTGAAACGCTTTTGAAGTCAGCAGTGTTCAATCTGCGTAAATGGTGTGTGAATCACGAACAACTTCTTGCGTCAATGCCAAGTGAAGATAGAAAAATAGAGTTCTCAAACGATGGAGACACAGAGTACACCGTGAAAACATTAGGGTTAACATGGAATCCCAAGCTAGACCATTTTCGCTCAACTACCATTTGGAACGAGCCAACCAAGGTGATAAAGCGGAAGATTTTGAGTGATGTTTCGTGGTGAACCCAGCAATAACATTGGCCAAGATCTTTCTACAGGAGTTATGGTCACTAAAACTCGACTGGAATGTAGCCATACCAATGGAACTCCACACTCGATGGCTTCAATTCCGCAAGGAGCTTACAGACCTGGACAGAATTCAGATACCTAGATATTTAGAAATGAATGATGCCACACTCAGTTTGCATGCCTTTTCCAATGCAAGTGAATGGGTGCAGTAATATATCTGCATAGCGCAAACAACCAGGGAGACATAAAGACGATATTTCTCTGTTCCAAATCTAGGGTCACCCCAGTGAAAACTATCAGTTTACCAAGCTAGAACTGTCCGCTGCAACTCTCATGGCCCACTTAACGAATCGTTTTAAGAAAATCCTAAACATACTGCAAATAAGTGTCCACAAGAGAAGATTCACACAGCCGCAACTTAGAAAGGGATTCAATTTCACTTTATACCAACACGCAGTCCACACTTTGGGGGTATTTGAGAGGCGGCAGTCGAATCGCCAAAGAAATTATTACAAAAGACTATCTCATCCGCATCCCTAACTTACGTGGAGCTTTCGACCGTCGTTGCGGACGCCGAGGCTGTGCTCAACTCACGTCCGATACAGCCATTATCAGATGACCCTAACTACATGACAGCACCAACACCGGATACTTTCTTAGCGCAGAACCACTCACTACTACAATGCATAGTCATGCATGTGACACTAATCCAAATCTACTCATCACGAATTTTGGCGCAGATGGTCAATCGAATATCTTTTTGACCTACAACAGCAAGCTAAGTGGACCCTAGGTTGTGACAACATCAAACCAGACATGCTAGTTCTCATCAACGATGAAATGTCCCTTCCTTGACGTGGCAATTGGGACGGATAGTGCAAACACTTGAAGCAAGTGATGGCCGCTTAAGAGTCACATATGTTAAAACTAAAAGTGGCATCTTTCGAAGAGTAATACGCAAATTCTGCCCTGTTGTAAAGGCGTACGAAGATCTCAACCAAGCCACGTCAGCCACAACTAAGGCATCTGCTGAAAGTGCCAAGCCTAAGAAACTCAAAAAACGGCACCCTGATCAAGGTAGATTCTTTTTAATCAACTCAAATTGGGGTGAAAATTGGATGAAGAACCATCCAGAATCAACAAAAACCGAAGTCCCTGTAAAGCGTTCTCGCATCGCCACCTATAACTGTTAATCCATGCACGAAGGACCCTGGAATTTACTTCGAAGCAATTTATTTATTTATTTCATTTATTTACTTCATCACTATTTTACAGAATTAATAGTCCCAATTATAAAATAGAACTAATAGATTACGTGTCAAGGTTAAAATATAAATATCATGTAAGAATTAATCTGAAGTTAACAATTAAGTAGTGACTGAAATTAACGACAAAAAAATTTATTGCTCGTAGAGTACGCTCCACAGCATGTTCTTAAATGATTCAAATGAGCCAGAAGGAGGACCAAGCTGGAGATTAAGATGTTCTCTTACCATACGAACCATCGGTGAGTGACTGTAAGTTACGGTTCTGGCAAACGGTATAGCGTAGTATTGCGATGACCTAGTGCGAGAAGGGGGACGTATGCTAATGGCGTTGTATAATTTCGACGATAACATGCCTCTCGATAATTTAAATAAGAAGCATTGATCCAGGAATTGCCTCCTTACCTGCAGTGAAGGTAGACCAAGGAAATTCAGGCGATCGTCATAAGGGCGATACGGGATGTTGTATTTGTAGAAAAGTGTGTGGGAGAACCTACGCTGCACAGATTCAACCGCCACCATGAGATAATTAAGATGTGGGAACCATATCTGGCATGCATATTCATGGATTGGGCGAGCCAACATGACGAATAACCGAACACAAGTTTGAAAGCTGAAACATCTATGAGAGCAACGTAAAACAAAGCCCACGATCCGAGAAGCTTTGTTGGTTATTTCCAAAACGTGAACATTGAACTTCAACTGAGAATCAAATGTCACACCTAAATCCTTGAAACTCTCAACCGAAACGAGAACTGAGCTTTCGATATAGTTATAAATTGAATGAGGTAAGTTTTATTGGTAAAGGTCATGGAAAGGCACTTAGATATGTTAAGTTGAAGTCGATTTCTATTACACCAAGAGGACAAAAAGTTTAAGTTATCCTGAAGCGCTTGGCAATCCTGAATTGAATTAATGACTCGAAATATCTTCAGGTCATCAGCATATAGAAGGGGGTTGGATGTGAAGATAGCTGGGAGATCATTAATAAAGAGGTTGAAAAGAAGTGGACTTAAAATTGATCCCTGTGGAACACCAGATGTTGGGACGAAAGAGTGTGGCAAAGATCCATTACAGATAACCGTGCAGGAACGATGAAAGAGAAAGGAGTGAATCCAGGAAAGGAGAGATCCCTGAATGCCGAAACGGCGGAGCTTGTTGATCAGGATGTTGTGATCCACACTATCGAATGCTTTTGCAAAATCAGTGAAGGTCACATCAACTTGACCTCCTTAGTCAAGGGTGATTGCAACGGTGTTGATAAATTCCCCTAGGTTGGTTACGGTAGAACATTCTTTTAGAAATCCATGTTGATTTTCGGATAAGTTGGGGTGCAAAACATTATAAAGTTTACAGTGAACAATGCGTTCCAGGATTTTTCCAAAGCACGATAGGAGTGAAATGGGTCTTTAATTAGAGGTCTGGGAGTGGTCACCCGCTTTATGGATGGGGAGGATATTTGCACATTTCCAAACGTCTGGAAAAGTACCCTTTTCGAGACTTGAATCAAAGATATGGGCGAGTGGAATACATAAGGATGAAGAGAGGGATTTGATAAAAATGTTAGGGATTCTATTACCTCAGCGACCACTAAGGGGTTAGTGTATAAATCAACAATTAAGTCTGGAGTGGATTGAGGGTTTTCATCAGAAGTAGAGGTTGGGGAGCTATAGACGGCGGAGAAATAGTCAGCAAACATGTCGCATATGGCCTGGTCATTGTAGACTAAGTGGTTCTGGTATGACAATGCATTGATATGCCGACGCGAGTCTTTTAAAGGATTGACATAAGACCAGAAGGATTTAGGGTTATTAGCAAATGATGCTTCAGTTGTTTTCAAATAAGATAACTTTGTGGATTTACACACTTTTTTTGCATTAGTACGTAGATGGCAAAACTCGGAGAGGTCCTGTTCTGATCTCGAACGTAATTAGCGTTTCCTGGCTGAGTCCTTCAAGGACAAAGCAGATTCAACTTCTCTCATGAACCACAAAGGAACATTTTTGCGTGGTCGTGTGTTCGGTGTATGCAGTAGGATAATGCTGTTAAGCACTGCATAGAATTGCTGTATTGCGAGGTTGGGGTTGTCTAGATTGAGGGTGGCTAGCCAATTAGTAACATCAAAATCAGCAGCTAAGCCTTCGTAGTTAGCCTTGAAGAAGTTAAATCGACTTGGTTTCTCTTTAGGCTTGCCACGTATTGGATCCAATGATAATCGGATCTTTAAAGGAGGATGGTGAGGGTCCGGCTTAACATAAGGAGAAGCAGCAGGGAAAACAGGATCTGCAGCAGTGTTGTTAGAGAAAATTAGGTCAAGAATGCGTTTGGAAGCATTCATTACATAGTTTAATTGTTTTAGTCTACAGAGGGATAAAAACGAGGATAAGGCTATAGAAAGGTCATCAGAAGAAGCAATGGATTTAATTTCTGTATCAAGAGGCATATTGAAGTCCCCACAGATTAAAAACTGCGATAGTTCACTAAAAAGGATTTCATACGATCTTAAGTGAGTTCTACAGGGAATGTAAATACAGAAGACAAATAGTGAACAGTTGTAAAGAGAAATTTGAACTGCTACGCCTTCGATTGGTGGTGACGGAGCAAAAGTACTGACCAGTCTACTATGCAACTGGTTGTTTACAGCTATTAGCACACCTCTACCATCCCGTTTACCGGAAGTAGATCGATCGCGGTCATATCTAAAAATTACGTGTTGAGGAAAGATTTCTTTGTCCACGATCTCGTCATTAAGCCAGGTTTCGGTTAAGCCTATGATGTCATCATTAGCCAGAAGGAATGCAACGTTGATTGTTTCCAGCTTTGTTCTTGTACCTCTGACGTTTTGATAATAAAAATTAACGTAATTACTAAAAGTATGGTTATTTAGGTTCTCGCTTGAGGTCTGCTGGACGACCGACTGGCGTTCGAAACGTTTCACAAGAATTCCCGGAGGCTAAAAGTCAGAGCTAAGCAAAATTTGCATATTAGATGAAACCGTGATTTTAAATGAAGCCACGATACGATTTGTTTGGCTATCTCGCGTTAACTTTTTGCAATGCAAATACTGCGGAGAGCAACCTAGTTGCGTCACAATTGGACAAGCAAAACTAGTAACAAATGAATGGAACGTAATTACCTTGTATGATTTAAAATACTACTGGGAGGAACTAGATGGGATTTTCAAGGGTATATTCAAATGAAAAAGCTGTTTGCATCAATCACCATTGTGAAGCTCAAGTGTGCACTCAACCCTTACACACACCACACACTATCTCATATTGAGCAGCTAAATGTAATCCTTCATAAGGGAGGAGAAGGCAGAAGATATCCAACCAAAAGAAGAAGAGCATCATTGAACATCGTGGGCAACGTCGCTAATAAGCTTTGCGGGATTCTAGATTCAGACTACCCAACATTACTTGAAGATGAAATTGAAAAATCACGAGCCAATGAGCATTATTCAGACTCACTCATGGAGAATTAGGTCTCACTTCGCGAGACCAACAAAAACTTTTTAAAAAAAAAAAACGTACCATATCCAGGAGCAATTTAAGGCAAGACGTTTTCGGTACATGCCAAGATGATCAAATCCATTGTAATCTTTCAGCTGAAATTGCCACAAATCAATTCCGAAGAATTTCAACTGTTCAACTTGATACCTGTTCCCATTAGACGAGCTCAACAGTCATATCCCATTCAACCATCTACACGATATCTTCTAGTAAATCTCCAGAGAAACCAACACTACCCGATCAACCAACACGAATTGGATAAATGTACACACACCAAGGACAACACATTCCTGTGTGTTCAACATTATCCGCTGGGGAATTGGCAATCCAGCATCAACCAATGCAAAATCACTCTCTCAAACCACGAGGAACCATCTTCTCTGCAATTACCTATCATAAACACGAACTTTTGGATCCAACCCCACCAACAAAACCCGTGGATCCATGCGCTACAGGAAACAAGAGTTTTTGACACAATATGTGGACAGGACGTCACCACAAAAACACTACAAGGAAGTGGTGTTCTATATATAGAACATCAGACATGATTCCATGACAGTTAGGGAGTTAAACACATTCACGACAGTTATGAACTACACGTTTACACCATCAGCCGATTTCACACAGATGACTTTCAACAAAACCGACTTCATCAAATCATCATCCACCGACGTTTTTATCAACACAAGAGCTTCTGACTAGAACGAAATCGTAAAGCTACTCTCAACGCACCATTCTCCACGGTTACTACCTTCTGATAGAATAAACAATCATCAAATCCATCACTATACACTTGGCTGCATCCTAATAACCACAAAAATCATTCTAATCATCTGGGCTGCGTTGAAAAAATTCAGACGAACGGAAATAAAACCCATTCCCGCGCAACGCAAGGTAATCAAAGACGACTCATTTTCATTTGAAATGGGTAGTTCAAGCACGGGGAGAATGTTCAATTAAAATTCACAGAAACTTGATTGCACAATTGTGCGCATCAACAAATTCCAATTTCCACGTGCGATCAACGTTCAACGTACTCTGGATTACAACTAAGCCGACTTAATATGCAATACATTACCCCTGCAATCCTCAAAGCAAAAATTGTCATTTTAAGAAGTGAATTTATCATCAAGACCTTTCATTTGATACCCATATTGCCTACATGCAATGAATTTTTTTTCAGGGGCCACTTCCCTATATGAAGAGACCCCCTTAAACGCCTTATAAATTTCTTTTTGTGGTGAAACTTTAGAGAGGGCATCACTTTGCATGTACCTACCAAATTTTATGTTTCTAGCTCACGTAGTTTGCGAAAAAAAAGTGGTGTGACACACAGACGGACGGACAGACAGGAGGGGATTTAACAAAAATCTAAAAATGAGAAATTCGAATGAATAACATGAATTATTAATGATATTTAACAACTCTTGTTTTCAATACGCATTTGAAAATGGTTTCCTGAAAATCCTTCAACAATAGCTTTCAATGATTTCCATGCATCTAGCCATATATCAATGTCTTTTATCGATATTTTTTATTTATTTTCTGATTTGTGGCCTAACTTGTGGTTTCAACTTTGCCTTACTTAGTTTTGGGAAAACTGACTTCAAATACAAAAATTCGTCAACATTTTTATTCATTGCTTTTACAAAGCTTTTGATCAAGCCAAGCTTGATATGCAATGCAGGTAAATGATGTCTTCACGATCAGTTAATGACATCCATCCATCAATGAACAAACGGCTGTCCTTTGTTTCGCAGAGGATTTTTAACTCACTCATTAAAAGTAAGATATTGTTGCAAAAACAAATGGTCATGAATTGAAATAAAATTTAGCCTTTTCTTTATTTCGTTCCCACTGCAAAAATACTTTTCTTGTTTATTGGAGGGAGCCTGAAAAACTAGATGTTGTAGAAACGAAGTACATTCACTTTCTACATACTAGAACTAATAGAAACAAATTGTAGCTATTAGTTTTTCGGGTACCAAAATCGTGTCTCGCGGTGTTGTTTACTCACTCTTACGCGGTATTTCATGGTTAACCAAGACAAGTTTGGTAGCCATACTATAACTACGCTCATGTCAGAAGGGTTTTCTACTCAACTTAGAATATGCGGACAGCAAAAAAAAAAAAAAAACTCCAGCAAAACGTTGACATTCATCGCAAATACACACTCGATTTAAAAGAAAAAATATTGTAATTCCACTAAAGCCTGCCATTATTTTTGCAATGCTATTAAAAACCAATGACTGACTAAAATCTTAAAGATGCTTTTGTTATTCATTTCATCTCCAAATTCGGTGAAGATCCAATTTAAAGTATAGTGTCTGATTCGACGAAAGTCCGGATTGTAGAAAAACCGTACCTTGTTTTTGTTGTAATCGAAGAACTTTTAAAACCAACTTTTTCCGCAAATACAATTTTACTTTATTGAAACTTCCAAAGCATAAAAATCTTTTCTTGGACAATTTAAATTTTAATTTAAAGCTGCCAATATGAATTCACTGGGAAAAATGTGATATTGACATATTCTGCTATTGAAATTCACTTAACTTTGTTAACGACAATTTCAATTTTTAAGATATTTATTATTAATGTTCTCATCTGAATCTACCAACATGATTGCGTCACCTTTAAAATGTACAGTTAGAGTTAATAGCTTGTACTTTATGTAATGAATTCGGGAAAAATAACACAAATTTACGCAATATTTTTATTTATAATAGCCCCTATTTTATTTTACGATTACTGATATCACCCGTTGGACAGATTGTCTTAGATCTGAATGATACATATCTTCCCTGACATTTTCATGCAAATTGTAACAACCCCGTAGTGTTTAAGTCGGTTGGAAGCGCTTATTGCTCCATACCCATTTATTATTGCAGTTGTAACATCGAAAATTCATACCACCATAACACTCTTTTGAAATTTTCATGTCTGATTAATTTTACAAATAGCCATCCAGGCATCGAATTTCATTGGCTTTAAGGGTATCCTCACCGTTTTATTCAAGATAATGGAAAATTGATATATCTTACTACTACTCACACATTTTAGCAAATTGCAACTTCTCAGGTATTTGTCGTTGTTGCCCTCATTGAGAACCACCTCCATGAATTATTTTGCAGATTTTTTGGTCCACAGGTGCCCAATAGCGAGGGGAACACAATTTTGTCGTATTCGTCCGCTTCCCTTACTTACATTGTCATTGATATTACAATTTAAATAGCTGATACTGAAAGATTTAGTCAAGACATTTGATTTGATACTCTACTCGACTATCGTTGATGAAATTTTTTTGAGGCGCCAGATCATTCTATAGGGAGATCTCCCTTAAAAAGCTTGGTTCAGAGTGGTTAAATTCAGGTCTTTGTTAAAAAATTTTTTTACAAAGACCTACTAGTTTCGTGACCTGTCTGTCCGTCCGTTTGTCCGTGCGTCACAGCAAGTTTCCTAAGAAACTATAGAAGCTAGAATGCTCAAACTTTGTGAAAAGGTCAGAAATTATGGTCTCTCAAATGTTTAGGTCTTACCAAAAATTTAAAATTTTTTGAGGGGGGTCCCTCCTAAGAACGTCTTATTGCCCACAAAATTTCATGGAAATTGAATTATAATCAAATGAGTTTAGCCATCTCACTTGTATGGAATTACAGCAACAATAATACGTGTCTATGGTTGATACATATTTCAAATTGAGCTGGTCACTTTTATTTTCTTTCAATTTTCATGAAAATTTAAGGAATAGTGTTTAATTTAAATATGTTCAATCGACCGAGCATTCAGAAAAATCATTTAAGCTGGATCAAAATGGCGGCTGCACTATGCTTATGAAAGAATCTGTGCATCTTTGCATAAATTTGGAAGATTTTAAAACCAAGTATTGGATGAATAATTCAAGTTAAACGATTATTAATTAAAAACTGTTTTCGAACCCTAGGATGTTTACAAAGACCTCTCCTGCTTACTCAACTTGTTAACTTCATAATGTTGGAACTGAAAAATTTATTTGATATCGTTTCCATGAAATCTATTTCACCCTTTTTGGGCACTTAAAGTTGGTTTTTTGTTTTTCTAGACATTTTTTATGCTATCAAAACAATGCAATATTGAAAACTTGTGGATGATTTTCACATACACTCCAAAAGACTCTACTTATATGATATTATCTTTTCCGAAAAATGTTAGCCCGAAATATTATCTATTACATACAACTCTAATGATGGAAACCGCAGCATGAATCAATCTGCTTTAGCGCAAAAGCCGAATTTTGTTTCTATTTAACAAGAAAATATCCTTTATCATTGTTCATTGCTCGATTAAGCTGTTTATTGTAAATCTCCAATTCATTGGATCTAAATGTACCCTTAGTCCAAAATATTGAAAATACCGATCGTTTCAACCATCTTTCAACTTAATTCAATACAACTCCTCAAGATAAAACATTTTTGAGTACATGTCATATGAAAGTTAACTTAAATTCTATTTCTGAGCGGCAATGAATCAAATGTTACTATGAATAGCTTCAGAGTGCGAAATCAGATTACAATTCTGTTTGAATTTATATTACACCAATGTGTTGTCTATCATCTGAAACCTTTGTTGTATTGGAGGTAATGTTGAGACGGACATTAACAAATACTTTACCTAGAAATCGTTACAGCGTCTAGATGCGCATACTCGTATAGTAGAGGCAAACGAGTGCCAGAGAGTTAGGAGTAGTGAGCCTGATTAAGTATCCATGGAAGTTAGGCAGAATGCCAGATAGTTAGGCTATATGGCCAGATTCTCAAAAGGCAGTTAGGCCTAATTAAATATGAAAACTAATGCGAATGGCCGGTTTGAGTGCTGTAGAATAACTGTATTTTTCTTACAATTTCTTATCCTATTTGTACAAAAATTTTCAGCTTGTCCTTGACAAGCTAAAATCTAAAGTAAATATGAATAACTTTTAAAAAAATGCTTATGCTAAATAATGCATTACTAAGGAAAACGTGTATCGCATAATGTTTGTACAAAAAGAATACACACATACTTATGTACAAAAATTCCACTCATTTAAATCTATAAGAAAAAAATCTACTCATTTAAACGTATAAAGGAAAATTGTACACATTAGAAATGCATCTATAGCATTCTACTGGTAACATGAAGTTCTCATGCGCATTTCAACTCATTCATAAAAAAATATCTATTGGATTCTCCATATGGAGATCCAAATACATTTAGCCGCGGGCGTAAATCGTTTTCATTGTCTGTAAGTTGAAACAAACAAAAACAATACATTGTCTTGGAGCTCGAAGACAACGCATCGGCATGGCCAAAGTCAATTTCATTGCAATTGTCATCTGAAACCCTTTTAGATGCGGACAATGAATTTGTCTTTGAGCGCGAAGGACTCAATGAGATGTTATTTAAATATTTGAGTTAGAATTTTAATAAGAAATGAATGTAAAATTATTTATAATTTGAATTGAAAGATTTCCGGCATATGCTACACCTCGGTCCTTAAAGAAAAAAATTTTTTTTGTACAATGGTTATTACAGTATTGGTAGTGTAAATTACTTGTTTCTTAGATATGTGTGATTTAGATTTAAGTTTATTCTAGTTTTGCTCTGAGTCTATATAATATATATATATATATATATATATATATATATATATATATATATATATATATATATATAATGTTTTGCGTATTCTATTTCCTTTTTAATCTATTATTGTGAATCAATAAATTTTTGTTGTGTTTCTTTATGACAGTATTTACTCTTCATATGGACTATTTAATTTATTATTTCTTTGAGTTTTCAAATATAGCCAGTCACCTGTTTGAAGTTCGGTCTATTGTGCGTTGTATAGTCTAGTTTTAAGTTCAGTGAGGTAGCTGTCATAGTTGTAGATAGGTGAAGAGCTATCGTAGTCACTGCTGAGGCTTGATGTTCGACCAAAAAATAATTCGTAGGGTGTGTAGTTTGTTTCAGTATGGGGTGTGGTGTTGTAAGCAAAAGTGTAGAAAGGGATGTGGTTATGCCATTCGTTATCTTCACATAAGGTAAGTAGATATTCATTTAGTACTCTGTGATTTCTTTCTAGAGATCCTAATGTTTCACTCTGGTATGGAGTGGATGTTTTATGTTCAATGTTCAGAGCTTTGTAGATATTTTCGAACAGCTCATTGACGGATTCAGTACCTCTATCTGTTTTGATTATTTTAAAATGGCCGTATCTTAGGATAATGTTTTCAACTATTGCTTTTGCTACTACGTTGGCTTCTTTGGTAAGGATTGGCATGGCTTCTACAAATTTAGTAAGTTCACATTGTGCTGTAAGTATATACTTAAATCCATTTGAAATGCATAATGGGCCTACTGTATCAATAGGTATGATTTCGAATGATTTGGTGGGTGCATCAGTTATTGTTTATTGCTCTATAGTATGTCTGGTTATTTTGTTTTTATTGCAAGTCTCACATTGTTGTATTATATTTTTAACTATTTCGTTCTTATTTTTCCATGTATATTTTTGTTTAAGTTTTGCTATGGCTCTTGTTATACCCGTGTGACATCCACACTTTGACTCGTGATATTCGCTGATCAAGCTTATTTGATCGGCTTTTTGTTCAACGTGTCTCGGGGGCTTATATAATATTATTTTTATTTTGGTTTGCCTGGTTTTTAAAATTTTTGCATGCTTTTTTTATACATACTGATAAGTTCATTTTTGTTTATATATTTGAATATTTCATCATTTTTAAGAAAGGCCTATCTTGGTGATACTATTTATTGAAAGTTCTAGTATTAGTTTCTCCACAACCTGGCCTGCGTCTAAGGATGAATTTTCAATATACTTCACGATTATTATATTTTTATCATTTATTATTATTGTAGTTGGCAAACTTTTATTTTTTTCATTTTTATTGAGCTCAAGTTTTAGTATTAGCATATTTCTTATGTCAGAAATTGAAGTACCTTCCTACATATTGAGTTGATCAGGCTCGAAGTCAAGGTCAAAGTCAAAAGCGCTTTATTCAATACTAATCAGTATTTATTTTAAAAGAATATCAAGCAAATTTCAACCTCTATAAATTTATACATTATCATTAAACACATTCCATCAAAAAAAAAACTATAGCAAATTCAGTTAATTTAGATTATTACATATTGTATGATTTCCTAAAATTAATTATAATTTTAACACAACAGTGAATTTTGATCCTTCAGCTAATATGTTTTAACTTAATTCTAATAAAGTTGAATCAAAAACTTTATCTTATACTAAAAAATTCTATCACAATATTCCTAACCTACCCGTTGAATCTTATCTCTAACCTAATATAATTAACAAAACATATAGCTAACCTATCCCTAATTTTTAACACAAATAAACAACAATACTAAATGTAGCAATAATGAGCTGAAACTCAAAACTAAGTAACGAAAAGTACCAAAACTGGAAATAAACACGAATAATTTAGACATTGTCACTCAGCCACCAATACCTAGATTGCCCCGTCTCAGCTCGATCAGCTTCAACGAATCTAGCAAATGAGTATCTCCATTGGAATTGTTGGTCTCGTGAACTCAAATTCGGAGGATATTTTATCTTCTTATCGGTGGCCCGTCCATATATGTGGTATATGATTGGGACGCCGTCAGAATCAAAAAAATATTGATTCATGTCCAAATACACGAATACCTCTGGAGGAACGAAGCAAGTAGTGAGGCAAGTCGCAATATACCCGTCTGTAGGGTGGAGCGGCTGCAAAATCCAAGGATTTTCACTGACAGTCACAGATCTTGCGATATGATTCCGAAGATGTTTCAATATGAAGATATCGACTCTTGCCACATCAGTAGTTTGATAAATTCTTCTGTTCGATATCTAATGTTTCCAATGCGTCTCAGGCTTTCTGTACAAACCAGTATATGCACAAAGACATTTCCTTTCGAAAACTCTTAATTTTTCCATAGCACTAGCACTCTGGTTGTACCAGGTCTAACATCTATATGTCAAAACTGGTCCAACCACGGTCTTGTAACAGATAATTTTGACCTTTTGATCAATGTATTTAGAACGAAAGAGTCTTCGCAGGGCCAGGACTACTTTTAATGCCTTACTGAGCTTGATTTTGACATGTTCAGTATGGTACAGATACTGATCGAGATAAGCACCAAGGCAACAAACACAGGATTTATGTGGAACTCGTTCTGAACTACTCTCGCCAGCCATGATGTGGAAATCTTTCCAATTACGTTTTAGGTCTTGACTGACCCCTTCAGCGTTGTCCGAAACAAGATTGTTTTACACTTCTGCGCATTGGTTTTCATTCGCCAATTGTCAATGTACAGCTGCACATCTTTGAACATTTTTTGAAGATTGCTCTGAGCTGCCTGCCGTATAGATGATCGGATCATCAGCAAACGCTACCAATGATAGCGTTGGCGAGACGTTAAAATCAAAGCCGTTCACTAGCTTGCAAAGGAATATTGAGAAGAGCAGAGGCGCAGTAACTGTTCCCTACTATAGACTATTCAAGACCTTGAATTCGCGCATTGTTGTCAGATTTCCATCAGTTACAACAAACAATATTCCGTATAACATATTGCACATTATGGTGACAAGGTGTTTGGGGAGCTGTTCCTGAAGGAGTTTGAACACTAGTCCATCTAACCACACCGTATCGAAGGCTTTCTCCATATCAATGAGACATGCTCCAACGCATTGTCTATCATTCAGTTTCCAACAGATGTCTGAGGTTACTTTCATTATTGCATGTGTGTTCGAATGCTTGGCACGAAAACCAAATCGGCAATTCGGCATCAACTCATATTCCTCAATGTGGGCGCTTAATGCTCTGTTGAGTATCACTTCAAACACCTTGCTGATGTTAGGCAGCAAGCTGATTGGGCGATAGCTTTTGGGGCATGAAGATTCTTTTCCTTTCTTCAAAATCGGAAATACCTTAGCCTTTTTCCACTCATTTGGGAAATATGAATTGCTCAACATTTCGTGCCGAATAATATGCAATAATTCCTAATAGCAACCTCCGGCAAATGTCGGAGAACTACATTTGGAATACCATCAGTACCACATGATTTCTTGTTGTTTATTCTGTGAAATATGAAACACAAATCTTTATAGCTGACGAAATAATCACTAAGATTCAAGCTCAGTATGAGGTCAGATGTTAATGTATCATTGAAGTGAAGAATTGTTTGGCCGTTCAGGCTTGATTTGAAGTCGGAAACTTTTGCTTCAACGACCTCTGAAAATATTTCATTCCCTCTCTGGGTTTGCTAGATGTACCAATTCAAAACGTGTTCCAATCAGGGCAAGTTTATGCAATTTCTCACAAATAATCCTGTTTCCATTTATATCCGGAGTCGTACTAGCAATTACGATACCAGCCCTATCGAGAAGATTTATCTCATCACTAGTGACTTCAAGATTCGATACCTTCACTCGAGACTTCTTGTGGAATATGCTATTCACTTTCGCAAAAACGCCGTCTAGGTCATGTGGGCTAATACTGCTTAATTTTTCCGTCCATTGATTGCTGACCTCACACCTGAAGTATGAACGGATTAAGTTCCGGACATTCTTCAGGTGTAATTTCAACAAAGCCAACGAAGGATGGTTGTAGTCCAAAAATCACCTCTTGAATTATTAGTGGCGTTCAGCCATGATGTATGCTTGGCGTTCAGGTTACCAGCAAGAATATTGTCACATGTACAAATAATCCTGCGAGCTACTGTCGCAATAGTTTTCACAACCAGTAAGAACATCAACAGAATGAATTTGCTTAAAATCACGAGAACCCACCAAGCATGATCAACATTTGAAAGTGAGTCACTGCTCGTCACTGCTCCATTCATTAAGCTGCTCGAATATAAATAAGGATGCTGATCCAAAACTTTATTTTGGACACGTCTTGGGATCAGGAAAATGCCCTAGCCAAGGCAAAATCAGAGCTTCGATGACCCGCATCCTGCAGCTAAACCTACACCGCAGTTCAATCGCCCAAAATCTGCTTGAGCAGTTTGCGAGGGACAGGAAAGCCGACTTCTTGCTGCTGAGTGAGCAACACCAAAATAAAAGTCCTGCATTATGGTACTCTGATGAAACTGGTACTGCCGCTATCTGGGTTCGGAACAGTGAATTTCAAGCGGAGAGATGTGGACGGGGGGATGGTTTCGTGTGGGTTCAGTGCTCAGGGATCACCTTCTTTAGTGTGTACCTAACGCCTTACGAGTCGATATCATCTTTCCAAGCCAAGCTTAATTCTCTGGAGGGCGCTGTCTCGAACGCAGAGGGTAAAGTGCTCGTTGGGGGTGACTTCAATGCTAAAACAATCGAATGGGGCATGCCTCGGACGGATTCGCGGGGAAAACGAATCCTGGAAATGGCGGCCAGGACGGCCCTCATCGTACTAAACTCCGGAAATACACCGACTTTCCGCCGTATTGGCTGTGAGGGAACCATACCGGACGTGACATTCGCCTCGGAGTCCTTAGTACGGAGGAAACACAACTGGAAAGTATTAGAGGACTACTCAGCCAGTGATCACCAGTGCATTCTGCTTGAGATAAGTGATGCTATCTCCCGACGTCCGTGCTCTCGGCCTTCTGCAACTGGATGGAAAATTGGAAGAATGGACGTCGAGAGGTTCGTCAAGGTTCTCACGGCAGGTGAGCCGCTGCAGGGAGCTCCGGAGGGGACGGAAGAACTGGCAGCTCAAGACGTAGTGAACTCTACTATGAGCATCATTACGACTGCTTGCTGCGCTTCTATGCCCCGTCGACGACCCCGGTACGGCAAGCCCCCAGTGTACTGGTGGTCTACTTAAATCGCTGAAAAGCGGAGGGAGTGTCACAAGCTTCGGCGTGAGCCTCAACGGGCGCGGAACCGTGACGAGGCATGCAACCAGGTGGCAGCATATAAGTCGGCAAGGAAATGCCTTCGCAAACTGATCAACAGTAGCAAGACCTAGTGGACAATGTGAACAAGGATCCGTGAGGCCTTGGCTACAAGCTGGTCATGCGGAAACTTGGTGCCCTACGGAAGCCTTGTATACATGACGCGGAAAAGATGGACACGATAGTGCGGGGAATCTTTCCCGCCTATCCCGTCCGTGTTGACGCTGTCCATGGTGAAACAGCAGTAGAGTGCCCACTCTTCACACTGCTGGAACTGTAGGAGGCAGTCCTCTCCCTGAAAGCGAGGAAGGCTTCAGTTCCACATGGTGTTCCAGCTGAGGTGTTGCGGCTCGTCTACCACCATTGTCCTGACTTGCTGCTCAGCACATTCAACTCTTGCCTACGGGACGGGGTTTTCCCGGTACGATGGAAGGTGGCGAGGCTCGTGCTGATCAGCAAGGAGAAGGGAAATCCCGAATCGCCGTCTGCATACCGCCCGTTATGCATGCTAGACACGGCTGGGAAAGTGCTAGAGAAACTCATCAAGGGAAGACTCACTGACGCGATTCGTGCTGCTGGGGACCTATCTCCTTGGCAGTACGGCTTTAGAGCAGGACGTTCTACCATTGATGCAATTGCAGAGGTGGTAAAAGCGGTCCAAAAGGCAGAGGCACATAGCCGCTTTAAGCGACGGATCGTCCTGTTGGTGACACTTGATGTCAGGAATGCCTTCAACTCCGCTAGATGGGTGGATATTCTGGACACGCTGGAAAACTCTTTTCAAGTTCTAGAATATCTAATGCGGCTTTTGAGGAACTACCTAAAGGACCGAAGCCTGCTCTACGACACGACACAGGGCCAACGAAGGATGGAAATTACATCGGGTGTTGCCTAGGGATCTATCCTTGGCCCGGACCTGTGGAACGTGTCTTACGACGGGCTACTGAGACTTGAGATGCCAGATGAGTCGCGCTTGGTCGGCTATGCGGATGATGTTGTGGCGCTGGACGCCGGACGCACCGTTGAACGCGCTTGTTGCGCTTAACTTAGGCTAGGTATGACTGCTCGCGGGCTCAGTTTAGCACTGGAGAAAACCGAAGCGGTCATTTTGACAAAAAAGGGAATCTCTAGAGTAAGGATGATCAGTATTGGAGATATACAAATCGAATCGAAGCCAGCGGTGAAGAACCTGGGGCTACTGATCGACTCGAAGATGAGTTTCTCTGAGCAAATCAGGGCAACGGCTGAGAAGGCTGCTTCGGGAATATCGGCCCTGAGTCGACTTATGGCCAACGGAGGGGCACCCAGCCCATCAAGAAGACTGTACTGTACGGAGCAGAGGTATGGGGCGACGCTCTCAGCAGGGAGGTATACCGAAAACGATTGGCACAGGTACAGAGAAGAGGAGCACTGAGAATTGCATCTTTGTATCCAAGAGTCTCCGACTCGGCGGTGAGAGTGATTGCAGGCGTGATACCTGTCAACCTCCTTGCTAGAGAGCGCCGCGCTATTTACCTGCACCGAAACGAGGATGCGAGGGAGATGGTTGTCCGCGAGGAGAGACAACGCTCGCTCAACGATTGGCAGCAGTCTTGGGGGAATCGCACGAAGGGAAGGTGGACTGCGCGCCTCATCCCGGATGTGAGACCGTGGCTAAATCGAAGGCATGGTGAGACTGACTTCTATCTGACCCAGCTTTTGAGCGGGCACGGGTGTTTTCAGTCTTACCTGTACAAGATCGGTAAGTCACGGCCTCCCGACTGTCAGTTTTGCCCAGGAGAGGAGGACAATGCCTGTCACACATTTTTTGCGTGTACAAAATGGGTCAGGCTGCGAAGAGAACTCTACAGGGAGACGGGAGAGCTCACCCCGGATAATATAGTTGCGGTGATGCTCGAATCGGTTGACAAATGGAACCAGGTGGCACATTATGCTCGGGCAGTCCTAAAATATAAAAGGGACTCACAGCAGCCGGAGGTGCTGGGGCTGGGGGATCGCTCTTCTGGCATTTCCTCTTCCCCTCTCCCCAGCTTGAAGGCGCCCACGGCGTAACAAAACGAGACCTGGCCCGGAGTAATGTGTCAAACGGTTCCAGGCTAGGTTTTCAGATTGATAGGGGAGGTGTTTAGTGGGTAGTCCAAGGGTATCCTCCATGGGAGCCCCACACTGCCTGACTCGACGGGCGTAAATGCCTTCACCTCCCTACCACAAAAAGAAAAAAAAAATCCCCGTTGGCAGCACCAGCCGGAAAGGTAAATTTCTCGTATGTAGCATAAATTTTCGAAAAAGAATTTGGCTTGCCTACTACTAAACTTCTTTCTGCAATTTTTGTAGTACCATATGAGTATTTATTAACATGAAAAAATCTGGCCACGTTCGTTTTTGGAGAATTTTTATGGGGAGGCGCAAATATTTTGCTAATTAAATTGAGTTGCACACGTATGGATTACATATTGAAAATCGGTGGATAAAAAATTGTTGTGAACATACAAATACCAGTTGCACCCTTCTTGCATTTGCTGTTTACACAGTTCACAGTGGTAACCACACAAAGGCTTAAATAGCTCGAATAGTTAATTTCAAAAGATTTCCATAAAAGTTTAATCAGCACTTGCGTTGCCATTAATAAATACATTTTCAATTTTTTTCTGAATTATGAGGGCCGTCATTTCGATTTTTATTGAAATTGGCTGCTAAAAATATTAAGCTGTAAATTTTCGACTTTTTAATTTGTCATTCGATTTGCATAATTAAATTAAATTAACTTGCCTTAATAACTTATAATTTCAAGTTTCAACGGAATCTGTTGAGAATCTTGGCTGCCTGAGGGCTACAGAAATAAAAAAAATTGTATGCCACCCCCCTGTATGGGGAGACCCACCTGTATGGGGAGACCCCCCTTAAATACCTTAAAATATTTTCTTGCACTGCAAATTTCAAGAGGCACCAATTTCGACCTACGTAGAAAATTTCCTCATTCTAGCTCATGTGGTTTGCGAGAAAACAGGACAGACAGACAAGTCGCGATTTTATAATTTTTTAGGGTATTGTTAAAAATATTTTACAATATCTTAAAAATGATCTGGTTTATAAGTTCTTTCAAGTTAAGTCATTTAAAACGTTTCCATGAAAAATATTCATTACTTCAGTTGGCACTAAAATAGCGAATTGCGCTTGCCTTCAGACCTTTGGGGCCGCCATTTTGAATGCATACATTTGATTTTGGATTATTTTAAATCTTTGTATGCTAGGATCTCATCAACCAATGTACTATCTCGTTCAAATAGGAGTTTCACTCTAGACAGGGCAAAATAATTCAATTTTTAAAGAAAATGGCAGGTAAAAATATTAGGCTTTAAATTTTCGACTTTTTATTTTTCATTCAATTTTAATAATTTCCTGCAAAATACAAGAACATAGTACAGCGATCCATAATCTCACGTTTCTTCAAAATCCGTTGGAAAATGTGACCGCTAGAGGGCCACAAAAACATGTAAAAAACGCATATTTAAACGGCCGCCATTTTGAAATTTGCTCATGCATGATCACCAAAATATCAAAAACTCTAGGTCTAAGTAATGTCTATCTTGTAACCAAGTTTCATATATGTCGGATCAAAATTGCGACTTTTAGAAGCCTTTGAAGTTTTGACATTCAACTGGCCGCCATTTTGTTTTTTGCAACTTGATCTCCAGTTTTTTTAAGCAATTCTTTAGATATTTATAATTTCTATCAAACTATCGAACTTCATAAAAATCTGTTGAAAGCTTTGACCACTATTACAACAACAAAATTTCGCACGTTTTTCGACCTTTGAGCGGCCGCCATTTTGTTTCTGCCGTACCGACTTTGGATTTTTTATTGTGAGATTCATCACATACATCAGTCAACCTTCGTACCGAATTTCATCCAAATCGGAGCTATACTTTGGTCAGAACAGAAATCACGATTTTTCGTCTAAAATGGCCGCCATTTTGTTTTTGCCCGGCCGATATAGCTGGTTCACGAACTTAACCGAGGTAATTAACCAATACATCTTTCCTGAAAATTTTGTGAAAATCGAAGCAAAATTGCAACCTCTAGCGTGGTCACAAATTTCGTTATATCCCATATATATATATAGATATATATATATATATATATATATATATATATATATATATATATATATATATATATATCTATATATTTATATATATATTTATATATATATATATATATATATATATATATATATATATATATATATATATATATATATATATATATATATATATATATATATATATATATATATATATATATATATATATATATATATATATATATGATGCTCTCCGCAATAGGTAAATTTCTCTCGAGGAATTTACCTAAAAAGCTGCTCGAATATACCAGATACCTCTCGGCAGAACATTCGCCAATGTACAAGAAATTAATTGAACGGCTAGAGACCCTATATAAAGGCGAGCTGAATGAATGGGGGGATTATTCATTAGAGCCGCGATACTAAAAACTGCGATAGCGTGGAGCGCAAATCGAAAAGCGATATTGATCGAGTAATAGTAAAGTGATTTTCGTTGATTGTGAAGTGATTTTAGTGGACAAATGAAGTAAAAATTGATAGATGACTTGTAAAATAATGAAAATTAAAATTGTGAAATCAATAAATGAGTGATTGTGCATTTTTTTGTAATTAAATAAACCCTTTTTAATTTAATTTAAAAGACATTGTGTTTTCACTTTCCCGGAACATGAAAATTATTGGCCGCAAACCATAACACGCGACAGTGTTGTCAGAAGTGGGATAGAAAATTTCGAAAAGTGAAAACATTTAAACATTTTTGAAGTGCACAATTGTGCAATTTGACGTGAAAACTGTTAAAACAAGTTGGGTAAACAGACCTACGCTCATGTCAGTAGGGTTTTGTATTCAATTTTCAAAATGCAGTCACCAGATTGAATAAAGTCAAGAAGCATGTCAATGACGATTTTATTGGAGAAACTATGAAATTTGAAGATCATACTATTATTAACAAAGTTGAAAGAATTTAGACTTCTGAGGTTTTCGTTATTGTTATACTCATAAATATCTCCCTTGATAATTATTTCAGATGTCCATTCGCGAGGGAGGAAACACATTTTTCATGTATTTCCCCCCTGTGCCCCCACTGAAGCAAAAACTGACAGTTTAACAACTGTTTTGAAAAGCTCCCATGAAAACTTTCATTTCATACTCATATCGGCTACGTTTGATGAATTTTTTTCAGGGGCCACTCTCCTGTACTGTTATCATCGATTAATAGCCAATTTTTTCGAATCCTAGAGTTGTTACAAAGCCCTTTTGTTAGAAGCTCCCTCCCGCCTCCTTGACTTGTTTCACTTATGAGTATTATTTGTCGGTACTCAGCTTCAGTCATTCATTAAATTGAATCAAGAGTTCAAAGCATGCACCTTAAACGTTGAAGTTGGGTAAAAATAACTCAACATTATTCAATCTTCCCATTTAAAACAGCCACTATTTTGTTTAACGATTACAGATACCACTAGCTACCGCATATTGTTCCATAGTAATACAGGAAAATTCAAACCGCTATAACTTCGCTAAATATGATGCAATCTTTATGAAACTTGCAGGGTTAATCAATCTTATAAATAGTCATCTGTGTACTGAAGTAGTGAAGTCCCGTTAAGATTTTATTCAAGAAAACATAAAATCGATAAATCATACTATTACTAACAAAGTTGAGTGAATTGCGACTTTTCACGTATTTGTTGTTGTTGTACTCATCAAGGCCTACATTCTTGATTTTTTCCAGATTTTTCGGATGGAAGGTGTCCAATCGCGAGGGGGGGGACACAAATTTTTCGTGTATTTCCCCTCCCTGTGCGCTCCTCGAAGCAAACTTTGCCAAACTAAGACCTGTTTTGAAAAGTTATCATCAAGACCTTTCATTTGATACCCATATCGGCTACCTTCAATGAAATTTTTTTTTCGGGGGGTCACTCCCCTACATGGGGAGACCCCCCTAAATACCTTATAAAAATTTTTAGTAGTTGAACTTTGAAGAGATCACCACTTTCCACCTACATACAAAATTTGATGCTTCTAGCTTAAGTAGTTTCCGAGAAAAACTGCTGTGACACACGGACGGACGGACGGACGGACGGACGGACGGACAGACAGACGGACAGACGGACAGACAGGACGCGATTTTAGGAGGGGTTTTGTAAAATTATTTTACAAAACCCTAAAAAACGAAAAGCCAAAACAATAAAAATGCCACGGAACTTGCATCTAAGAATTAATAAATTGACCATGTCGGAGCTTAAGGAAGAATTGGAACAGTGAAATCTGGCTACGCAATGTACAATGGCCAAACTGATTGCACGCTTGCGGGACGCGATGGAATCGGAAGGCGTAAATTTGGATTCGTGTGAGCCCTCAGATGCAGAAAATGATGCAGAAGGTGGAGAAGCAGAAACACCAAAACCAAAGGAACCAGAAAATGCGCTGATGCAAATGTTGATGCTGATGCGGCAAAAGCTGCGACAACAGTCATCTAATTTAACTGCGAAGCTAAATGAACAATCAGCGAAGCTAGACCATTAAGCAATCGAAATCAAGGCAGACATCAAACAGAAGCTGGAGAAACAGTCAACTGATTTGAAGGCAGATTTGGAAAAACAGTCAATCGAAATAAAAGCGGAGCTCAGTCATCTGAACAAACAAATTAAAAGGGTCGAAAAAAAGGCTTACCAGGTCGAGGAGAAAATTAACTATGTGATCAGCCAGGTCGAGGGGAGAATAAACCATGATATCAGCCAGGTTGAGGAGAGAATCAACCATGAGATGGGAAACATAAAAAAGGAATTGGAAGCAGCGAAGGCGGTTGTAATCATCTCACCAGCCCCGCTTACAACCGCAACGCAAAGCAGATTCAGAAATGTGCAAGCACTAATATTCGATGCGCAAATGGTCTGGAGTATCTACAAAACCCAGTTTGAAGCTGCCGCAACGGCAAATCACTGGAACGAGCAGGACGAGCAACTGCACTGATTCTTGCTCTAAGAGGCCCAGCTGCCGAGCTTTTGCAGACTATCCCCATTGAGGTACACGCAAACCCGGCTGCTATAATGAATGCGCTTGACATGCGTTACGGAAACGATCATTTAAAGCAGATTTATCGGTCACAGCTACGGCATCGGGTGCAGAAGTCTGGCAAAACTTTACAGCAACTAGCCCAAGACATTGAACGACTGGCACTTTTGGCTTACCCAGCGTACGACCCCGAACATTGAGACGACGCAGCGACAGAAGCATTCATCAGCGCACTAAAGGACCAGGAATTGCAACAAGCCGTGCACATAGCTCAAAAGCAAACAGTTAAGGATGCATTGGCTTATAGTTTGGACTTTGAGGCAGCAAAAATGTGACTCGTACCACTGTCCGGGCTCGCGAGTTAGTGGCAGACGAGTGCAGGTGTGAGCGCGTCGAAATTGAGCGAGAGCCGCAGGGAAATGGTGCGCCTAGATGCTGGAATTGCGAAGAGAAGGGGCACCTGCTAGGAGATTGTAAGAAGTGAAGAAAACCGAGCTGATGTCCAGGGTGTGCAGCTGGGAGAAGATCTAGACCAAGTCAGGAGCCCAGAATGGAAACCCTTCAAACTGAGGGGTCGGGAAACATGTAAGAGCCAACTTGGTGAGGCAGAGGTTGGCTAGGAGGATCAAAGTCACCAGCACCACCATCACTGTATCAAGACTACATCGTGGAGAAGCGGACTTATGCCTTCCGGGTCAAGTGGACGGAGAACATTGCACCATAACAATCGACACTGGTGCAACCAGATCGATTATCCAACCAGACCATGTGAGGCAACAACTACTTCAAAAGGGCAGGATTTTCTCACTACGGACAGCTACGGGAGAAACTTCACCTGTCCATGGAGACGTCAACCTCCAGGTACAGTTGGGTGGCCTTGCGTTTCGACATAATTTTCTGGTCGCGAACATTATGGATGACTGCATTCTCGGAATGGATTTTCTGCGACCACATGGAATCACGTTGGATTTGGGCAAACGGGTATTGAAATGGCAGAATGTCGAAGTATTGATGGAGAATCCCCGCGTCCGAATTCCCAAAATGAATGTAGTAGTATGCATCGACACTGATGTACCAAAATCTTCCGAGAGCATTGTATGGGCCAAGCTTGATGGTGATTCTGGAGACCACCAACCTTATCTGATAGAGCCAACGAAGACGTCCGCATCGCGCAGTTTGATCGTAGGACGAAGCCTTGTAAGATCTATAAGGAACGGATACGTGCCGGTTAGAGTCCTTAACACCACAGACTCAACCACGAGCATCAAGGTGGGAGAAGTCATCGGCAGCTGCCAGCCTGTTTCCACCATCACCTCTTTGGAAGCCACTCACGACCATCATGGGAAAAGGAGCCAAGACGCAAACAAAACCCGGGGATCCACATCTGCAATATTGAAGCAGGTCAAATTGCCAGTGCTGCCATTCAAGCGAGCCTCTGATCTTGTCACCAAGTACAGTGACATCTTCTCAACAAGCCCGGATGACCAAGGCCGAACGAGTATGGTAGCTCACGTCATAGATACACAGGGAGCCAAGCTAATTCGACAAGCACCGAGACGTCTTTCTATAGCCAAACAAGGAGAAGTGAGCGCATTGATCTCGAACATGGAAAAACAAGGTGTTATTGAACCTTCTGTCAGTCCATGGGCCGTGCCAGTAGTTCTAGTAAAGAAAAAGGATGGTAGCACTCGTTTTTGTGTCGATTATAGGCAGCTTAACGACGTCACTAAGAATGATGGTTACCCACTCCCACGCATCGATGACATCATGGATACTTTAGCCGACGCAAAATGGTTTTCGACACTCGATCTTAAGAGTGGTTACTGGCAGGTAGAAATCGACAAGAAGGGTCGAGACAAGACCGCATTTTCAGTTGGAACTGGATTGTGGCAATTTGTGGTGATTCCATTTGGGCTTTGCAATGCTCCAGCCACTTTCGAATGCCTGATAGAATACGTGCTACGTGGCCTAACCTGGAAAACCTGCTTGGTGTACGTAGATGACATCATTGTTATCGGGAGAACGTTCGAAGAGCATGTGCGGAACTTAGAAGAGGTTTTTTTCCGATTGCAACTGGCAAATTTGAAACATAGTCCTGATAAGTGTACCCTTTTTGCAGCTGAAGTAAAATACCTGGAACACATCGTATCAGCAGAAGGGGTCAAAACAGACCCTGAGAAAATTGAAGGCGTGAAAAGCTGGCCAACACCAAACAACAAGCGCCAACTACGAAGTTTTCTGGGTCTGGTGACCTACTATCGAAGATTCGTCAAAGACTTTGCCATAATAGCTAAGTGCCTCCATCAGCTAACCAAAAAGATTGTCCGTATGTCTGGAATGAACAATGCCAGGTAGCCTTTGAGGCCTTGAAGGAGAAACTGTGTGAATCACCCGTGCTGGCATATCCGAAACCCGGAAAAATGTTTGTAGTTGACACCGATGCAAGCAGTGATGGTATTTAAGCTGTACTCTCCCAGCAGATCGATGGCGAAGAAAGAGTCCTCTCTTATTACAGTCGAGTTCTCCAAAAAAGTGAGAGGAACTACTGCGTGACCAGGAAGGAACTATTGGCTATAATAGAGGCCACCAAGCAGTTCTACAAGTACCTATATAGCCAGAAATTTGTTCTTCGAACGGGCCATGCATCGCTGAGATGGCTGCTCAACTTCAAAAACCCCGAGGGACAAGTTGTGAGATGGATCGAAAGATTGCAATCATACGACTACGAAATTGTTCATTGGAAGGGCGGAGTTCGTTGAAATGCTGACGCCCTATCTCGTCGTCCATGTCCAGCTAATTATAAGCATTGCCGGGGGATTCAAGAAAAGGAGCTGCCCGTTGATCTGTGATTGACAACGGCCCAATTCGATGAAGGTTGGTCATCGGAGGAAATTCGAAATGCCCAGTTAGCCGATGAAGACATCGGACCATTGCTCGTATGGAAGGAGACAACTGGGTGAACTGAGTGGAAAAACGTTTCAATGCATGGTGCAACCCTGAAAAGCTATTGGGCACAAAGGAAATCCCTTCAGCTGGAAGGTGGCGTAGTCAAACGGAAACGGGAAATGGCGGATGGCAGCTCCTATAGGATGCAAACTATACCTCTGAAAAGCCGAATCCACGATGTGGTTAAAGAGATGCATGAAGGATCCTCGGGAGGCCACCTTGGTGTTAACAAGACCTTAGCGAAATTGCGGGAAAGGTTTTACTGGCTCCACGTTCAAGAAGACGTAGAAGACTGGTGCCGTAGATGCTCGATTTGCGCTTCCGCCAAAGGTCCAAAGCGACGACTGAGGGGACAAATGCAAACCTATAACGTGGGGGTACCATTCGAAAAGATTGCTGTTGACATCGCAGGACCCTTTCCTGAATCCGAGTGGGGAAATCTATACACGCTGGTTGTGGCCGATTATTTCAGCAAGTGGCCTGATGTCTACCCCATTCCCAACCAGGAAGCAACTACTGTAGCCGAACAGCTAGTATTAAATTGGGTCAGTAGGTGCGGCGTACCTTGCGAACTACATTCGGATCAAGGCCGAAACTTTGAATCACTAGTTTTTGGCGAAATATGTGAGCTGCTGGGAATACAGAAAATGAGGACAACACCGCTGCATCCCCAATCTGATGGAATGGTCGAACGTTTCAACGGCACACTCAATAAACATCTGGCCAAAATGGTTGACGAGAACCAAAGGGACTGGGACCGACACATCCCAATATTTTTGATGGCGTACAGAGCTGCCAGATACAACGGACAGTGCGAAAACACCTCAAATCGGCTACTGACCGCATGAAGACCAGGTATGATCTCAAGGCAAATTCTACTGGCTTCCAGCAAGATGACTTAGTGTGGCTATATAATCCGCAACGGCGAAAGGGTAGCTCTCCAAAGTTGCAACATAACTGGCAAGGACCATTCCGAGTTACAAAGCGAATCAACGACGTCGTATACCGCATACAGGAACATCGTAAGCCAAGAGCCAAAATGAAAATCGTGCACGTGGACCGTCTTGCCCCATATTACATCCAGGGAGAATTGACTACAACTGGCGACACATCTTTTCGAGGCGAAAAGAACTGAGGTGGGGGCAGTGTTACATGTACAATTCAAAATCCTTGAATATCATGGAGTGCCATGAATTGAAGTGGGTTTCAGTGAGAAGCATGATGTCAGGCTTTTGCTTAACAATGAATTCAAGGAGATAATCACGCCGATGTATAGTAACAATGGAGTTGACGTTGATCAAGATGAAACGAATCCTATCTATTGAAATGTGACTGGATGACAAATTATTTTGAGGCATTCTAAATCCCTAAACGATTAAAAATAAGATTAATTTT
Organism: Odontomyia ornata; assembly: GCA_963969285.1. Classification (NCBI taxonomy): domain Eukaryota; kingdom Metazoa; phylum Arthropoda; class Insecta; order Diptera; family Stratiomyidae; genus Odontomyia; species Odontomyia ornata. The sequence goes on from OZ017739.1 coordinate 193,003,659, forward strand.
CTTATCTTGTTTATCAATTCTTTGCGACAAAGAATTTAGTTGCTGGTTAATTTTGAGAAGCAGCTTATTATTGCCACTTACATTATTTACATTATTTACCGTATCTTCTGCTGGTCCTCTAGCGGCTTGGGCAAATGATACTCCGGGCTTGACCAAGATTGGAGCTAAGACACTGCGGTGTAGTAGTGTTTGCTTTGGGATGAATTTTACTCTCGCATCTGGATATCTGGAGCATCCTCGATATGGTGCCGGGTGACCAAAAACACCGCAGTTAACATGGCATAATTTCTCTTTTGGCTCCGTCTAAACCAATTCGCACTCACCGGGAGCATGCACGTCCTTGCATTTGACGCATCGTTAATGCATGACGCAGTTGGCAGCCGAATGCCCAAATCGTTGACAGCGATAACATTGGTTGACTTCTCTTTTCTGGAGGCGTTCCCACCTCACCACTCGGGAATTCAAGTATCTGATTTGTTGAAGAGCACTTGGACTGCTCTTATTTGATATCTGCTCTAAATAAAGTGGTCAATTTTTTTTTCTACCGTCGACCTACTTGCCGTGAATGTGTTAATGGATGTTAAATTCGATTTCTGGTGCTGCTTACTTGAACACCTGAAGAAGATCGACGGTATCTTCTCCGCAGTTCAAGCCCTCCAACAAGAAAGTCTAGTTCTTCTCGCTTTTCGGGGTATACATGAAGTGTGGAACTTCCCCAGAGTTTAGAGCATTTTTTGCTGATTTGAAATCAAACAGTGATTTCGTTCTGATAGTTAGTTTCGGAACTTCTGTATTCTTGGCTCCTTTTTGAGGAGGACCAGCAGGACTACGGGCTGGTTTCTTCTCCTTATTTTTATTTTTTAAATAAAGTAGTAAATTATCATTAACTTGACTAACATTACCTTCTGTATATTCGTCAACGTCCTTTTCTTGTTGGAGTCCGTCCAACGCTGCATAGTAATTCTGGCTGTCGTTAGCGCCTGCAGCACTCAATACTTCTCCTGGGATGACTTGTTTGATAGCTTTCTTCTGCATCGTTTCCGTATTTATCTGTCGTGTTGGGACTGCATATTGCACTTTCTTCGCATTCTTGTAAATATCTTCGAATGTTTTCAGTCGTAGCTCCAATTCCTATGTTTTAGCTTGAAGTTGACTCATTTCTTGCTTATCTACGACTACTTGAGGCTTACGGCCGCCAATTTCGCATTGTTATTCTCCCTGGGGCCCCCAACGGAGGGAAGCCGTCGGGCCCCTTCATACAGCGGTCCCAAGTTAGTCTTCGGTTTATTTGCTTTTGTCGATTTATTGATTCCGTGGGTCGATGCCTTCGACGAAAAATGCTTTCCCAATAAAATCAAAATATGCTTCGACTGGCTCGTAAAAAATTAATTCAAATTTTTGAAACTGACTTTTGTGAAAAATTAATTAATTTTTAAAATTAGTCACAGGAGCAATTAAAAACACGTATACACGCAACGAGTGCTAGACGTACAATCTGATCAGGCTCGATGTTGGCGGTATCTGTTGCCATGTTTGTGATCACAGGGTTTGTTGGTTTTTTCGTTTTGCTACGTGTTATAACGTTTATTGTTTTTGGTATCATTTCTTTTAAATCCTTTGAATTTATTTTTATGCGCGATAGAGCATCTGCATTATTGTTTATTTTACCTTGTTTTCTATAAAACGTCAAAATCATAGTCCATAAGATCTAATCGAATTCTAGTTAATTTGGGGGAGGGGTTGTGATTTACGAATAAGGATACTAAGGGTCGGTGGTCTGTAATGACCGTAAGTTTCTTTCCATACAGATAGGGGCGAAAATGGTTTATTCTCCAATAGATAGCGAGGAGTTCTTTTTCTACTACCGATTTATTGAGTTCATGTTTTGTTAGGGATCTGCTAGCATAGTATATCGGGAGATCTTCTCCATGATGCCTTGTGATAAAACGGCTCCTAGGGCATAATCAGATGCGTCCGTTGTTAGTATAAATTCTTTTTCAAGGTTGGGGCATTGTAGAATTGGTGGATAAGTAATGGAGCTTTTGAGGGATTGGAAACCACTTGGCATTTTTCGGCCCTGTCAAATTTTTTATTCTTCTTGAGCAGTTCATTGAGGGGTTTTGCAATGGCTGCGGAATTTTGGTCGAATCGTCTGTAGTAATTACAGAAGGTGACAAAACATCTTACGTCATCTGCATTTTGTGGAATTGAATAGTTGTTGACGGCTGCGCATTTCGTGGGATCGGCTGTAACGCCCTTGCTGGTGATAAGGTGTCCTAAGTAAACGACTTCGGATTGTACGAAGTTACATTTTGAAGGGTTTAATTTTATATTGTACATACATACATAGATTTCTTATGGTCGTCTCGGAGTCTGAAGTGTTTAGAATTCTGATGTGTTTTATTTCTTGCACTGGGATGATTGTATTGCTAATGAAAATGCCTTCTGAGATTCTTTTTCCGCAAATAAAGCTATCTTCGGTTATATTGACAGTAAGTGAGTGGATAATTTCTGAACGGGGCGGTATTCTAGTATTGTATATTTTTGTTTCTAACGGGAGTGTAATATGATTGTTGTCGTATTGGAAGAAAAAGAGGAGAGTCTCGAAATCTATGTTCGCATAATACTTTTGTAAGAAATCTCTGCCAATGATGCCATCAGTTCAAAGGGGAAAGCTAGTTTCTACTATAAGTATATGATATTCGTGTAGAATATTGTCTATAGGAAAGTTTATTTCCAAGTTTGAAATACTGAGATTTTGAATGCTTTTTATTTTTATACCTGACAACGTACAAGATTCAGAACTGTTTATATGAATGTTATTGAAGAGATTTTTACAGATAAATACTTCAGAAATCGAAATTCGCTCAACTCTGTTAATAATGGTATGATTTGTAAATGTTACATTTCCCGCCGAACATCTAAACGGTTCCTTTAAACTTCTTAAGGTTTCACATTTCTGTAGTTTGATATAAAAACCTAATGCCTACAGAATTTCATGGAAATCAAATCATAACTAAGTGAGTTATCGCCATTTCAATTGTATGGAATTACAAAAACAATAACACATGCTGACAGTTAATATATATTTCAAATCGATCAAGGCACTATTACTTTCTTTGGATTTTCATGAAAATTTAAGGAATAGTGGCTTACGTGAATATGTTCAATGAGCCGAGCATTCAGCAAAATTATTTAGCATGCAAAGAAATGCGGTTATTATGTGCTTATGAATGAAACTTTGCATCTTTTGAATGAACTTGAACGATTTTTTAACAAGTATTGTGTGACTGGCTCAAGCAATCGATTCATGGCATCAGAAAATGTTTTTTGAACTCTAGAATGGTCACAAAGATCTTCTGTTAGGAGCTTTCCCCTGCCTCTTCGACTTGTTTCACCTATGAGTATTCATTGTTGGTACACATCTTCAGTAATTCATTAAATTGAATCAAGTGTTAAAAGCATGTACTGTAAGCGTTGAAGTTGGGGAAAAATAGCTCAAAATTATTCAATCTGCGCATTAAAAGCAGACACTATTTTGTTTTACGATTACTGATGCTACTAGCTGAACTAATTCTCAAAGATATTTATGATATCTATCATTCCTAAAACTTTCATGCAAATCCCAGCAAACCTGTAGTGTCTGATTCGGTAAAAAGCGCATAGTGTTCCATAGCCATATGGTGCCATAGTAATACAGCGCATATTGTTCTATAGTCTAGCCTCTACAACTTCTTTAAGTACCATTTTATCTTTGTGAAACTTTCAGGACAAGTCAATCTTATAAACAACCATTAGTGTACTAAATTATTGAATTTAAAGGTACCATAAGATTTTATTCAAGAAAATGTCAAATTGATAAATTATTCTATTACTAAAAAGTCTGAGTGAATTTCGACTTCCCATGTATTTGTTATTGTTGTACTCATAAAGACCTACATTCACAATTTTTTTTTTGATTTTGCGGATGAAAGGTCCAATAGTAATTGGGGGGTATGTGAAAAGTTCGTACATTTCCCCTTCCCTGATCTCTGCCCCCAAGGTACTGATATGGCAATTTAGGACTTGTTTTGAAAATATATCATTAAGACCTTTCTAATGACACCTTATTCGACTTCCAATGGTCAAAAAGTTTGTGTGAAGGGTCACCTCGCTACATGGAGAGACCCCCTTAAACCCATATGAAAGATATATAGATATAGAGGAGTGACCCCCAAAAAAAAATTCATCAAAGGTAGCCGATATGGGTATCAAATGAAAGGCCTTGACTGGAACTTTTCAAAACAGATCTTGATTTGACACGTTTTGCTTCGAGGGCGTACAGGAAGGTGAAACACACGAAAAATTTTTGTCCCCCCCACCTCGCAATTGGACACCTGTGATCCAAAAAATCTGAAAAAATTATGGAGGTAGGTATTTATAGGTAAATTCACTCAACTTTGTTAATAATAGTACGATATTTGAATTTCACATTTTCCCCAATAACGCAATATACGTACCCTTAAACTCAACAAAATTCGATATTTATGTAGTTACACATAGGGACCTAATACTCTGCAAGTTTGATGAACATCAAATCATATTCGCGGAAGTTATAGCCATTTGAAATTTCTGCAATCACAACAACAATAACTCACGGTTTTGGTATTTTATGAACTTCCCATCGGTTCAGACACTGCAGTTTTGATATGATCTTCTTGAAATTTTCAAATAAGGTCAATAACATTACTATTTTTGGGAATTCATTATTTGAATGATTTTTGTTAGTTTGCAACAAAATGGCGGTCGTTGAAAATAGAAAGTCAATGGATTTTCTTTTAAACGTGCACATCTCTTTGAAATATTCCTTGAATTTATTCGTTGCTGGTGACTGCATTTCTGAGGAATCGAGTACAAACCCCTTCTGACATGAGCGTAGGTCTGTCAATCCAACTTGTTTTAAGTCCATCACAAAAACGATCAATATATTCGTTTTGCGATTTCGTTTCATTATTTAAAGCATCAGGGCCGATCAAATATTTTTCATTTATCAAGATTATTAGGCTTGGATACCTATTCTAGTACATATGGTATATATATATCTATATGTATATATGTATACTCGTATATCGATATTTATGTATATATATATATATATATATATACGAGGTGTGTTCAAAAAGTATCACGAATTTTGAATTTTCGCGGGTTACGTATATTCGAATTTCGATTTTTTTATGGCGTTATGTTGGTACTCATGTCTGTCACTTATGCCGACAAGCTCGGCCATTTTGAATGTTCACTTAATTGGTGATAGCTGCTTTACTTGCACGTGTTTTCAATCGTCTTCAATTTTTACTTATTCAAAAAAATGGATCAAAGAACGTGTATCAAATTTTGTGTGAAAAACGAAATTAAGTGCGCGGATGCATTCCGAATGTTGACTGTGGCATACGGAGAAGCTACCTTGGACCGAAGCAACGTTTATCGGTGGTACAAAATGTTTTTAGAAGGCCGAGAAGATGTGAACGACGAAGAGCGTGCCGGACGCCCGAGCACTTCAACAACAGACGAAAAAGTTAATGAAGTGGAGAAAATGGTATTGGCCAATCGTCGAATCACCGTTAGAGAAGTTGCTGAGAACCTAAACATATCGATTAGCTCGTGCCATTCGATTTTTATCAACGATTTGGGCATGAGACGGGCCGCCGCGAAATTCGTACCAAAATTGCTCAATTGCGACCAAAAACAGCAACGCATGAACATTGCTAATGAGATGTTAAACTCTGTCCGCGATAAACCAAATTTGCTCCAGAGGGTCATAACTGGTGACGAATCGTGGGTTTATGGTTATGACGTGGAAACCAAAGCTCAATCATCTCAATGGAAGCTGCCGCATGAACCAAGACCGAAAAAAGCGCGCCAAGTTCGGTCGAATGTGAAAGTTTTGCTGACAGTTTTCTTCGATTGCAGGGGCGTGGTGCATCATGAGTTCTTGCCACAGGGAAGAACGGTCAATAAGGAATATGACCTGCAAGTTATGCGCCATTTGCGCGAAGCAATCCGCCAGAAACGTCCGGATTTGTGGGAGAACAAAAATTGGCTTTTGCACCACGATAACGCCCCTGCTCACACATCGTTGCTTGTGCGCGACTTTTTGGCCAAAAACAACAAACTAATGATGCCGCAGCCACCGTATTCCCCAGATCTGGCCCCCTGTGACTTTTTCTTGTTTCCTAAACTGAAGAGGCCCATGAAAGGACAACGTTACGCTACGCTTGACGAGATAAAGACGGCATCAAAGGAGGAGCTGAACAAGATTAAAAAAATGATTTTTTGAAGTGCTTCGAAGATTGGAAAAACCGTTGGCACAAGTGTATAATATCTCATGGGGATTATTTTGAAGGGGACAAAATAGATATTCATGAATAAATAAATAATTTTTGAAAAAAAACAACATTCGCGAAATTTTTGAGCACACCTCGTATATGTATGTATATATAAATATGTATATACATATATATATATATATATATATATATATATATATATATATATATATATATATATATATATATAAATATATAATATATATATATATATATATATATATATATATATATATATATATATATATATATATATATATATATATGTATATAACAAATCGTTCAATAAGTCCCGAGACTAACTACGAAAATAACATTTTTTTTTCTAAAATCATTTTTATTCATCAATATAATCTCTTTTTAGGGTGATACAATCTTTCCAACATTTCTATACCATGTTTGTAGAAGGATTTATCCTTTGCTTCAAAATAGGCTTCAGTTTCGGCAATGACCTCCTCATTCGAGCCAAATTTTTTCCCTGGAGCATTTGTTTGAGATCAGCAAAGAGCCAATAGTCGCTGGGGGCTAAATCTGGCGAATACGAGGGGTGGGGAAGCAAATCAAAGCCCGATTCGTTCAATTTTACCACTGTCAACTTGTTGCTGTTTTTGTTCCACTGAAAGCAATCGCGGCACCCACTTGGAAAAATCTTTTTTCATGCTCAATTTTTCATGAAGGATTGTAAATGCGCCTCCAGGTGATATCTGTGTCATTTCTGCAATCTCACAGACCTTCACCTTGCGATTCTTCATTAAAATTTCTGACACTTCACTCACATTTTCCTGTGTAACGCCTTCCAATGGCCTACCCGAACGTTCCGCATCGGTTGTGTCCGTACGACCACGTTTAAACACAGCATAATAACGACAAATCATTGGTTTCGATAGAGAGGAGTCCGGACGATGTTTTTCAAGCCATTGCTGGGCTTCTGCGCTGTTTTAACCCATTTAAAAACAATGTTTTAGCAACATGCGAAACTCGCTTTTTTCCATTTTTCAAACAAATTACAAAGTGATTTTACTCTAACCTCGATAACTCTGCTGTCTGTGATCCGATCGACGTGAAATTTTTACACGTTTACCAGTATGGTACTACTAGCACCATCCCTGCGTTAGTCTCGGGACTTACTGAACGATGTGTTATCTATATATATATATATATATATATATATATATATATATATATATATATATATTTATATATATATATATATATATATATATATATATATATATATATATATATATATATATATATATATATATATATATATATATATATATATATATATATATATATATATATATATATATATATATATATCTATATATATATATCTATATATATATATATATATATATATATATATATATATATATATATATATATATATATAGAGTGATTCATAACAAGTGTACACATGTTTTTTTCCCTAAAAAAACAGAGTTTTTGTGAAGATTAAGCTGTAATGTTGATTTATTATGAAAACTTGGTTCCTTAAAATTAAACATATAACATTACTTTGGGCATATGTGCATCTCGTGCTGCTTTACAGACTCAAACGGTGATTGTAATTTTCGGTGATATTTTCGCCCATTTCCGGCGTTATTAGGCGTATGTTGGCTCCAAATTGTTTTTTAATGCTTCAGTAGTCTGGAGAGCATCAGCGTGAACACGATCCCTTAGAAATCCCCAAAGTAAGAAGTCACAAGGAGTCAAATCACACGATCTCGCCGGCCAATTTATAGGCCCATTTCGTGAAATTATTCGATTTCCAAACTTGGTCTTCAATAAGTCAATAGTCTGTAGGTGCACATATGCCCATAGTAATGTTTCATATTTAATTGTAAGGGACCAAATTTTTCATAATAAATAAACAATACAGCTCAATCTTCACAAAAACTATGTTTTTTTAGGGTTTTGTAAAATAATTTTACAAAACCCTACTAGTTTCTCGACCTGTCTGTCCGTCCGTCCGTCCGTGTGTCACAGCACTTTTTCTCGCAAACTACTTAAGCTAGGAACATCAAATTTTGTACGTAAGTGTAAAGTGGTGCTCTCTTCAAAGTTCAACTACAAAAAATTGTATAAGGTATTTAAGGGGGGGTCTCCCCATATAGGGGAGTGGCCCCCGAAAAATAAAATTTCATCAAATCTGGGTATCAAATGAATAGGGTATCAAATGAAAGGTCTTGACGAGAGCTTTTCAAAATAGTTCTTAATTTGATACTTTTTGCTTCGAGGGACGTGCAGGTAGGGGAAATACACTAAAAATTTGTGTCCCCCCCCTCGCGGTTGGACACTTGCGATTCGAAAAATCTGAAAAAAGTGATGGTGGTAGGTGTACATGAGTACAACAACAAATACCTTAGAAGTCGAAATTCACTCAACTTTGTTAAAAATAGTATGAGATTCGAATTTCACATTTCTCCCAAGAAAATCGTATCGGTACCCTTAACCCGAACGAAATTCGACATTTACGTAGTCCTATTAAGGTTTCTTAAACTTTGTAAGTTTGATGAAAACCGAATGATATACACGGAAGTCATAGCCGTTTGAAATTTCTCCAATTACAACAACAGTACCACATGATTTAGGTGTTTTATGGATTTTCCATCGAATCAGACACTGCAGTTTTGACTTGATCTTCTTGAAATTTTCCAATTAGGTCAATAACATTAATATTTTTGAGAATTCATAATTTGAGTGATTTTTGTCGGTTTGCAACAAAATGGCGACCGTTGCAAGTAGAAAAACAATGGATTTTCTTTTGAACGTGCACATCTCTTTGACATATTCCTTGACGTTATTCATTGCTGGTGACTGCATTTCTGAGAAGTTGGGTACAAAACTCTTCTGACATGAGCGTAGGTCTGTTTACCCAACTTGTTTTCGACAAAAAAGTATACACTTGTTATGAATCACCCTATATATATATATATATATATATATATATATATATATATATATATATATATATATATATATATATATATATATATATATAAATAAATATAAATATAGATATATATATATATATAGATATATATTTATTTATTTATATATATATATATATATATATATATATATATATATATATATATATATATATATATATATATATATATATATATATATATATATATATATATATATATAGTCGCGTATTATGGTTCGCGCAAATAATTTTAATGTTCCGGGAAAGTGAAAACGCAATGCCTTTTAATTTATTTAATTAAAAAAAATGCACAATTATAAAATTCACTATTAAAAGTCTAACTTCCACTTGTCCATAAATTTCTATCGCAATTGTCTTCTAAAATCACTTCACAATCAACGAAAATCACTTTACTACTACTCGATCAATACCGCTTTTCAATTCTCACTCCACACTTACGCAGTTTTCAATATTGCGGTTATAATGAATGATCCCGCCATTCATTCAGCTCGCGTTTATATGGGGTCTCAAGTTATTCCATCCATTTCTTGTACATTGCCGAGCTAGCGGGAGTATTCGAGCAGCGTAATGAATGGAGCAGTGACTCACTTTCAGATGTTGATGCTTGGTGGGTTTTCGAGTACGTTCGTTTTGTTGATCATGTCTTCTTAACGATTGTGAACATAATTGTGACAGTAGCATCTAACAATATATATATATATATATATATATATATATATATATATATATATATATATATATATATATATATATATATATATGTATATATATATATATATATATATATATATATATATATATCTATACATATATAGATATATATTTATATATATATATGTATGTATATATAGATATACATATACGAGTATATATTCAAAGATATATATATATATATTTATATATATATATATATATATATATACATATACGAGTATATATACAAAGATATATATATATATATATATATATATATATATATATATATATATATATGTATACATAAATAGATATATATATATATATATATATATATATATATATATATATATATATATATATATATATATATATATATATATATATATATATATATGTATGTATATATAGATATACATATATATACATATATATATATATATATATATATATATATATATATATATATATATATATATATATATATTTATATATATAAATATATATATATATATATAAATATATATATATGTATGTATATATATGTATGTATGTGTATATATATCTATATATATATATATATATATATATATATATATATATATATATATATATATATATATATATATATATATATATATATATATACATATATATATATATATATATCTATATGTAAATACTTATAAACACACATATATATATATATATATATATATATATATATATATATATATATATATATATATATATATATATATATATATGCCCGTCGTAAGACATTTTCCACAGGTCTGGACCAAGGATGAATTCCTGAGCAACACCCGATGTAACCACCATCTTTTGTTGGCCCCGTCCTTTAGGTAGTCTCTAAAAACCGCATTTGAAATTCTGGAACTTGAAAAGGGTTTTCCAGCGTATCCAGAATATCCACCCATCTAGCGGAGTTGAAGGCGGTCCTGACGTCAAGTGGCGCCAAGAGGACGATCCATCGCTTGGTGCGACTATGTGCTTCTGCCATATATATATATATATATATATATATATATATATATATATATATATATATATATATATATATATATATATATATATATATATATATATATATATATATATATATATTGGTGAGTGTTGAGCCTTTTGTGATTTTTCGATTGAATATTTTTGTTATTCAAAATGTATTTTATTTAAGCACATATTGTCCATTATTATTTATAACCTATTGCCAAGTTTTGTAGAGGCATTATTCCATCTGTGTATAACTTCTGTGATTCATCGGCGAAAAACTTGGCCAAGTGATTTTCACAGTCCCTTTTTGAAGTGAATTTATTTTCATTTAGGAAGTTTTGCAGAGATAAAAAAAAAATGGTAGTCTGATGGTAAAAGGTCTGGACTATACGGTGAATGCATCAAAACTTCCCAGGCAAGCTCTGTAAATTTCTGCCGGGGCATCAAAGATGTGTGTAGTCTGGCAAGACAACACCCTTTCTATTGATCAATTCTGGCTGGTTTTTAGGAATTGCTTGTTGGAATCGGGTTAATTGCTGACAGTACGGAGCCAATTGTAGCATGGTTGTAGCATCTCATGATAAACAATTCCCTTCCAATCCCACCATACACACAGCATAACCTTATTTGGTGTCAATCCTGGCTTTGAAGTCATTTGTGATGATTCAACTTTTTTGACCACGATCTTTTTCGAAAGAATTCTCGTATCTTACTCATTTTACATCGCCCATAATGATTTGCTTCAAAAATGGCTTCGTTTCATTGCGTTTATTTAGCATTGCACAAGTGGAAACTCGGTCGTTCAAATTTTTTTGTGTTAATTCATGCGGCACCCAAACGTCGAGTTTCTTTGTGTATCCAGCCTTGCGCAAATGGTTCAAAACCATTTGGTGATGGATATTCAGTTTCTTAGCAATGTTATGGCTGCTTATGTGTCGGTCTTCTTTAATTTTTTGTAAGATTTCATCGACATTTTCAGTGATTGGTCGACCTGAGCGAGGTGTATATTTGACATCAAAATTTTCAGAACAAAAGCGAGTGAATCATCTCTTGGCTGTGGCTTTTGATAAAGTTCCTTGACCGTAGATACCAAAAATTTTTCACGAGAATGCGATGTATTCTCACCTTGATCGTAGTGATATTCTAAAATATAACGAATTTTTTCGGAAATTTCACTCATTTTTAAGTAAATACAACGTTTGACATGAATGACAAAATATAAAACTGTCCAGATGAAAATTGTTCATTGGAATATCACCTTTCAAACGCATTTCAGTTTGACTCAATCTGATTGGTATTGCCCGATATATGACAACGACCACCATCTACTGACAAAAAGGCTCAGTCCTCTTTAGACTATCCAGCATATATATCCTGGAAATGGCGGCCAGGATGGCGCTCGTCGTACTAAACACCGGAAATCCATCGTATTGGCTGTGAGGGACCCATACTGGACGTGACATTCGCCTCGGAGTCCTCACTACGGAGGATACACAATTGGAAAGTGTTAGAGCACTACTCAGCCAGTGATCATCAGTGCATTCCGCTTGAGGTCAGTATAACTGCTATGCTCATTATGAGCATCATTACAACTGCTTGCTGCGCTTCTATGCCCCGTCGAAAACCCCGGCACAGCATGTCCCCAGTGTACTAGTGGTCAACTGAAATTGATGTAAAGCAAAGGAAGTGTCACAAGCTTCGATGAGAGACTCAACGATTGCAGAACTGTGACGAGGCGTGCAACCGGGCGGCAGCATATAAATCGGCCAGGAAATGCCTTCGCAAATTGATTAACAATAGCAAGGCTGGCTGCTGGCAAGACCTAGTGGACAATGTGAGCAAGGACCCGTGGGGCCTTGGCTACAAGCTACTTACGCGGAAGCTTGGTGCCCTACGGAAACCTTGCATGCACGATGTGGGAAAGATGGACGAGGTAGTGCGGGGACTGTTGGCACTGTCCATGGTGATACAGTAGTCGAGTGTTCACTTTTCACACTGCTGGAACTGAAAGGCGCCATCCTTTCATTGAAAGCGAGGAAGGCTCCAGGTCCAGATGGTGTTCCGGCTGAAGTGTTGCGGTTCGTCTATCACAATTGTCCTGACTTGCTGCTCAGCACATTCAACGCTTGCCTACAGGACGGGATTTTCCCCGTACAATGGAAGGTGGCGAGGCTCGTGTTGATCAGCAAGGGGAAGGTAAATCCCAGATCGCCGTCTGCATACCACCCGTTATGTATGCTAGACACTGCTGGGAAAGTGCTAGACGCGATTCGTGCTGCTGGGGACGTACCTCCTCGGCAGTACAGCTTTAGAGCAGGACGTTCTACAATCGATGCGATTGCAAAAGTGGTCAGCGCGGTCCAAATGGCAGAAGCACATAGTCGCACCAAGCGATGGATCGTCCTCTTGGCGCAACTTGACGTCAGGACCGCCTTCAACTCCGCTAGATGGGTGGATATTCTGGATACGCTGGAAAACCCTTTTCAAGTTCCAGAATTTCAAATGTGGTTTTCAGGGACTACCAAAAGGACGGGGCCAATAAAAGATGGTGGTTACATCGGGTGTTGCCCAGGAACTCATCCTTGGTCCAGATCTGTGGAAAATGTCTTACGACGGGCAACTGAGACTGGAGATGCCAGGTGTCTTGTTTTATGGTTGTGGCGCGGGTCACTAACCATGCTGATGCGCCAAGTGAGGGACTGGATGACTGCTCGCGGGTTTAGTTTAGCACTGGAGGAAACCAAAGTGGTCATCTTGACAAAAAAGAGAATTCCTAGAGCAAGGATGATCAGCATTGGAGATATCCAAATTGAATGGAAGCCATCGGTGAAGTAGCTGGGCTATTGATCGACTCGAAGATGAATTCCTCTGAGCAAACTGGGGTAACGGCTGAGAAGGGTGCTTGGGGAGTATCGGCTCTGAATCGACTTATGGTCAATGTAGGAGGACCCAGCCCATCAAGAAGACGCCTCTTGATGAGTGCTTTAGGGTCAGTGCTACTATACAGAGCAGAGGTATGGGGCGACGCTCTCAGCAAGAAGGTTTACCGAAAACGCTTGGCGTCTTCGTATCCGACAGTCTCTGATTCGGCGGTGAATTTCATTGCAGGCGTGATACCTGTCAGCCTCCTTGCTAGAGAGTTCCACTCTATTTATCTGCGTCAAATCGAAGATGCGAGGGAGATGGTTGTCCGCAAAGAGAGACAGCGCTCGCTCAACGATAGGCAGCAGTCTTGGGTGGATTGCACGAAGGGAATGTGGGCTGCACACCTCATCCCGGATGGGTGACCGTGGCTAAATCAAAGGCATGGTGAGACTGACTTCTATTTGGCCCAGCTTTTGAGCGAGCATAGGTATTTTCAGTCTTACCTGCACAAGATTGGTAAGTCACGGTCCCCTGATTGTTGGCATGGGCCAGGAGAGGAAGCAATGCCTGCAACACATTTTTTACGTGCGAAAAATGGGACAGCCTGCAAAGGGCCCTCTAAAGGGAGACGTGAGAGCTCACCCTGGATCATGTAGAAGCGGTAATGCTCGAATCGGTTGACAAATGGAACCATGTGGCACATGACGTTCGGGGCTGCGGGATCGCTTGTCTGGCACTTCCTACACCCTCTCTACTCGCACTAGAAGTGGGATCCTCCAGAGCGAAGGTGCCTCACGGCGTAATAAAACGAGACCTGGCCCGAAGTCATGTCTCAAACGGTTCCAGGCTAGGTTCTCAGATTGACAGGGCAGGTGTTTAGCGGGTAGTCCAGCCGCCTTCTTGCAAACATGGGACGCTGTGTGTAAATGGGGGTTCACCCCTCAGCCACAAAAAAGTATATACATATATGTATATATTTATGCATATATAAATATATATATATATATATATATATATATATATATATATATATATATATATATATATATATATATATATATATATATATATATATATATATATATATATATATATATAAAGTAAGACCTTTTAATTTAAATTTTGCGCGGAAATCCATTCGTCGAAATATGTTTTTGCTACGTTGGTATGACTGTCAGTGACATCTGTGCCAAATATCACATCAAAATAATCATTAGTGTTTAGTATACGCTTGTCTTTCTGAAGTACAAAAAGTGCATTCGGCGATTTTTACAATGAGTGAAATTATTCAACAAAGAAGTTTCATTAAATTTTGTGTGCGAAATGAAATTTCTGGTGCCGAAACGTTCAGAATGTTGCAAAAGATCTTCGGTGATAATTGCATGTCGCGAGCAAGTGTCTTTGATTGGTACAAATTGTTCAAAGAGGGTCGAGAACACGTTGACGACAAACCACGTCCAGGACGGCCATCAACTGATGCTGAACACGTCAATAAAATCAAGGAATTGGTGCTCGAGAATCGACGCTTAACAGTCAGAGACCTTACTGGTATCGTTGGAATATCGGAAAGATCAGTGAAAACCATTTTTAAAGATCATTTGGGCCTAAAAAGAGTGAAATCACAATTGGTTCCAAAATCACTCAATTTTCTGCATTGATTCTTCGTGAGTTTTTCGCCAAAAATTCAGCCAATATCGTTCCACAACCACCGTATTTACCTGATTTAGCTCCGTGTGACTTCTGGCTGTTCAGCAAACTGAAACGACCGCTCCAGGGAAACCGTTTTGAGTCAATTGAAGACATTGAACGTGAATCGCTACGCGCATTGAAGGTTATTCCGGAAATTGACTTTAACAACTGTTTCGAGGAATGGAAAAAACGTTGGCATAAGTGTATTGCAGTCGGGGGGGATTACTTTGAGGGGGACGAAATAGATTTGGCAGAATAAATAAAGAATTTTAAAATTATGAACAAAGTCTTACTATTTTTTGCCCACAGTAGTATATATATCTTCTGCTTCTTTTTTGCATTACAGCCCGTCTTGGTCCTTTCTTTCCGTCAAATAGCGCCTACTACTGTCTTGGTCCATTGACCGCGTCCTCCAATTTCGAAATTCGAGCAGCGATGAAATGTCTTCGTCGACCGAGTCAGATCAGCGTTTCCTCGGCTTCCCCACTGGTCTGTGAACAATTGGTCTGTTGTCCGTCTACCTGCTTTAAAACCGCCTTGGTATCCCCAATAATACTGTTGGGGTACGATCCGATTTTATTTTCTAAGGTTTTTGAAAAAATTTTGTACGCCGTAAAAGTAGTGATATGCCTCTATAATTTTCGCACTGTAAATTGTTACCTTTTTTGTGGACAGGGAGTATAATTGATTAGCTCCACTTATTCATCATACTCCCTGCTTTCCAAATGTACTGGATGACTTTGTGAATAGCGTTATGAACATTATGCCACCATATTTGATGAGGTCCGCTAGAATCTCATCAGTGCCCGGCGCTTTGTTATTCTCTTGGGCTTTGATGATGAAACACACTTCATCCAGAGTTGGTGATGCCAACGGAGGCTTTCCGCTTACATCTATAGGTTCCGATGTTCTGGAGCTGTATTGAGAATTAAGGGGGCTCTTGAAATATGATGCCCGTCTTTCTTTAACCATGGTTTCATCATCGATCATATTCCCGATGTCATCATGACGAAGCGTGGTTTTGGGCTGATAACCACGTTTCAAGCTTTTCACTACTTTGTCTGCTTGTCTTGTGTTGTTGCTTGCTAAACTAACATCTATACTTCTCAATAAGTCGTCATAGTGTTTTATTATTTTAAATTCTAATTATCTTATTCACTACTTTTCTGCGATTTTCATAGTGTTCTCTCTTTGGGCTGGCTTTCTTTTGCGCCAATCGTCTATTCTGCCATGGTCTTAATAGCCAGTTGTTATTCAAAGCTAGCTTGTGCTTCAAATTGAAGAAACCAAGCCTCTGGAAATTGTCTCCAAAAGGGACAAAACCTAATGAAACCCGCATTAATCGATTTCAAATTGTCAACCAGAAGAGTCGCCACAGGAAATATTGTTGATTAAGAATCGAAGTATTAACCTAAGGGTATTGAGGTGCACTATGTAGAGTACACCTCCTTCCCTGTCACAACGTATACTGCGAGCTATCGCAGTTAAGAGAAATACTCTTACAAAAAGGAATTTAAATATTTGGAATACAGTGCAAAAATATAGACATATTACATAAATACTAATTGAAAATTACTCACAAAATGTTGATTGAAGATTAATAACTCACGCTCCACAATTAGCGCCTTTGGTTTCCTTGCGTCTGAAAACTCTCAGAAACCGCCGATAGAAACTACTACCAAAGGGGGCTACCCAGCGCAAGTCACGTTGTAGCCAGAATATGTGCAATAATATGAGTACGAATATTGTGTGTGTGCACGCATATTGCGTATTCTTTTATTCTTTGCTTTATATTCACAATCAAAGCTTGGGCTGAGAGAGCTTGGTACTGCTCGCCTTTTTCAAAACTTTCAAAAACTTTTAACGCAACTCCATGTGTTAAAAAAAGCAATTGCAAATTCTTCTAACCTTCTCTCTTCGTTCTGGTTTTCTTTTGCTCCGGGCTTGATGGCCATTGTCTGTTCTGCCATGGTCTTTATAGCCGCTTTCACTTTCATCCAGAGCTCGTTGCTAGTCTTTAACCTGCTTTTGATAGACGACAGTTGGTTGTCGAGGGTCTCCGTGAAATTTTTGGACACAGATCTGTTTGGAGCCTTTTGATGTCAAATTTTTTAGTGGGCTGGTCTTTGCTGAATATGCAGTTGACATACGACATCGATAGGTTAATTTGATCAAGTAATGATCAAGTATGCCCAAGACCTAATGTTGTTGGATCAAAATATGGTTGATCTGGTTTTTAACCGACTTCCAAAAGAAAGAATGTTATCAATTCATTGCGTATATTTTTTTTTCTTTTTTTTTGTAAATTCACGCATAACTTTTAAACGGAGATAGATAGAAGAGTCCTGTTTTCGGTAAATGATACTTCTTTCTTCCAGTTAAGTCCCGTTAAAAGGATAAGAAATTCAAGTAACGGTAAAGGACTTTTACCGTTAAAACTAAAAAATTCCGACTTTCACCCCGATTTTCCAGCATAACTGATCGACGCGTGTAAGGATTTTGATTGTGAAGGTTTCAAATGAAAGACAACATATTGATCTAAAACGTATTGGAACAAAATTGAAATCCTTCCAAGGACTCTGTAGATATTAACAGTTAAATATGATACATTGATGTCAAGAAATTGAATTTAAATGATATTTCGTACGAAAAGTGCGAATTAGTTGGCACTCTGCAAGGATTTATTGGAGATACCGAGTCCTTTGGTGACGAATGGTAAAAATTTTCAGTATCTTTAATTTTTAGCATAAATGGTACATTTTAGTCCATCATTTCTACCAGAAATAACCAATAAATTGATTCTAGGTGCGGCATAAATATAACAGTTAAAGGGAACATTTCAGGATGCTTTTCTCTTCCGCATTCATTCTTTGCTTACCAATGAGCTTGGCATAGGATCCTTTTTACATCCTTCGACGTAAACGTTACATACAGGATTATAAAATTCCCCGAAGAAATAATAAGGAGTGAGTGATTGCAAATTATAGAGTTTAATTGTTACTTTGCAGTCAATATTATATCTACATTACAACATATGCCCAGAAATCTAAAATTAGCGATATCCACACTAAAAACCGGCGCTGATCGCAACCTAAACAAGTTGGGCAAACAGAAACATGTCAAAGACGATTTTATTGGAGAAAATATGAAATACGAAGATCATACTATTATTAACAAATTTGAACGAATTTCAACTTCTGAGGTTTTTGGTATTGTTATACTCATAAATATCTCCCTTGGTAATTATTTCAGATGTCCATCCGCGACGGAGGAAACACATTATTCATGTATTTCCCCCCTGTGCCCCCACTGAAGCAAAAACTGACAGTTTAACAACTGTTTTGAAAAGCTCCCATGAAAACTTTCATATCATACTCATATCGGCTACGTTTGATGAATTTTTTTTTAGGGGCCACTCTCCTGTACTGTTATCATCGATTAATGGCCAATTTTTTCGAATCCTAGAATGGTTACGAAACCCTTTTGCTAGTAGCTCTCTCCCACCTCCTTGACTTGTTTCACTTATGAGCATTGATATTAGGTACTCATCTTCAGTCAATCATTAAATTGAACCAAGTGTTAAAAGCATGCATCTTAAACGTTGAAGTTGGGAAAAAATCACTCAAAATTATTCAATCTTCGCATTTAAAACAGCCACTATTTTGTTTTACGATTACTGATACCACTAGCTGAACCGATTCTCAAAGATATACATGACACCTATCATTCCTGAAATTTTCATGCAAATCCTAGCAAAACTGTAGTGTCTGAGTCGGTAAAAAGCGCATGTTGTTCCATAGCCATATGTTGCCATAGTAATCAATGCAGCGCATATTGTTCCATAGTAATACAGGAAAATTCAAATCGCTATACTTCGCTAAATATTACTCAAACTTTATGAAACTTTCAGGATAGATTAATATTATAAAAGTCATCTGTGTACTGAATTTCATTAAATTTAAGGGTACCGTTAAGATTTTATTCAAGAAAACATAAAATCGATAAATTATACTATTACTAACAAAGTTGAGTGAATTGCGACTTCTCACGTATTTGTTGTTATTGTACTCACCAAGGTCTATATTCCTGATTTTTTTCAGATTTCTCGGATCATAGGTGTCCAATCGCGAGGGGGGGGACACAAATTTTTCGTGTATTTCCCCTCCCTGTGCGCCCGTCGAAGCAAATTTTGCCAAACTTAGACCTGTTTTGTAAAGTTCTCATCAAGACCTTTCATTTGATACCCATATCGGCTACCTTAAATGAAATTTTTTTTCGGGGGGTCACTCTCCTATATGGGGAGACCCCCTTAAATACCTTATAAAATTTTTTTGTAATTGAACTTTGAAGAGATTACCACTTTACACCTACACACAAAATTTGATGTTTCTAGCTTAAGTAGTTTCCGAGAAAAACTGCTGTGACACACGGACGGACGGACAGACGGACAGACTGGTCGCGAAACTAGTAGGGTTTTGTATAATTATTTTACAAAACCCTAAAAAGGGTACATTTCATGCTATAATTGATCATAACTGTACAGATGAAGATGAAAATGCATAGCCGAGTTTTCATTGAACTATACAGGTATGGTATGATTTTCTTGAAACTTTCATGAAAATTAGGTACCATAGTTAACTGAAAACGAAGGCGATGGGTACCGAATAAAGGTGAACGAATGATGCGGTTAAGAAGGATATTTTTGAGTAAATTTCATGAGATTGATTGCGGAGTATATATAGTATATTTGAATACATATGTCTACACACACACACACACATATACTCTTATGTATATAAATATAGATATACATATATATACAATATATATATATATATATATACATATATATATATATATATATATATATATATATATATATATATATATATATATATTTATATATATATATATATATATATATATATATATATATATATTATATATATATATATATATATATATATATATATATATATATATATATATATATATATATATATATATATATATATATATATATATATATGTATTATATCTATATATGGCTATGTCTGTGTATGTGTGTGCTTTTGCTTCGATTTTCTCCAAATTTTCAGCAATATTTCTGTTCTGGCCAAAGTATAGCTCCAGTTTGTACCAAAACTAATACAAAGATTTATTCAATTGTGTGATAAAGCTCACAATAAAAAATCCAAACTTGAATAATTTGAAACGAAATGGCGGTCGCTCAAAGGTCGAAAAAAGTTGAACGATAAAAAACTACTTCAGGGTCAGGTCAGAATATAAAAATGGCGGGCTTTGCAAAGTTCAAAATTCGAAAATTTCTCAAAGCTTTAATTCATATTGGATTATTAAGAAATCTGAATTCAAGGCAGACTTTGATGAGATCATGGATTAAATGTACCAGAGTTAAACTCGATTCCTATGAACGCTGCAGATTTTAGTCGAAGTGGTTTTTGCATTGCGGTAAAAAATTATATTTTAATATACGAGAACATGATACAATGTATTCAAGAAACAGAGTTTTGAATGGTTTGAAATGGAAAAAATTGCCATTAAAAAAGGTGAAATGAAAAACTTTTAGAAAAAAATAGAAAACCGACTTCGGAATGCCCGAAAAAGGATGAAATAAATTTTTTGGAAGCGGTGCCAAATCAATTTCCCCATTTCAACATAGATATTTCCAACATCTGCACCGTCACAAAAGAATGGGGGAAAATATGATATGGCACCGCTTCCAAATAATTTATTTCATCCTTTTTAGGGCATTTCAAAGTCGGTTTTCTGTTTTTTTCTAAAAGTTTTGTGTGTTGTCATCCGGTGATATCCAGTTTATTTTACGAATGCGTCAATGAGGGAAGCAAGTTCAACGTATGATTAGATTCTGCTATATGGAAAGTTGATCAAGCACTGGACGTTGTCATTTGTTTCATTGTGGAGGCTATATCCTCCAATCGTTCTCCAATGAGATATCCCATTGCCAACCTTAGCGTTGAAATCACCCAGAATTATTTTTGTACCGTTTGTAGGCAATAAATCGACTAGTCTTTTCAAGTGATTGTTGAACGTTTCCATTGTTTTTTCGGCCTTTTCTTCGGTCAGGACATCAACATTAATCAGCGAGATTGTTAAGAATTTCACTTTTATATGGATCGCACACAACCATTCGTTTATTGCCTTGAAATCAATAACGCGCAATTTGAACTCCCTATCTACAATGAAGGCCACTCCGAATTATAGTTTTCCAGTAGGCTTCCCACTTCTGAATATTGTGTGCGATCTCATGTCTTGCATATCGTTGCCAGTCCAGTTCGTGTCCAGGATTGCCAGTATTTTTAATTTTTAATTGGCTAGCCTGTTGTGAAAGGTCCTTAACAGCGCCGGGGTAATTGAGTGATCTGACATTCCAGGATCCAATGCCATAGTCTATTTTTTGTTTTCGGGTTCGTTGCCAGAATCCCAATCCAGTACGATGCCCATCTGCAAGTTTCGAGACATTTTAAGGATTTCCAGGAACGGCGAGTTTGCCCGTTGCTCAACTTCCATTCCGGTGCATGATTATTACGTCGATTCCGTTATCAGGCGCGGAAGATTCGCTTTACCCTCTTGTGTCCCCACAAAGGAGTTGTAAGTAGGATTTAGGAGCAGAGCGGTGGATATATTGGGGACCCCGGAAGCACAATGTGCAGCCCCGAGAGCATTTACTACCATTTAATTGGGGGGGTTCGGGATGAGGAATCATGGGAGCTGTGGGTTGGGGAAACAAAGGGGTCTGCTCCTCCTCTTTCAAATGGGCTTGGGACCCTCTACAGTGGATATATATATATATATATATATATATATATATATATATATATATATATATATATATATATATATATATATATATATATATATATATATATATATATATATATATATTTATACAAAGTGATTGTCTGACATGATTCATTGTTAATCGTTCCCCATTTTATTAACGGGAATATGGTTACTGTTACTTTTATTTTGATAGTTGAAGAATTAACCTCATTCCATTTAAACATCATATCTAATGTGAAAACTTGTTGATTTTGATCAAGAAAATGTTAAGTAGCTTTTCATTCTTCCTGACGAATCAAATTTTTCGTAAAAATCAATCAGAAGTAAATAAATTTTAATAAGCAATAATATGATTTAAATTCTTGTTAGTAGAATGAAGCATTTATCTACAAAAGCTCGAACAAACAGAATCTTCAATTCTTCACTGACCGAGGAAAGCGCATGGAAGTAATTTGCTTTTACAGCTCCATATAAATCGGTCGATTATTGTTAATTTAAAAAATCAACAGGCAATCATCAGATTATAGCAATTTTTTAACCTCCTGATAACTATCAAATCCAATTGTGATTTTCAATCGTTTTGTTGAACAGTCATTCTAGATTGCATACATAATTCTTTAAGTGCCGTGTCAGTATGTTTTTACTTCCTATCTTTGTTCTGGATTGTAAGTTCCTGAATTCCATCATTACCGGAGCAACTTAGTAAGTTTCTACGGCTCAAAGTCGAGGGCGTTGTAGAACTCGACACCATTATAAAGCAAGGAGAAATGATGGTTGCAACTAGCAACTTTATTCGAAAAGCCTGTTAGAAAAATCAAGAAATTGGTCCTGTCCAAAATTGGCATTGAAACAGTGCCTACCCACACTTGTGTCCTGCGTTAAAATTGTCAAATATATTTTTGCCTTCATCTTGGCAGCAGTGACGATTTATCCATTTTTAGGGTATTGAAAATCATTTTACAATACCTTACTAAAATCGCGTCCTGTCTGCCCGTCCGTACGTCCGTCCGTGTGTCACAACACTTTTTCTCGCAAACTACATAAGCTAGAAACATAAAATTTTGTAAGTAGGTGCGAAATGACGCTCTCTTCAAAGTTTCATTACGAAAAGAAATTTATAAGGTCTTTAAAAGGGGTCTGCCCATATAGGAGAGGTGCCCCTGAAAAAAGTTTTCATCGGATGTAAGCAATATGGGTATCAAATTAAAGGTCTTAATGAGAACTTTTGAAAACAGGTCTTAAACTAACAAGTTTTGCTTTGACGGTGCAGAGGATGGGGAAATGTACGAAAATTTTGTGTCCGCCCCGTGATTG
Organism: Odontomyia ornata; assembly: GCA_963969285.1. Taxonomy (NCBI): domain Eukaryota; kingdom Metazoa; phylum Arthropoda; class Insecta; order Diptera; family Stratiomyidae; genus Odontomyia; species Odontomyia ornata. The sequence goes on from OZ017739.1 coordinate 193,027,383, forward strand.
GACACCTTTGGCTCCGAAAATCTGAAAAAATATCACAAAGGTGTGACTTTAGGAGTACATGTGCAACAAATACCTTTTAAATTTTATAAATTTTACACTTTTGCCCATAAAATCAAAATGGGACCCTTGAATTTCCCAAAACCTACAATTTATGTTTTGTAAAAGTAATTGTATGTGTATGTATGAACAATAAACAGCTAAGTTACAGCCAATTGAATATCTAACAATTACAACAACATTAACACGTGATACTAGGGAGATACACGCTTGCAACGGACCTAAACACTAACATACAAATATGTGGGTATTTTGATAAAATTTTAGAAATGGTTTGTGATATTGATATGTTATCATGACTAATCAAGCGATGGGTTAAAATACTTGAAACGAAATGGTGGCGAGTTTAAAATCATAATAACCATACTTTTTCGAACTCGATTTATGGAATGTGTGTATATGTTAAGTCAAGTTTTGATATGCAGAATATATTGTTTGATTTACTAATTGTTTCACAATACCCTTCTGGCAGGAGAACTCTCCTGCTACTTTAACTTGTTTTATTCTTTACTTTTGCAATACAGCCCCTTTTGGGCCTTTGCTTAGAGATAGTATTTCACTATTTTGATCGAATATATCGGCACCCTCAAGGTGATATGGTCAGTATCATGCTTTATCAGTGTGTCCCAGTTGCAATATGCTATGATTTCAAATCAGCACGTATCACGACTAAACGAACTTATAGTCCGTCCGAAGAATCACTCATTTCGTTGCCGCAAACGACACTCGAACTAGGGACCTTCGGCTTACAAGATGTGTGCTCTAACCATATGCAACAACATCATCTTCATTAGCGTGCTTTTAAAGTTCTGTAGTATTCTTGCTATTTTGCAAGCAGGTCAAAAGAATTTGCAATTGCTTTTTTAGGGTTTTGTAAAATAATTTTACAAAACCCTTCTAAAATCGCGTCCTGTCTGTCCGTCTGTCCGTCTGTCTGTCCGTCCGTCCGTCCGTCCGTCCGTCCGTGTGTCACAGCAGTTTTTCTCGGAAACTACTTAAGCTAGAAGCATCAAATTTTGTATGTAGGTGTAAACTGGTGCTCTCTTCAAAGCTCAATTATAAAAAAAATTTTATAATGTATTTAAGGGGGGTCTCCCCATATAGGGGAGTGACCCCCCGAAAAAAAATTTCATTGAAGGTAGCCGATATGGGTATCAAATGAAAGGTATTGATGAGAACTTTTCAAAACAGGTCTTAGTTTGGCAACGTTTGCTTCGAGGGGCGCACAGGGAGGGGAAATACACGAAAAATTTGTGTCCCCCCCCTCGCGATTGGACACCTGTGATCCGAAAAATCTGAAAAAAATCAGGGATGTAGGCCTTGGTGAGTACAACAACAACAAATACGTGAGAAGTCGCAATTCACTCAACTTTGTTAGTAATAGTATGATTTATCGATTTTATGTTTTCTTGAATAAAATCTTAAGAGTACCCTTAAATTCAATGAAATTCAGTGCACAGATGACTATTTATAAGATTAATTTACCCTGCAAGTTTCATAAAGATTGAATCATATTTAGCGAAGTTATAGCGGTTTGAATTTTCCTGTATTACTATGGAACAATATGCGCTGCATGTAATACTATGGCAACATATAACTATGGAACAATATGCGCTTTTTACCGACTCAGCCACTACAGTTTTGCTAGGATTTGCATGAAAATTTCAGGAATGATAGGTGTCATGTATATCTTTGAGAATCGGTTCAGCTAGCGGTATCAGTAATCGTAAAACAAAATGGTGGCTGTTTTAAATGCAAAGATTGAATAATTTTGAGTTATTTTTTCCCAACTTCAACGTTCAAGGTCCATGCTTTGAACACTTGATTCAATTTAATGAATGACTGAAGATGAGTACCTACAATTATTACTCATAAGTGAAACAAGTCAAGCAGGCGGGAGAGAGCTCCTAGTAAAAGGGCTTTGTAACAACTCTAGGATTCGAAAAAATGGCCATGAATCGATGATAACAGTACAGGAGAGTGGCCCCTGAAAAAACAAATTCATCAAACGTAGCCGATACGAGTATGAAATGAAAGTTTTCATGGGAGCTTTTCAAAACAGTTCTTAAACTGTCAGTTTTTGCTTCAGTGGGGGCACAGGGGGGAAATACATGAATAATGTGTTTCCTCCCTCACGAATGGACATCTGAAATAATTATCAAGGGAGATATTTATGAGTATAACAATAACAAAAACCTCAAAAGTCTAAATTCGTTCAACTTTGCTAATAATAGTATGATCTTCGAATTTCATATTTTCTCCAATAAAATCGTCATTGACATGCTTCTTGACTTTATTCAATCTGGTGACTGCATTTTGAAAATTGAATACAAAACCCTTCTGACATGAGCGTAGGTCTGTTTACCCAACTTGTTTTTTTAACAATTGGGGTTGCATTAAAAGTTGTCGAAAGTTTGAAAAAGGGCGAGCAGTACAAAGCTTTCTAAGCCCGTGTGGTACAGGACTTTTATTATGGTGGTGCTGCTGAGTGAGCAACACCATAATCAAAGTCCTGCATTATGGTACTCTGATGAAACTGGTACTGCCGCTATCTGGGTTCGGAACAGTGATTTTCAAGCGGAGAGTTGTGGACGGGGGGATGGTTTCGTGTGGGTTCGGTGCTCAGGAATCACCTTCCTTAGTGTCTACCTAACGCCTAACGAGCCGATATCATCTTTCCAAGCCAAGCTTAATGCTCTGGAGGGCGCTGTCTCGAACGCAGAGGGTAAAGTGCTCGTTGGGGGCGACTTCAATGCTAAAGCAATCGAATGGGGCATGCCTCGGACGGATCCGCGGGGAAAACGAATCCTGGAAATGGCGGCCAGGACGGCCCTCGTCGTACTTAACTCCGGAAATACGCCGACTTTCCGCCGTATTGGCTGTGAGGGAACCATACCGGACGTGACATTCGCCTCGGAGTCCTTAGTACGGAGGATACACAACTGGAAAGTATTAGAGGACTACTCAGCCAGTGATCACCAGTGCATTCTGCTTGAGATAAGTGATGCTATCTCCCGACGTCCGTGCTCTCGGCCTTCTACAACTGGATGGAACATTGGAAGAATGGACGTCGAGAGGTTCGTCAAGGTTCTCACAGCAGGTGAGCCGCTGCAGGGAGCTCCGGAGGGGACGGAAGAACTGACAGCTCAAGACGTGGTGAACTCTACCATGAGCATAATCACGACTGCTCGCTGCGCTTCTATGCCCCGCCGAAGACCCCGGCACGGCAAGCCCCCAGTGTACTGGTGGTCAACTGAAATCGCTCAAAAGCGGAGGGAGTGTCACAAGCTTCGGCGTGAGGCTCAACGGGCGCGGAACCGTGACGAGGCATGCAACCAGGTGGCAGCATATAAGTCAGCCAGGAAATGCCTTCGCAAACTGATCAACAGTAGCAAGGCTCGGTGCTGGCAAGACCTAGTGGACAATGTGAACAAGGATCCGTGGGGCCTTGGCTACAAGCTGGTCATGGGGAAACTTGGTGCCCTACGGAAGCCTTGTATACATGACGCGGAAAAGATGGACGCGATAGTGCGGGAACTCTTCCCCGCCCATCCCGTCCGTGTTGACGCTGTCCATGGTGAAACAGCAGTAGAGTGCCCACTCTTCACACTGCTGGAACTGGAGGAGGCAGTCCTTTCCTTGAAAGCGAGGAAGGCTCCAGGTCCAGATGGTGTTCCAGCTGAGGTGTTGTGGCTCATCTATCACCATTGTCCTAACTTGCTGCTCAGCACATTCAACGCTTGCCTACGGGACGGGATTTCCCCGGTACGATGGAAGGTGGCGAGGCTCGTACTGATTAGCAAGGGGAAGGGAAATCCCGAATCGCCGTCTGCATACCGCCCGTTATGCATGCTAGACACGGCTGGGAAAGTGCTAGAGAAACTCATCAAGGGAAGACTCACTGACGCAATTCGTGCTGCTGGGGACCTATCTCCTCGGCAGTACGGCTTTAGAGCAGGACGTTCTACCATTGATGCGATTGCAGAGGTGGTGAAAGCGGTCCAAAGAGCAGAGGCATATAGTCGCACCAAGCGACGGATCGTCCTGTTGGTGACACTTGACGTCAGGAATGCCTTCAACTCCACTAGATGGGTGGATATTCTGGATACGCTGGAAAACTCTTTTCAAGTTCCAGAATATCTAATGCGGCTTTTGAGGAACTATCTAAAGAACCGAAGCCTGCTCTGCGACACGACACAGGGCCAACGAAGGAAGGAAATTACATCGGGTGTTGCCCAGGGATCTATCCTTGGTCCGGACCTGTGGAACGTGTCTTACGACGAGCTACTGAGACTTGAGATGCCAGATAAGTCGCGCTTGGTTGGCTATGCGGATGATGTTGTGGCGCGGGTCGCCGGACGCACCGTTGAACAAGCGCAACTTAGGCTAGGTATGCTAATGCGCCGAGTGAGGGACTGGATGACTGCTCGCGGGCTCAGTTTAGCACTGGAGAAAACCGAAGTGGTCATCTTGACAAAAAAGAGAGTCCCTAGAGTAAGGATGATCAGTATTGGAGGTATACAAATCGAATCGAAGCCAGCAGTGAAGAACCTGGGGCTACTGATCGACTCGAAGATGAGTTTCTCTGAGCAAATCAGGGCAACGGCTGAAAAGGCTGCTTCGGGAATATCGGCCCTGAGTCGACTTATGGCCAACGAAGGGGGACCCAGCCCATGAAGAAGACGCCTCTTGATGAGTGCTGTAGGGTCAGTGCTACTGTACGGAGCAGAGGTATGGGGCGACGCTCTCAGCAAGGAGGTATACCGAAAACGAGCTTTTGACCGGGCACGGGTGTTTTCAGTCTTACCTGCACAAGATCGGTAAGTCACGGTCTCCCGATTGTCGGTTTTGCCCAGGAGAGGAGGACAATGCCTGTCACACATTTTTTGTGTGTACAAAATGGGTCAGGCTACGAAGGGAACTCTACAGGGAGACGGGAGAGCTCACCCCGGATAATATAGTTGCGGTGATACTTGAATCGGTTGACATATGGAACCAGGTGGCGCAATATGCTCGGGCAGTCCTGAAATATAAAAGGAACTCACAGCAGCCGGAGGCGCTGGGGCTGGGGGATCGCTCTTCTGGCATTTCCTCTTCCCCTCTCCCCTCTCGCTAGGAAAGGGACTCCCCAGCTTGAAGGCGCCCCACGGCGTAACAAAACGAGACCTGGCCCGAAGTAAAGTGTCAAACGGTTCCAGGCTAGGTTCTCAGATTGACAGGGGAGGTGTTTAGTGGGTAGTCCAAGGGTATCCTTCATGGGAGTCCCACACTGCCAGACTCGGCGGGCGTAAATGCCTTCACCTCCCTACCTCGAAAAAAAAAGCCCGTGAGTATAAAGCAAAAAATAAAAGAATTAACAGGAGCAACGCAATATACGTCTACACGGACAATATTCGCACTCATATTATTGCATATATTCTGGCTACAACGTGACTTGCGCTGGGTAGCCCCCTTTGGTAGTAGTTTCCATCGGCGGTTTCTGAGAGTTTTCAGACGCAAGAAAACCAAAGGCGCTAATTGTGGAGTGTGAGTTATTAATCTTCAATCAACATTTTGTGAGTAATTTTCAATTAGTATTTATGTAATATGTCTTTACTTTTGCAATGTATTCCAAATATTTAAATTCCTTTTTGTAAGGTTATTTCTTCTAACTACGATAGCTCGCAGTTCAAAGAAAGAGTATACGTTGTGACAGGGAAGGAGGTGTACTCTACATAGTGCATCTTAATACCCTTAGGTTAATACTTCGATTCTTAATCAACAATATTTCCTGTGGATAGTATTGTGAACTCGAATATGACTTCGAACCACGAAAAATATCTGGATGCTCTTAACAGAAGAGTGGGAGATATTGCACCAGCGACTCTTTTGGTTGACAATTTGCAATCAATTAATGCGGGTTTAATTAAGTCTTGTCCTTTTTGGAGTCAATTTCCAGAGGCTTGGTTCCTTCAATTTGAAGCACAAGCTAAGTTTTGAATAACAACCGAGCAAGTAAATTTCGAGTATTTTAGGGAGCTTGAGATCAAGATCTATTTATTATTTTAAGTGATTTAATAACTTTTCGTCCATCTTCAAATCCATATGGTGTTTTCATGAACGTTTTAATCGGCAGATCATCGGTTTTGAAGTAATCAAATTAAAACAGGTTTTAACAGAACTACCTTTGGGTGACAGCCAACTTTCTCAAATTTTGTGTGATATACGATTACGAACTGAAAATGAAAGTAGCTCAGATGAAAATATTATTAAAACTCTTTGGTTACAACGCCTTCTGCCTTTTATTCAAGCTGTATTCGCTTGCTACATATGCAGGAACATTTGACCAGATGGCTTCATGTGTGGATAAAATCAACTAAATTTTTCATGTAAATGTTTTGTATTCTTGATAGTGTTTCATATAGTAATTATGCAGCTTGTTGTGCATTAAAACAATCTGATATTGATTTAATTATGAAATTAACCCAATTAGCTATAAATCTAACTATTGATCATCAATACTTAAATCACAAATGGCTAAAAATTATCGTTCTCAAAGTTCAAACAGAGATAGTAAATTTAATAAAAATTTCAATAAGAGAAGTTCATCAAGGGATAACAATGCAACTGTTTGTTGTTATCATAAACGACTTAATTCAAACGCATACAAATGTGTAGAATCTTGTGAATTTTCGGATTTAACCTTTAAAAATATAATAAAACTAGCAAGTTTGCCCTCCAAGACGGCAGTAGGTAAAGCTAATTTGACATTCTCGATCATAAAAAAAGATTAAATTTCTTAATCAACACAGAATCTGAAGTTTCAGTGATATCCGTTATAATTGTTGATGTTAAACAAAAACCCTTCATATACCCTTCAACAAAAATGTTCTGCAAGGCAAAATTCCAATTTAGAGTCGTTAGCAATATTATTAAATTCATCACGAAATTGCAAATTTCAGGAATTCGTAGCAATCGAGCAGTCACACATGCAAACTGCTCTAAAGCTTTCCTATCTCCCATTCAAAATTTTATGGCAAATTTAGAAGAAATATTTAATTGCTTACATTCATAATCGTAATTTGCAAAATAGGTTTCTTTCTTATTATCATTAATAAATGTAATTTTATATCAATTTTCTTTTATAGTAAATTTAAATGTTTCCCTTTAATTATATTCGTTATGAGATTTAACTTTTATTGCTATTTCAAATATGCTTCATTTTTCTTTACGTCGGTTAAATTCACGCTGGTCTAGTACACCCCAAGGGTGTATCAGATTGACAAAGGCAATCGAATCTAGCCGATGGATTTATCGTATACATGGTCATGAAAACGAGAGACAGATTTTGGAGGTATCATAGCCTTTAACGAGTCAGAATTCAATTCGATTCAGGATAAGCCATCGGCATTTGTATTCATGCTACCTTTTCTGTACACTATTGAAAAATCATAGTCAGACAAGTCAATACAAAATCTGGTAAGTTTGGATGATGCATTTCTGTTAGTAATACGAGTTGTCTGTGGTCTGTTACAACCACGAACTTTCGTCCATAGAGGTAGGGTCGAAAGAAATTAATTTCCCAATGTATAGCTAACAGTTCTTTCTCAATCACGGGTTTATTTATATCATGTTTTATCTAATGATTTGCTAGCAAAGGAAATAGGCAAATCCTGTCCAATCCCTCCTTGCAATAATACAGCTCCTACTGCATAATTGGATGCATCAGTAGTCAAGATGGATGGTTTATCAAAATTTCGATATTGGAGAATAGGTGATTCTATTAGCTTTTGCTTCAATGTTTCATATGCTTCTTACATTCTTTTTAAGTAAAGAGTTTAAACTTTTTGCGGTTGCAGCAAAATTTGGGATAAAACGCCTGTAGTAATTGCAGAGCGCGACAAATCTGCGTTTTTTGGAATCGGATAGTTTTTGATTGTATTATATTTCGAAAGATCTGTGTTGATACCATCTTTGGTTATTAAATGATCAAGGTATATGACTTCCAATTTAAAAATTGATATTTACTTGGGTTTAATTTTAAATTATGCTGACGTAACCTATGTAAAACTTTGGAAAGATTGTCGTTGTGATGTTTAGTGCTGCATCTGAAAACAATGATCCACGCTTCGTGGCTCAGGCCACTTAAAGCTATCGTCAACATTCATTGGAAACTGTTGGATGAGATCTTTAATTCAAATGGGAACCGATTAAACTGATAGTGACCGTTGCTAGTAGTGAATGCTGCCAATGGCCTAGACTCTTTCTCAAGTTCAATTTGATGAAAGGAACTAGTCATATCCAGTGTTGAAAAATATTCTGCTCTACCTAACCTATCTAGGACGTCTTCCAATCTGGTTGAAGGGAATTTATCGTTGACAATTTGGTCGTTCAATCTCCAAAACTCTACCACAAGTCACCATTTAGCTTTACCATCCATACTCTTTTTTGGCACAACCAAAAGTGGTGAATTGTACGGGTTTGTAGACGGCTCGATAATATCACTGACTTCCAAGTCTCTGACTTGTTGTAGGATTTCATCGTTCTGAGCTTGGGGAAGCCTATAGTTCTTAATGTATACAGGACTGTCATCCGCTGTCTGTAATTTTTGTTTATAGAAATTATTATTGTAGTAGGCAGTTTTCCACCTTCTAGCTGAAAAACATCCTAATACTGTTTAAGTATGCGAAGTAAGCTATTCATGGCTCGCTTGTCGAGAAAGTTCATGTTTATTACCTCAAGGAGTTTCTTGAATCGATCATTATCATCACATTTTTGTTTGTCTCCCTCGACAATGTGATAGTGTTGTAGGGGTTTAATTCCAATATTGAAATTCTTTATCACAACCTCTTCGTCTATGGTATTCAGAATCATCACGTACTGAGCAGCTTTTGCAGGTATGATTGTGTTACCTACAAAAACACCCTTTTGTATTTCCGTATTTAACACGATGCTGTCTTCATCCACATCCACATTTATCGGAACTATTGTTTCAGTTCTCGCTGACACCTTGACTTGTGTGTGACCCTGCCTTTTTGTATCCATAGGCTATATTACATCTTCATCGCCCACGCAGAATGAAATAGTGAAAGTCTCCTAGTCAATCTTACACATAAATTTGATCAACAAATCTCTTCGATAATTCCATCGGTACTTATCGGAAAACTACTATCCACAATGTGAGATGACTCTTGGAATCGTCGCTTTCTAATCAACAAGTCTAAATTAGAAATCCCTACCTCTTTAGTTATACCTTTTCCTAGCACTACAGCCCCTTTCGGGCTTTCGCTTAGAGATAGTTAGAGTATCTCATTGTCATGATCGAATGTATCGGCACTCCACAAGGTGATATGATCATTATCACGCTTTGGCCGTGTGTCCGTCCACCTAGCTGCGATACGCTCTGATTTTAAACCAGTACGTATCATAACTGAATAGGCTTTTAGTCCGGCCAAAGAACCACTTGAACTTAAACTTGTTGACGCAAACGAAACTTGAACCAGAGACCTTCGGCTTACGGGCTTAGTGCTCTAACCACTAAGCCACGTGGACTACCCTTTAGTTATACCAGTTAACCTAATATTGTTTTCTTTTTCTATCTGATACTCTAAATTCCTAAAAATATCTACTTTACAAATCGATACATCTACACCTGTAGCTTTCGAAAATAGTGAATTCCTATCTGCTTCATAATTATATATTCTAACGAAATTTGAGCAGTTATTAGTAACTCTGTAGATTTTCTTTTCTTTATCTACATTACTTATACCGTGAGGCTCTGCAAATCCTCTCCGGAACGTAGGGCGTTTCTCTGGTCCGATACAACATGAATATTTCATCTATTGCTATCATTAACATTTCTTTTATTCCTGTTATCACACCTATTGTCTCCCCTGTTATCGTTATATCCATTACCATTGCTATTATAGTTGCTATTCCTATTATCGTTTCTACCACTTTTCCTACCATTATTCCTTTATCACCATTATTTCTGGCATTCCTATTATCGCTGTAATTACTGTTGCTTCTATTCCTACTATTATTCCTATTATTTCTTGTAGCTCTATTGTTACGGTCATTATTGTTGCTTCTGCGATTGTTCATTTTGTCCCTTCTCCCTGCATTATTCCTTATATGCATGACAGAACTCTATGCCTGTACCTCTGCATTTTCGAGCTCTTGAGCTAAGGAGACTACATCCGAGAAATTGGTCTAGCCGAGAATACTGCATTCTTGAGTTGACCATTCAACCCTTCTTAAAAATGCTAAGAGCATACGAGTCATTCATACGCATAACGACATTTTTCTCATTTTCTGATGCCTGGTTGCCAAGGTCTCGTATCTGTAGTTGGTTTACTTCGTCAACTAGAGACAAAATCTTATCCTTAAACACCGTCACGGTTGCTTTTCTCTGACATGTGTTACTTAACATGGAGTGAATTTGAGGGACAGTTTTCGTATTCTTGAACCTCTTGGTCAACTCCGTTTTTAAGGAATTGAAAGTGTTTATCGAAACACCATCTAGAGACAATCTTACAGTAGCGCTAAGTTTAACACTAGTTACGAAATTTATCAACTCTGATTTTGCTGTGGGAGATAAAGTTCAATCAACCAACTCTACGGTTTTTAAGATAGGTGCTAATTTTTAGGGTTTTTTAAAATAATTTTACAAAACCCTTCTAAAATCGCGTCCTGTCTGTCCGTCTGTCTGTCCGTCCGTCCGTCCGTCCGTCCGTCCGTCCGTGTGTCACAGCAGTTTTTCTCGGAAACTACTTTAGCTAGAAGCATCAAATTTTGTATGTAGGTGTAAAGTGGTGCTCTCTTCAAAGTTCAATTATAAAAAAAATTTATAAGGTATTTAAGGGGGGTCTCCCCATATAGGGGAGTGACCCCCCGAAAAAAAAATTTCATTGAAGGTAGCCGATATGGGTATCAACTGAAAGGTCTTGATGATAACTTTTCAAAACAGGTCTTAGTTTGGCAGAGTTTGCTTCGAGGGGCGCACAGGGAGGGGAAATACACGAAAAATTTGTGTCCCCCCCCCCCTCGCGATTGGACACCTGTGATTCGAAAAATCTGAAAAAAATCAGGAATGTAGGCCTTGGTGAGTACAACAACAACAAATACGTGAGAAGTCGCAATTCACTCAACTTTGTTAGTAATAGTATGATTTATCGATTTTATGTTTTCTTGAATAAAATCTTAAGAGTACCCTTAAATTCAATGAAATTCAGTGCACAGATGACTATTTATAAGATTAATTTACCCTGCAAGTTTCATAAAGATTGAATCATATTTAGCGAAGTTATAATGGTTTGAATTTTCCTGTATTACTATGGAACAATATGCGCTGCATGTAATACTATGGCAACATATAGCTATGGAACAATATGCGCTTTTTACCGACTCAGCCACTACAGTTTTGCTAGGATTTGCATGAAAATTTCAGGAATGATAGGTGTCATGTATATCTTTGAGAATCGGTTCAGCTAGCGGTATCAGTAATCGTAAAACAAAATGGTGGCTGTTTTAAATGCGAAGATTGAATAATTTTGAGTTATTTTTTCCCAACTTCAACGTTCAAGGTCCATGCTATGAACACTTGATTCAATTTAATGAATGACTGAAGATGAGTACCTACAATTATTACTCATAAGTGAAACAAGTCAAGGAGGCGGGAGAGAGCTCCTAGTAAAAGGGCTTTGTAACAACTCTAGGATTCGAAAAAATGGCCATGAATCGATGATAACAGTACAGGAGAGTGGCCCCTGAAAAAACAAATTCATCAAACGTAGCCGATACGAGTATGAAATGAAAGTTTTCATGGGAGCTTTTCAAAACAGTTCTTAAACTGTCAGTTTCTGCTTCAGTGGGGCACAGGGGGGGAAATACATGAAAAATGTGGTTTCCTCCCTCACGAATGGACATTTGAAATAATTATCAAGGGAGATATTTATGAGTATAACAATAACAAAAACCTCAAAAGTCTAAATTCGTTCAACTTTGCTAATAATAGTATGATCTTCGAATTTCATATTTTCTCCAATAAAATCGTCATTGACATGCTTCTTGACTTTATTCAATCTGGTGACTGAATTTTGAAAATTGAATACAAAACCCTTCTGACATGAGCGTAGGTCTGTTTACCCAACTTGTTCTAACTCTGGCAAGCTGGACTCTAATTTTTTAGTCACACCGTCTTGATGGATATCTTCCATAGAATATCCCTGTTTGCCAAGCTGTAGCCAAATTTCTCCTTCTAAGATAATAGATTCTGCTTTAAATTTTAAATCCAATAATTTAGAGCTTTTATCATCGAGGTTGCCAATAACATCATTAAATTCGGTTTCCCTTAATTCAAGATTCTTTAGTTTATCAAGCAAAGTACCAAATGTACATAATCGATTTGAACTTTTCCTCAAACTCTTCTAAACTCTTTCATTTTCAACAACTAATCTTTCTAAAGAATCCATACATTCCTAACAGAGAGTAACTATGAACGAAATATTCAAATTATCAAGAAAATACATGTGTTTTTAAAATTAAATAATCGAAGTTGCAATTCATGATATAAATTCAAATTAAACATTAATATTCCAATTTAAACGCTTTACTACATATTTTTTATTATAATTGTGGTATGCATGGACTGCAACTAATACTACCACAAATACCGCTGATGTTGTTATTGATTGTCAGTACTCTTGAACCATTGTCACTTCCTCAGTGGAGCAGTTGTTCCCCATTATTCTCTTAACTCCCGGAGTTCTTCTCAAAGTATATTCTTTGCTGCCCGCAAGAAATCCTTGTTAAACTGTATAGTTCCACTCATTCACGTTTGATTCTCGTTTTATGGACTCCTTTTGGTCTTCGTTTAGCCGGAATAACCGTCAAAGCTGCTTCTATTGCTTCTATGTCCTTCCTCTTGTAGAACTCTTCGATTTTCCTCGGGTTGGGGCCTCTTGCTTTAAGTTCTTCGTTGTTCGTAGGGGTGCACACCAGTGGTGGTTTGGCGACAGCTTTTACTGACTGCGGAATGTACTTTTCATGCAACTGAACGCATCTTTCAAATACCTCATCCAGAAACCGCTTCTCTTCTTCACTAAACCCGGTGATAAAATCTTCCGCGTCGTCATTAATCTCTACCCATGTATCAAAGGGTTCTTTGGTCGTATTCGCAGGATCGCCATAAAGTGTAGACGGCTGAATTCATCTAAGATGTTTAGACAATTGATCAAAGTTTAAATTTCAATTATGAAATGTAGCCCTACATAAGCGGCGAGCCCGCTTGTCCGACTATCGTGCAAGGTAAATCTTGCGAAGATTGATAATCTAAGATGCGATTATACTTCGTAGAGAATGACAGGGCGCTAAGAAAATATAGCGAAATCAATACTTTGAGCTCTAGATCAGAACCCTCCTTTATTTTTCCGCATACTTTCTTTTTATAGTGTTCTTACAACCTAAATTTTACGCATTGTTTATATTCTTAAAGACCTAAAAAGTGCATGCATTAACTTATTCAGCATGACACAACGCGCCACACACATAGCATAGACGTCGGCGTTAAAATTATTTGTCACGTGCCGCTAGTTCACACGTTCACTTTCTCTATTTTCCCATGATGCAAATGCATACTTGGTAAAAGTGAAAGTGCACATGCTTAATATGATATGCATTGGGTGAAAGATGTGTGACTCAATTTATTTATGTTTTTGTATGATAGGTGAGTATGGTGTATGCATGACTATTATTATTTAATTTTACAGGGATGATAGGTGAGTTTGTTGTTAAATTTAAAAATTATAAGTATGTATATAATTTAATATACATTACACAAATCGACGGTAGATCTTGTTTCGACTTATGTCGTAGGGTGTTGAAAGTGAATGTAAATTTTGCATTGTGTAATCTTCTATTTTGTCCGAGTTTATTTTTCTATTTCACTACCCCATTCTACAGCCCCATCGGTTTTAATATTTAAATTTATCAAATACGCGTTAATCATTGCTAATTCAAATGCATATATTATGAAATCGGAAAGTTGACGCGGGGGTGGAAATAGGATGAGAGCGGTGGTGTTCATTTTTGTTGCCCAGGAAAAGTGCTCGGGAATTTTGTATTTGGATGTAATAAATGGAATGAGATGTGGGAGTTGATTTTATTACTGTTTGTAGTGTTCAGGAGTCTCCTTTGAAAGTGCAAATTAGCGGCCCATTTGTCTTCTGTTCCGGATAATGGATCTTGATTCCCCATTCGTGAAATCAATTTGAGAAAAGATTCTTCACTTCACATTTAGCATTTCGTGTTCAAATGAGATTTTCTATGCAATTGCGTGAGTGATGAGAACGACGGAAATTAGTCAACACGCGCGTATGTGAAAGTGCTTTAAATGTACGTAATGAACGAATATGGATCTGGTTATGGAGCATTTTGTGATATTTGAATGAACCTATGCGGATAGTGATTACTTGCATTGGTCAGGCATTTAGGATACATCAACAATTTTACTGAAGGTAATGCTGAGCGTAGCATTCATTTAAAGCCAGATTGAGTGGAGTGAATCGTATGCTTTCACGACACAACCAACGACCAACGTTTCTTGACCACTTTCTATATAGCCCAGTCATATTAGGGCTTTCACCTCGGAATGAAAGATAATAAGCTGCAAATTGGTATGAACCTTTGTTTTGTCATTCTAAATGTTGTCTCAAAAGTCACAATCGTTACCGTGTCCGCGTCTCAAGATATTCAAGGTCAAAGGTCACAAAAATCGGTTTTTCGCGAATATCTGGCTTCCTATCGGTTAAATGAGATTTGCATTTATTATAAAAGTTGTAGGCTATAAAATTCCCTACAACTTTTGTTTAAACTTTTTTTTCATACGACCAACCGTTTTGAAGGTAGAGCGCGAAGAGTGCACATCGTACAGTCATATACGGCCTAATGCAAGGTCAAGCGTGAGTTATGGTTATCAGTACGTTATAAAGTCAATTATTTACTTGGAAATTATAATTATTAAACAATGCCTATTATTTATGTACTAACTATTAATTATTTATATTTAATTAAAGTAAGTAACTTGATTTGCAACGGTACAATTTCAAACTAACGAATAATCTTGACTCATACAAAGTGGAGAGAGTGGCCTTGAATACTATAGAACATCTGTCCCGGCAATGAATGGAAAAGGGCATAGGGTAGGGACAAGTATTTCCAGGTATATAAGTATTGAGAAATTTACGCGTTTTAAAGAAAAGATATATAATGTCGTGTTAACTTAAAATAAAACTAAAATATATAATCCAGAATTAATAATATTTTATACTTAAATAGTTAAATATGAATAATTATATATATTATTTATGTACAAACTATTAATTATTTATATTTAATTAAAGTAAGTAACTTGATTATTTATATATAATTATTCATATTTAACTATTTAAGTATAAAATATTATTAATTCTGGATTATATATTTTAGTTTTATTTTAAGTTAACACGACATTATATATCTTTTCTTTAAAACGCGTAAATTTCTCAATACTTATATACCTGGAAATACTTGTCCCTACCCTATGCCCTTTTCTATTCATTGCGGGACAGATGTTCTATAGTATTCAAGGCCACTCTCTCCACTTTGTATGAGTCAAGATTATTCGTTAGTTTGAAATTGTACCGTTGCAAATCAAGTTACTTACTTTAATTAAATATAAATAATTAATAGTTAGTACATAAATAATAGGCATTGTTTAATAATTATAATTTCCAAGTAAATAATTGACTTTATAACGTACTGATAACCATAACTCACGCTTGACCTTGCATTAGGCCGTATATGACTGTACGATGTGCACTCTTCGCGCTCTACCTTCAAAACGGTTGGTCGTATGAAAAAAAAGTTTAAACAAAAGTTGTAGGGAATTTTATAGCCTACAACTTTTATAATAAATGCAAATCTCATTTAACCGATAGGAAGCCAGATATTCGCGAAAAACCGATTTTTGTGACCTTTGACCTTGAATATCTTGAGACGCGAACACGATAACGATTGTGACTTCTGAGACAACATTTAGAATGACAAAACAAAGGTTCATACCAATTTGCAGCTTATTATCTTTCATTCCGAGGTTGACCCCTTGTTTTACCTAATATGACTGGGCTAATACGACTCTTCAAATTCGGTGAGTCTTGGCGTAAATGGAGACACGATGGAATGCATCGTAGTTACGGTCGCGCTGTCAACGAGAATGGTGAGTGATTTAATTCGATTTTGCGTAGGATTTCATTGAAATATGTCCTTGGCCGAAGACGTTCATATCCGAAATTGTCAATCTGGAAGGCGAACTGCACTTTATTGATGTCAGCGTGATTAGATTGGCCCGCTTGAGATAAATCGCTATCAACTTCTCGTGGATTTTTCACGTCCGTAGCATAAACTCGCTTCAGTTTTTGCATAGCGATGAATGGTTCGTACTGTGGTTTTGGCTGAGGATAGGGTCTTCTCAAAATCAGGCGTAGCACAGCAACGCATTTAGTGAGACGGGAGTAGTCAACCATACGTGTACAATCTCACCAAGTGCATGTATTAGAGTGAAGCATTGGCTGGAATTCATCACTGTAACTGGCCTTCCATTTTATTATAAAACCATTGTGATTTTGGTAATGCGTTATTGCTCAGTCGTCAGATGCCGGAAGCGTGTATCTGCGTATATGTGACGGTGTCCAAATAGACTTATTCTTAAATGAAACGTACCCTTAAATAGAACAAAACTCGATAGTTACATAGTCCTACCTAAGGTCCTTAAACTTTGTAAGATTGATGAAAATCGAATAATATACACGGAAATTATAGCCGTTTGTAAATTATCCAATTACACGATAATAACAAATTTTATGGACTTCCCATCGAATCAGTCACTGCAGTTTTGACTTGATGTTCTTGAAATTTTCCAATAAGGTCAATAACATTAATATTTTTGAGAATTCATGATTTGTGTGATTTTTGTCGGTTTGCAACAAAATGGCGACCGTTGAAAGTAGAAAAACAATGGATTTTCTTTTGAACGTGCACATCTCTTTGACATATTTCTTGATGTTATTCATTGCTGGTGACTGCATTTCTGAGAAGTTGGTTACAAAACCCTTCTGACATGAGCGGAGGTCTGTTTACTCAACTTATTTCTTATGCTCCGCTACATAACGCCAGATGTGTTCAATTTGTGAATGCTTTCAATTTAACGCAGTGGTCAAAAATACAATTTGGGGACATTTTAGTTGACAATTTTCTATTATCGATGATGTGATCTGCCTAGACTGAAACACTTGTAGCTTTTTCATTAATCATTTTGATAAAAAATGTCGGCTGCTGCTGAAGATTTTAATGAGAAGAAACTACCAAGAATATACTATTCGCAATTACTGGAGCTAGTAAAAACAACCGTAGTAAACACTTCATAAACAGAACAAGTAGTCAAACGTTTTTCTTTTTGGCCAAAGAGTTTACGTAGCATTTTATAAATTACAAAGTTTACATTTTACGACACAGCAGCGAATTTAAGAACAACTCCAATTAAATCATTTGAGTAAAGTAAACATCGTCATTAAGAGCAATTGAATTTCACATTCATTTTGTGTCAGAAACATAGTACATATTCTTGTGATAATTTTAATTCCGGAGAAGTAAAAGAATGAAAATGAATTGTTAAACATTACAAACTCGGTGTATCTATTTCATTTTACCTGACCGGGTATAGGACCCGCAACGATGGCAAGCTCCTCCTATATCATGGGCTAGCCATCGGGCGCCTTCCTCCGTTTTTTTGTTAACAGGGGCCCTTACCGGGTAGAGTAGCCTTCCGTTCGCGTGCCCTTTTATGGTATAGTGTTATCTGGTTCCATCGCATAATTCTATAACATCAATTGGTCACGTCTTTATCATTTCATGGGAAAATTCATGCAATTTATGTTTGTATGGGAAATATCTGACCAGGTCTACGTTTGGATCTTGAATCGGTTGGGAGGGTGCGAGGGGGCACTACCTCCATCTGAATGCCCCACTCTTATTTATGGGCCATAAGGATCGTCGGTAACGACGAAGTCTCCGCCAGTCCAAACAAACATAGCAACCCTTAGTAGGTTACCTCGGCCTCGACACCAGTCGATCGGAATTCGATCCTTCTAATTCGTGAATGCGAAATATTTTTGTAGTGGGTCCTTGTGCTGGGGGAAAGAACCCGCCCTGCGACATCGCAACGCTAGCCTGCCAGCGCATTCACGCGTCCCCAGACAAGGCCAATCTCGGTCGATCTTAACATTCACTTCTGCTGAGGCAGCAGACCATCGCTGCAGTCCTGAACGGATATTTTTATACCTACTTTCAATACAAGTTAATCAAGAAATTCAGCATCATTATTGTTAACGATGGTACAGCTAGACCAATTAAGCATGTTGTTACACATGAAACCATAACTTTACGTCATCCAATATCTTCCTAAGTCAAAAGACTCAGTAGAGAAAGAGTACAGGAAGCTTAAAAAGATCCTGGTAAAATGCTTGCTGCGGGTATTTTTATCCCTCAAGAAGATCTTGGTTTCCACCTTTACATTTAGTAACACAAAGAATGTCGAGTGAAGACCATGCGTTAATTACAGGCGTTTAAATAATGCCACCGCTCCAGATAGTTGTCCAATACTTCAAATTCATGATTTTACAAATAACGTATTTTATCGCAAAATTTTTTTGTCATTAGGTTTGGTGAATGCCTAGCACCAAGTTTCAGTTGAACCATCAGATATCGAGAAAACTAAAATTTTTATTCTTTTTGGACTTTTGAGTTCCCAAGAATGACTTTTGGACTATCCAATGCAGCACAAACCTTTCAAGGATGAATTCATTTTGTATTAAGGAATTTTCCATTCTGTTTAGTTTATTTACATGATGTTCTCAGAATAAAATTAATCATCTGGAAGATTCAAACACTTTATTTACTTGGTTAGAAATATTTGATTAACAATTAATTTGGAAAAATGTCTATTTTGCAAAGATGAAATTAAATTTTTGGGACATTGGATTTCAAAAAATGGAGTTAAAGCTTGTCTATATACACGTAGAGTGAAAACAGTTTAACAATTCCCTATATTAGTCACTGTATGTAAATTCAGACATTATTTAAAAATTATCAATTTTATCGACGGTTAATTCCAAATGCAGCAAATTTATATGCATATGTACTTGACCAAATTTTCAACTGGTAGTAAAAAGACGGTAATAAAAGATGCGTTTGAGAAATCTAAACAACAATTATCTAAACCAAAAATTTTCATTTCTCTTCGCCCAACGAATAACCTTCTAAGTATACATATTGTAACATGTACAAATAATTCTGCGAGCTACTGTCGCAATTGTTTTCACAACCATTAAGAACATCAACAAAACGAATTTACTCGAAACCACGAGAACCCAATAAGTATGCTCCATTTATTACGCTCCTGGAATGTTCTCGCTAATTCACGAATGTACGAGAACTGAGTTGAATGATTAGAGACGCTATATAAAGGCGAGCTGAATGAATGAGGGAAATCATTCATTCGACCGCGATAAGAACTGCGATAGTGTGTGGGAAGCGATATTGTTTGAGTAATAGGAAAGAGATTTTTGTAATAGTGAAGTGATATAGAAAACAATTGCGATAAGAAATTTGTGGGCAAGTGTTAGACTTTTAGTAGTGAAAATTAAAATAAATGAAAGTGTTAAATTGATTATTTTGCATTTTTGTGATTAAATAAACTCTTTTAACTTAAATTAAAAGACATTGCGTTTTCACTTTCCCGGATTATTAAAATTATTGTTCGTCCATACGATTCATGTGTCCAGTTCATAGAAGCTTCCGCAGTCTTAAAGTCGTTGAGACCACCGGCTCGTTAAAAATTTCGACAGCTCATAATTGTATCGAGTTCACCATTAGTCTCCATCTAGCTTGGCTCCAATTATTCGCCTCAGGACCCGTAGCTCAAAGGCGTTCAATATATTCGCAGATGCTGGGGTTAGGGTCCATGTTTCACACCCATAGTATAACACAGGTCTTATCACAGATTTGTAAACTTGGAGCTTTGTTTTCCCATGTATGCAGCTGGTTCTCAAGGCCATCAAAATTTAATAAAATATTTCATTCACGAGCTTTATTGTTCGGTGTATTTTATCTGTTTCATTATCGGTTTTCGTAATTTTAGGGCCTAAATATACAAATTTGCCCACAATTTCGATATTGTATTCGCCAAGTGTGATACTTTGGGCATATGAGATATTTTTCCTTGACTGCGTCATGAGCCTTGTTTAATTCTCATTGATTTGTAACACTACTAGTTTTGCATCACGGTCGAGTTTCAAGAAGAGTTTTTTGGCAGTTGTTAATGACCGTGACAATATATTGATGTCGTCCCCATATGCTATTACTTGGCCTGATTTTTATAGGAATGTACCTCGTGTATCGACAGGTAGCTTCCTTATGACGTAATCTAGAGACAAATTGAATACCGATAGGGCCAACCCATCTCCCTGCTTTAGTTTGATATTTTTGTCAAAGGTGTCGGTGATTTGGTTATTGATACGGGCTTTTTTTTTTGTGGTAGGGAGGTGAAGGCATTTATGCTCGCCGAGTCTGGCAGTGTGGGACTCCCATGGAGGATACCTTTGGACTACCCACTAAACACCTCCCCTGTCAATCTGAGACCTTAGCCTGGAACCGTTTGACACATTACTTCGGGCCAGGTCTCATTTTGTTACGCCGTGGGGCGCCTTCAAGCTGGGGAGTCCCTTTCCTAGCGGGAGGGGAGAGGGGAAGAGAAAATGCCAGAAGAGCGATCCCCCAGCCCCAGCGCCTCCGGCTGCTGTGAGTCCCTTTTATATTTCAGGACTGCCCGAGCATAATGTGCCACCTGGTTCCATATGTCAACCGATTCAAGCATCACCGCAACTATATTATCCGGGGTGAGCTCTCCCGTCTCCCTGTAGAGTTCCCTTCGTAGCCTGACCCATTTTGTACACGCAAAAAATGTGTGACAGGCATTGTCCTCCTCTCCTGGTGCGGGCTTGGGAGGTTATCAATGTCATTTTGGTTAGATGAAAGAGCTTCACTTGAATAACAAAGCTAAGCATTATTTGGTACAGTACGTTACGGCCAATACTGTCGTATGCCTGCTTAAAGTCAACGAAAATGTGGTGTACGTCTATAGTGAACTTCTAGCATTTTCAAAGTACTAGCTTGACGGTGAACAATTGGTCTATTGTCGATCTACTCACCATAAATTCACACAGGTACTGATTTTATTTTCATGCATCTTTGAAAATATTTTGTGAACCATACAAAGTAGTGATATGTCTTTACAGTTTTTGCACTGTAACTTTTCACCTGTTTACAGATAGGGAATATAATTGATTAGCTTCACTCATTCTTTATATGTTTTTGTTGCAAAATGTGCTGGATGGTCTTATGGATGGCCTTCTGAACACCGCTACCACCATATTGAATGATTTCCATTGGAATCTAATTGATGTTCGGTACTTTATTATTCTTTTTGGTTTTGATGGTGGAACAAACTTCATTCAGAGTTGGTGGAACCAATGGAAGCTCTCGGAGAATATTTTAATACTCCGATGTTCTGGATCTGGGCGGAGGATTAGGGAGATCCCTGAAATAAGGTGCCCATCTTTCCTTAATCCTGTTTTCATCAGCGACGTTATTGCTGATGTCATCACAGCATGGCGTGGTTTTGGGCTGATGACCTTATTTCGGGATTTTCACTATTTGGTGTGCTTGTCTTGGGTTATTGCTCGTTAGACTTACGTCGACACACTTGGCAATTGGTCGTCATAGTATTTTCTTTTCTTAGTTCTAATTATCTTATTCGCTACTCCTCAGAGATTTTCAAAATATTCTCTATTCATCCTAATTTTTCTAACTAAATATTCCTTGTACGCCTGATTCTTTTTCTCAATCACATTTTGGAACTCATCATTAATCTAATCATTACTTTTGCGCCAGGCTTGATTTCCAATCGCCTGCTCTGTTACGGTTTTAATTGCCGCTTCTACTTCCGCCCATAGCTCGTTGCTTGTTTTCAGCGATGTATCAGATAGGATAGGAGCTAGCTGGTTGTTAAGGGAACTTTTCGATGTCAAATTTCTGTAGCGGTCTGGTCTTTCCGAATACACCTTTGATGTACGCCATCCATAGGTTAATTTTATTAAGTAAAGATTCGAGTTACAATTAGCTCCTCGGTGTGTACGGCCGTCAAGTATGCTTGAGGCCCACCGTTGTTGGATCAGAACATGGTCAATCTGGTTTTGTTTGTTGCCATCCGATGGTACCCAGATCATTTGGTATATGCGTCGATGAGGGATGCAAGTCGAACGTACAACTGGATCTTAGCTACATGCAAAGTCAATCAGGTACTGATCGTTGTCATCTACTTCACCGTGGAGGCTATATTCTCCAGTCGTTCGACGATGAGATAGCTGATTGCAAACCTTAGCGTTGAAATCACCCAGAATTATTTTTGTGTCGTTTGTAGGTAATGAGTCAACTAGTCTTTGCAGATGATTGTAGAATATCTTCTTCGTTTTTTGCCCTTTCCTTTGGTCGGGGCCTGAACATTCTTCAGCCAAATTTTAAAGAATGGTGCTTTTATACAGATCACACATATCCATTCATTAATTGCCTTACAATCAATAGCATGCAGTTTGAATTTCCCATCCACAATGAAGGCCACTCCAAATTCTCGTTTTCCAGTAGGCTTCCCACTTTTGAATATTGTGTGTGATCTCATGTTTAGAATATCACTTTCTGTCCAATTTGTTTCTTAGGTTGCCAGTTTGTTGAATTAATACTTACTGGCTTGCTATAAAAGGTTCTTAATAGCGCCAGAGGATTTCAGTGACCTAAGATTCCAGGATTCAATGCCAAAGTTCTTTTTAGGGTTTTGTATTAAAATACAAAACCCTATTGCAATCACGAACTGTGTCCGTCTGTCCACCCGTCCGTCTTTCTGTATGTCACAACACTTTTTTTTCCGAAACTATATAAGCTACAGCGACGAAACTTTGTGGAAAGGTCAGATGTGGCGACTTCTTAAAAATTTTAGGGTAGAAAAATTTTTCAAAGGGGTTTAAGGGGGGTCTCCCCATATAGGGGGGTGACGCTTTAAAAAAAATTTCACCATTGGTAGTCGAGTAGGGTGTCGTTGGAAAGGTTTCAATAAGGTCTTTCAAAACAGGTATTAAATCTGCCTTTCAATATCGTGGGGGCAGGAGATGCGGAAATGTAGGAACTTTTTGCGTACCCCCCTCGCGATTGGACATCTTTCACGCGAAAAATCTGAAAAAAATCATGAATGTAGGCCTTTATGAGCACAACAACAGCAAATACGTGGGAAGTCGAAATTCACTCAATTTTGTTAGTAATAGCATGATTTATCGATTTGACGTTTTCTTGAATAAAATCTTAATGGTACCTTTAAATTCAACCAAATTTGATATACAAATGAATACTTTCAACGCAAGTTTCACAAAGATTGAATTGTATTTAACAAAGTTATAGCGGTTTAAATTTTCCTGTATTACTATGCAACAATATGCGCTGTATTACTATGGAAACATTGGGCTATGAAACAATATGCGCTTTTTACCGACTCAGACACTACACGTTTGCTATGATTTGCATGAACGTTTCAGAAATGGTAGGTATCATGAATATCTTTAAGAATTGGTTCAGCTAGTGGTATCAGTAATCGTAAAACAAAATAGTGGTTGTTTTAAATGCGAAGATTGAATAATTTTGAGATATTTTTTCTAAGCTTCAACTTTTGCGGTGCATGGTTTTAACACTTGATTCACTGTAATGAATGACTGAAGATGTGTACATACAATTAATATTCATAAGTGAAACAATTCGAGGAGGCAGGAGAGAGCTCCTTACAGAAGGGCTTTGTAACCACTCTAAGGTTCACAAAAAAATTCTTCTTATGAAATGAATCGATGATTACAGTACAGAGGAGTGGGCCCTGAAAAAAAATGTCTTCAAAGGCAGCCGTATGAGTATCAAATGAAAGGTATTTATGAGAGCTTTTCAAAACAGTCCTTAAACTGACAGTTTTTGCTTCATCGGGGCACAAAAAATGTGTTTCCCCCCTCGCGATTGGACACCCGTGATCTTGAAAATCTGAAAAAAATTATCAAGGCAGATATTCATGAGTACAACAATAACAAATACCACAGAAGTCAAAATTCGTTCAACATTCTTAATAAGAGTATGATCTTTGAATTTCACATGGTCTCCAATAAAATCGTATGGATGCCTTTGAACCCAACAAAATTTGATAATTAAGTAGCCTTACTCAAGGTACTCTGTAAGTTTGATGAAATTTGTATCATATTCACGGATCTTATAACCATTTGAAATTTCTTCAATTACAACAAATATAACACACTATTTTGGTATTTTATGAACCTTCCATTGACCCAGATATTGTTGTTTTGATTTGATCTTCTTAAAATTTTTAGATAAGGTTGATGATATAAATGATTTTGAGATTTCATGTTTTGAGTGATTTTTGTTAGTTGAAAATGGAGAAACAACGGATTTTCTTTTAAATGAGTAAATCTCTTTGATTTTTTTCTTGATTTTATTCGTTGCTGGTGATTGCATTTTGTAAGTTGAGTACAAAACCCTTCTGAAATGACCGTAGGTCTGTCTATCCAACTTGTTTCAGTTGCAATGTCGTTGCCATAGATACAATCCATTCCGATGCTCCGTTATAGCTTTCGAAATAATGTAGGATTTTACAGGAATTAGTCCATCGTTTAACCTCCATTCCGGCGACATGGTCGCGACTTTTGATTTCATGACTAGGCACGGGAAACTCGCCCTCACCCTCTTGTGTTACCACAAAGAATGTGTTATTAGTATTTAGTAGCAGAGCTGCAAGTAAATTTGCAGTTATTGGCATTCCGCGGCATTTAGTACTATTTGGTCATGGGGTTTTGGATGAGGAATCATTGAAGCTGGGGATGGGGGAAATGAGAGATACCTCTTCCTTTCTCAACCGGGCTTGGGACCATCTAAGGCAGAGTTTCTGAAATAATTTAGATAGCCCAATTTTAACAAGACCCATGATCACCACCACCAGGATGGTGGCATCAACTAAATTATGTACTCACTCATAAATTTATTTGGACCAACATGGAATCAAACATTCACAATTGAGTAAAAGCATGCAGAAACAGTCGAAAGTCAAAAATATCCCGACATGTTTATTCACCTATTTCAAGGTTTGAAATGTATATCCAATTTATATGGATATAATTTGGCCTCTTTCAAATTCAAACATTTTTAAGTATTGTTTAACAATCATCAATCATACGACGAGATGACTTGAAGCAGTTCCCATGTTTTCTGGAAGAAACGCTGGGCTCACTTGGTCAACAAGGACAGTTCATCGCATCGATTTTGAAATTAGAGGACGCGGTCAATGGACCGAGGCATTTGGAGGAGCTATTTGCAAGAATCGAAGGCTGTAGTGCTACGAAAAAGAAGAACTCCCATGTTTGATTCATCAGCACATTCTGTGGTTTAAGTTTTCTGTAAAGAATGGGTACTTCAAAAGTAATTATTACAGATGAAGGAGCACAATTTGAATCAAAATTATTTAATAAACTTAGTATCAAACTTGGATTTAAATGAAAAAAATCTGCACCATATCATCCTCAAACTAACGATTTATTCGAACGATGCTACCATACTTTAAGGAAGGCTTTAACCATGCTTTTTTATGTTTATGTAAAAAAAAATTTACAAAGACTACTAGTTTTGCGGCCTGTCTGTCCGTCCGTCTGTCCGTGCGGCACAGCTGATTTCCTCAGAAACTATAGAAGCTAGAATGCTCAAACTTTGGGATAAGGTCAGTAGTGATGGTCTCTCAAAAGTTAAGGTCTTACCAAAAACTTAAAAAAAGCTTAAGAGGGGCCCCTCCTAATAACGAATAATCCCTTAAAAACTTTTTTAATCAAAGGTAGACGGGTGGGATGTCAAATGAAAGGTCTTGATTAGAACTTTTAGAATCTGAAATAAAAAAGGCATTTTCTGAATTAGGGGGTCAAGGGAAAGGCAAAATGTACCCCCCCCCCTCGCGTTTGGATGCCTTTGAGCCAAAAAATCTGAAAATTATCACGAATGTGGATCTTTATGAGTACAAGGGCAGCAAATACCCCTGAAATCGAAATTTGCTCAGATTTGTTAATAATAGTATGATTTCTAGATTTTCATTTTCGCCTATGAAATCTAAACGGTGCCTTTCAACTTCTTGAAATTTTGCAATTATATAGACTGATATAAAATATTTACGTTCAAAAAATTTAATCGAGATCGAATCATAATCAAGTGAGTTATAGCCATTTCAATTGTATGGAATTACAACAATAATAACACGTATTTATGGTTGATACATATTACAAATTACCCTAGGCACTTTTATTTTCTTTCAATTTTCATGTAAATTTAAGGAATAGTGTTTAACTTGAACATGTTCAATCTACCGAGCATTTAGAAAAATCATTTAAGCTAGATCAAAATGGCGGCTGCACTGTGTTTATGAAAGAAACTGTGCATCTTATGCATAAATTTGACCGATTTCATATCCTAGTATTGGATGATGCCTGATAGGAAAATAATTGCGTACTTAGAAGAAAAATTAAATTTAGTTGAGGGACTTTGGGAGAGATTCGAGAGAAATGACGACCAGATAAGAGAAATCACTGGTGTGCCGCTCGATTATCCCTATTTCGCTAAAGATTACCACCAAACGGTCCAGATAGCCTATGAAAGATTCAAAGCAGAAGTTCAGTCATTGATTGAGTACGTTAAAATGCAATCTTTCGAAGAACGCCAAACTTCTACAAGTACTGATCATTAAAACGCCATCAAGGGATCTAAGAAAGTTTCTACGATAGTAGACAATACTGAGGTATCTCAGATATTGAAGAAGCATAAAGCCAGGTTAGTGGCGCTCAAATACTTAATCAGCACAACTACTGTTAGCGATCAATCGAGGGAATATCTAAAATTTAAGAAGGAAAAATGAGCAAATATTTGGAATGAAATTGAACAAAGTCATTATTTAATTTGGGAAACCATGAAGATATTGAATTGTCAGGATACGATTCAAATGAATTCTTCGACTACAAAATGAAAACGAATAGCCCCTGAAAGATTTAAATAGTTGTCTTGCCAAATCAAATGATACCAACAGCCTTGCATAACCCACAAACGGGTTACAATTAAAACCCTCGAAAATAGAATTGCCAAAGTTCAATGAGGAATATATAAAATGGCCACAATTCGAAGACTCATTCGGACAAATGGTGCATAATCAGCCTATTGGCAATGGCCAAAAGTACTGGTACTTGAAAATGAACATAACGGGGGAGGCAGCAAAGCTAATTATGTATTTGCCAATCTCGAACAGCAACTACATCGTTGCGTTGGGTATGTTGCAGAATCGATATGCCAATAAACGGTTGTTAGTTAACGCTTCGTTGGATAAATTAATGGCGCAACCAGTTATCAATATTGAGTCAGCATCAGTGCTCAAATCATTACATGATACCACCAAAGAGTGTAAATCTCCAACTAATCATGTGGCAAAAGAATACCAATGACAAATTGGAGCATTATAAACTCTCCACAGTCACATATGGAACCGAGTCTGCACCGTATCTGGCAATCAAGTGCTTGAAAAAATTGGCCGAGGAAGGATGCAGCCAGTACCCAGTGGGAGCTGTGGCAATCCAGAACTTCTATGTTGACAATGTCCTTACAGATAGTGATAATTTCGAAGAAGCGTTGACGATACGTAACGAGCTACGGCTCTTACTGGCCTCGGCAGGATTTGATCTCCATAAATGGTGTGTTAATCACCCAAAATTGATTCAAGGCATAACATACAAGAACCTTGATACTAAATTAGATTTTACTAAGATGGACAGCGATACAATAAAAACACTAGGCGCAATTTGGCAGTCGATCACGGACATGCTTACCATCATCACGGATTTGAAAGGGCATCAAACAATAGCCAAGAGAAATATCCTGGCCGACATTTCCTGCTGGTCTGACTCGCTAATTGCTATCAGCTGGATTTGAGGTGATCCATCTATTCGTAAAATATTCTACGCTAACAGAGTTGTTGCGATTGAAGATTTAACATCAACAAAGAACTGAAGATATGCGCACACAAAAGACAATCCTGCTGACCTTGTTTCACCTGGACTTTTTCCTGAAGAGCTAAAGCAGTCACAAATATGGTTCGATTGTCCATTTCTTAAACTTCCAAAAGATAGTTGGCTAGCTGAACCTAATACAAACAATACTGCGGACAATGAAACTAAAGTCACCAAGTTTGCTGCCGCTCCTACGGCCGAAGCTAACATACATCCATTATATATGATTGAACACGGAAATTCATTCCAAAAATTTATACACTCAATGGCATATATCAAGCGAGCAGAAGAACAATTCAGGAACAGAGCCTCTAATATGAACATGAAGTTACTGTCACCTCGTGAATTGGACACTCATCCAGGAAGTGCAAGCAGCAGTTTTTATGAAGAGATTACTTCATTAACAAAGGACGAAGAAGTTACAAAAACAAGTAAACTTCAAACTTTGATACCATTTATAGCTCCCGATGGCACTATTAGAGTTGGGGGAGGCGGCAGGTGGCAGAAGTAAGCTATGACACTAAGCATCCCATCGTTTTACCTGGAGACCATTTCCTTACACGGTAACCCTTAACTAATCTCCATCGAGAAAGCTTACATGTTGGGCCGCAAGCGCTTGATGCCATAGCAAGGCAAAAACTATTGGATTTTGAATGGAAGGAATATATCTAGAACCATAGTGGTGAACTGCATATTATGTTTCAACAAATGGACAATCTTCCAAAAGATCAAGTTCTATTGACACAGCCATTGTAAAATTGTGGCATGAATTTCTGCGGACCGATATACATTCACTTCCGAATTCGGGGAAAAAGGCTCAAAAAACATACCTGGCTGTGTTCAGTTGCTTTACAACAAAGGCGATATATTTAGAAGTAGTGTCGAATTTAACGACTGACGGTTTCTTGGGATCTCTTAAGCGATTTGAATCCAGAAGATGCAAATGTTGGAATATCTACTGTGGCAATGAACGAAACTTCGTAGGTGTAATAATCAGCTGAGGGAGATAGAAGCTGAATTGACTCACCAACAGAGCATTGAGAAAATAGTCAACACTTGCTTAGACACCAACACTCAGTTTCACTTCATCCCTACCAGATCGCCACATTTTGGTGGGCTTTGGGAAGCAGCTGTGAAGTCAACCAAGTACTTGTTACAACGAACCGTTGCCTCTGCACCACTGACCTATGAAGAATTATGCACTGAAGCCCGACTCTCAGGCCCCTTACACCACTATCGTCTGACTCGAACGATTTTGCTCCACTGACACCAGCACATTTTTTGATAGACGAGCCACTCGTAGCGCTTTGAATACAGCTAACGATACAACAAAAATATCTTTAGCATCCAAATGGCAGCTGACTAATCAACTTAAGAACGAGTTCTGTAAGCAGTGGTACATTGAATATTTGGGAGAGCTACAAAAACGTACAAAATGGACTGCCAAACAAAATAATATCAAAATGGGAACTCTAGTTACCATTAAAGACGACAATTTGCCGCCATTTAAATCGAAATTAGGACGAATAGTGGAAATTATCCAAGGCCCAATCGGATGCGTACGCGGACAAGTACTGGAATTCATCAATTAGCTCCATTAATAATCAATCCCGAAGAGACTTTGGAAGCAGCTGCTGAACCAATGGAGATAACAACTGCCGTAGATCAGAAGTTCAGAAAGTGTAACGGCTCTCGCACAAAATTGAACTCACTTAAAACATATCCACTTACGTTACTACTTCTACCACTAGTCACGCATTACATTACATCTGTAGACAAGGTGCCAATCGAAATAATCGAAGTTGAAAATAATGGTGGCCTTTACTTTGAGAACATTGGGTATGGCCGAATCTCCCCAAGCACTTGGAAGCTCACAGTCTTTCATGATTTGAAAGGATATTGGGAAATATTCAAAACTATTTAAGCTGGCATAAAACAATTAGATAGGTTAAAAGACGCCATCACAAAAAATACGCATCATGAAGCGATTGTGATGCAATATCGTTATCTACTGCCACTCTTAAATCAGGACAACATCATTTTTTAAGAACTTACCAAATAAAGGCAAAAGAGATCCTCCTTTGATACAGTCGGCTCCTTAGCAAACACGATTTTTAGGGTTTCGGACAACGAATATGCCACTACAATGAGTTAAGCTATCTGCAATATCCAAGTCGACGAAAATATCCTTAACGAACTGGTCAAGAAACATATCTGGATTTTAGATGCAACGATCAATGTCATCACAAAGTGTGAATTGGAACGAGCAAACTAGACAAAAGAAAACACGGATCTTAATCTCAAAAACCGCCAATGGTTTTTTGCTAGCTGATATATTGACTTAGGAAATCAATCCTGAAAATTTGGAGAAATCAAAGCAAAATTGTGATTTCTAGCGTGGTTACGAATTTCTTACCATCCTATGTACATATCTTCTTCTTTTTCATAGCACTACACGCCCTTTTGGGTCTCCGCTGCAAGTAATGCCTGCAACAGTTTCGATCCATTGACCATGCCCTCCAATTTTGAGCTCGAAGCAGCACGACTAAGTCAGATCAGCGTGTCGTCGGTTTCCCCACTAGTCCCCGGCCTTCACTTCTACCAACGAATACCTATTTTGCAACCGTTGTTCGTCCATACGATTCATGTGCCCAGCCCATTGCAGCTTCCACAGGCAAACTATCTTTGAGACCTCTTGCTCGTCAAAAATTTTATACAGTTCATGATTGTTCCGAATTCACCACTGGTCTCCATTTGGCTTCACTCCGTCACTCAAAGGCGTTCAAGATATTTGCGGATACTTAGGTTAGGGTCCACGTTTCACACGCATAGCATACCACAGCCCTCATCACAGATTTGTATACTTGAAGCTTTGTTTTCCTGTGTATACAGCTGGTATTAACCATCGTCAAAACTAAAAAAAATTTTTTATTTGCGAACTGTATCCTCCGGTGTATTCTGTCTCTTTCATTATTCACTATTTTCGTTATTTTGGCACCTAAATACATTAGTTTGCCCACATTTTTAGGGTTTTGTAAAATAATTTTACAAAACCCTTCTAAAATTGCGTCCTGTCTGTCCGTCTGTCCGTCCGTCCGTCCGTCCGTGGGTCACAGCCGTTTTTCTCGGAGACTACTTAAGCTAGAAGCATCAAATTTTGTATGTAGGTGTAAAGTGGTGATCTCTTCAAAGTTCAACTACTAAAAATTTTTATAAGGTGTTTAAGGGGGTTCTCCCCAAGTAGGGGAGTGACCCCCCGAAAAAAAATTTCATTGAAGGTAGCCGATATGGGTATCAAATGAAAGGTCTTGATGATAACTTTTCAAAACAGGTCTTAGTTTGGCAAAGTTTGCTTCGAGAAATACACGAAAAATTTGTGTCCCCCCCTCGCGATTGGACACCTTCCATCCGAAAAATCTGAAAAAAATCAAGAATGTAGGCCTTGATGAGTACAACAACAACAAATACGTGAGAAGTCGCAATTCACTCAACTTTGTTAGTAATAGTATGATTTATCGATTTTATGTTTTCTTGAATAAAATCTTAACGGTACCCTTAAATTCAATGAAATTCAGTACAAATTCAGTACAAATTCAGTAAATTTAGCGAAGTTATAGCGGTTTGAATTTTCCTGTATTACTATGGAACAATATGCCCTGCATGTATTACTATGGCAACATATGGCTATGGAACAACATGCGCTTTTTACCGACTCAGACACTACAGTTTTGCTAGGATTTGCATGAAAATTTCAGGAATGATAGGTGTTATGTAGATCTTTGAGAATCGGTTCAGCTAGTGGTACCAGTAATCGTAAAACAAAATAGTGGCTGTTTTAAGTGCGAAGATTGGATAATTTTGAGTTATTTATTCCCAA
Organism: Odontomyia ornata; assembly: GCA_963969285.1. NCBI lineage: Eukaryota > Metazoa > Arthropoda > Insecta > Diptera > Stratiomyidae > Odontomyia > Odontomyia ornata. Next base: position 193,059,570 of record OZ017739.1, read on the forward strand.
CTTTAACGTTTAAGGTGCATGCTTTGAACACTTGATCCAATTTAATGAATGACTGAAGATGAGTACCTACAATTAATGCTCATAAGTGAAACAAGTCAAGGAGGTGGGAGAGCGCTCCTAGCAAAAGGGCTTTGTAACCATTCTAGGATTCGAAAAAATTGGCCATGAATCGATGATGACTTTACAGGAGAATAGCCCCTGAAAAAAATTCATCATACGTAGCCGATATGAGTATGAAATGAACGTTTTCATGGGAGCATTTCAAAACAGTTCTTAAACTGTCAGTTTTTGCTTCAGTGGGGGGCACAGGGGGGAAATACATGAAAAATGTGTTTCATCCCTCGCGAATGGACATCTGAAATAATTATCAAGGGAGATATTTATGAGTATAACAATAACAAAACCCTCAGAAGTCGAAATTCGTTCAACTTTGTTAATAATATATGATCTTCGAATTTCATATTTTCTCCAATAAAATCGTCTTTGACATGTATCTTGATTTGATTCGATCTGGTGACTGCATTTTGTAAATTGAATACAAAACCCTTGTGACATGAGCGTAGGTCTGTTTACCCAACTTGTTTCTCATTGATTTGTAGCCCTACTATTTTTGCTTGGCTGTTGAGTTTCAGGAAGGCAGTTGTTAACGACCGTGACAAAATGTTGCTGTAATCCGCATAGGATACTACATGGCTCGACTTTTATAGTAATGTACCTCGTGTATCGACAGGTAGCTTTCTTATGACGTAATCGAGATCAAAATTGAATGCTTTAGTCCGATTTTTGTGCCATAGGCATTGGTTATTGATGCGGACTTGTCATTTTGCTAAGATGACTACTTTGGGTGGGACCAAAGCAAAGCATAATTTGGTATAGTAAGTTACGATCAATACTGTCGTATGTCTGTTTAAAGTCATCGAAAATGTATAAAGACATACATATATATATATATATATATATATATATATATATATATATATATATATATATATATATATATATATATATATAGATATATATATATATATATATATATATATATATATATATATATATGTATATGTATATATATACATATATATATATATATATATATATATATATATATATATATATATATATATATATATATATATATATATATTATATATATTGGAGGGTCTAAAAGGTATTAAGCCTTTTATGTCACTAGATGGTGTTTGTTGTCATATATCGGGCAATAAGAATCTGATTGAGTCAAACTTACATGCGTTTGAAAGTTGACATTTTCATATGGACAGTTTTGTATTTCGTTATTCGTATCAAAAGTTGTATTCATTTAAAAATGAGTGAAAGTTCTGAAAAAATTTCGTTATATTTTACAATATCACTACGATCAAGGTGAGAATGCAACGCAGGCTCACGGAAAAATTTGTGGTGTCTACGGTCCAGATGCTTTATCAAAAGCCACAGCCAAGAGGTGGTTGTTCTAGAAATTTTGATGTCAAGGATGCACCTCGCTCAGGTCGACCAATCATTGAAAAAGTCGATGAAATCTTACAAAAAGTTGAAGAGTATCAACACATAAGTAGCCATGACATTGCTAAGAAACTGACTATTCATCACCAAACAGTTTTGAACCATTTGCGTAAGGCTGGATATACAAAGAAGCTCGACGTTTGGGTGCCGTATGAATTAACGCAAAAAAACTTAGATTGACCGAATTTCCATTTTCACAATGCTAATAAAACACAACGAAGTCAAGCCATTTTGTGAAGCAACTCATTACAGGTGATAACAAGTTGAGTAAACAGACCTACGCTCATGTCAGAAGGGTTTTGTATTCAATTTACAAAATGCAGTCAGCAGATTGAATAAAGTCAAGAAGCATGTCATTGACGATTTTATTGGAGAAACTATGAAATTCGACGATCATACTATTTTTAACAAAGCTGAAAAAATTTCGACTTCTCAGGTTTTTGTTATTGTTATACTCATAAATATCTCCCTTGATAATTATTTCAGATGTCCATTCGCGAGGGAGGAAACACATTTTTCATGTATTTCCCCCCTGTGCCCCCACTGAAGCAAAAACTGACAGTTTAAGAACTGTTTTGAAAAGCTCCTATGAAAACTTTTATTTCATACTCATATCGGCTACGTTTGATGAATTTTTTTTTAAAGGGCCACTCTCCTGTACTGTTATCATCGATTAATGGCCAATTTTTTCGAATCCTAGAGTTGTTACAAAGCCCTTTTTTTAGAAGCTCTCTCCCGCCTCCTTGACTTGTTTCACTTATGAGTATTAATTGTAGGTACTCAACTTCAGTCATTCATTAAATTGAATCAAGTGTTCAAAGCATGCGCCTTAAACGTTGAAGTTGGGAAAAAATAACTCAAAATTATTCAATCTTCGCATTTAAAACAGCCACTATTCTGTTTTACGATTTCTGATACCACTAGCTGAACTGATTCTCAAAGTTATTCATGACACCTATCATTCCTGAAATTTTCATGCAAATCCTAGCAAAACTGCAGTGTCTGAGTCGGTAAAAAGCGCATGTTGTTCCATAGCCATATGTTGCCATAGTAATACATGCAGCGCATATTGTTCCATAGTGATACAGGAAAATTCAAACCGCTATAACTTCGCTAAATATAATGCAATCTTTATGAAACTTGCAGGGTTAATCAATCTTATAAATAGACATCTTTGTACTGAAGTTCATTAAATTTAAGGGTACCGTTAAGATTTTATTCAAGAAAACATAAAATCGATAAATCATACTATTACTAACAAAGTTGAGTGAATTGCGACTTCTCACGTATTTGTTGCTGTTGTACTCATCAAGGCCTACATTCTTGATTTTTTTCAGATTTTTCGGATGGAAGGTGTCCAATCGCGAGGGGGGACACAAATTTTTCGTGTATTTCCCCTCCCTGTGCGCCCCTCGAAGCAAACTTTGCCAAACTAAGACCTGTTTTGAAAAGTTATCATCAAGACCTTTCATTTGATACCCATATCGGCTACTTTTGATGAATTTTTTTTTCGGGGGGCCACTCCCCTATATGGGGAGACCCCCTTTAAAAACCTTATAAAATGTTTTTGTAATTGAACTTTGAAGAGAGCATCACTTTACACCTGCATACAAAATTTGATGTTCCTAGCTTAAGTAGTTTCCGAGAAAAACTGCTGTTACACACGGACGGACGGACGGACGGACAGACAGACAGACAGACGGACAGACGGACAGACAGGACGCGATATGAGAAGGGTTTTGTAAAATTATTTCACAAAACCCTAAAAATGGGTAAGATACGACAATGTCGTTCAAAAAATATCCTGGTCAGAAAAGGTGAATCATCACAAACGACTTCAAAGCCAGGATTAGGATTGACACCAAATAAGGTTATGCTGTCTGTATGTTCGGAGCGAAAGGGAATTGTTTATCATGAGGTGCTAGAACCTAGCCAAACACTCAATGTGGCTCTGTACTGTCAACAATTAACCAGATTGCAACAAGCAATTCCAAAATACCGGCCAGAATTGATCAATAGAAAGGGCGTTGTCTTTCATCATGACTATTCCAAAACAACCCACACATCTTTGATGAACCGGGAAAAGTTGACAAAGCTTGGCTGAGAAGTTTTGATGCATCCACAGTATAGTTCACGCCTTGCACCATCAAACTACCATTTGTTTCGTCTCTGCAAGACTTCCTTAATGAAAAAAAATTCGCTTCAAAAAGAGACTATGATAATCACTTCTTCACAGATGGAATGATGGCTCTACCCAAAAGATGGCAAAAGCTCATAGATAATAATGGACAATATGTACTTAAATAAAATCCATTTTGAATAAAAGTAATATTCAATCGAAAAATGACGAAAAAGGCTCAATACTTTTTTGACTTACATATATATTGGATATGCGTTGTTGCTTATGACTTTCTGGTGTTAGCTTTGATCCTGTCCACGCTAGGAATCTCCTTTTAGATAGACTCTTCTACCTCAACCAGATCTGTGACGCAGTTGAAGTCATCGGCTCGAGCGAGGATATAGCTGCGCTTTTGCCGAGGACTTTCTTTACTGCGTCGCAGAATGCTTCCCTTTTCTTGTCCTCCGCTTCAAATTCGATCAGTATGTGGCCCGACTGCGTTGGTCGTACTGCTTTATTGCAGTTAGTGTCCTCGAGCCTTACGTTTCCCCTGATGTCGTGCAGCACCTCCGGGTAGGACCGACCATCATCGGCGTCACAGTCCTTGCTTGTCAATTTTTGTATGCCACTGTTATCATATATTGATGTGTGACTCGGTTTCATTTTGATTCCAATATTGTTATTGGTTTTGAATGCAGTTCACAGTTTGTATTTTCTAATGAATGTTGATTGCTTTTTTGTCTCTTTGCCCACAGATGCTAACGAAATCTACCATCGGTCGTCCTTTCACGTTTCAGTATGTTGGCGTTCCTGTTTTTACCGCCTACTGAGTTTGTCAATTTCTGTTGTTTGTATCCATTATTACTTGCCATAGTGCAAATGTTGTTTAGGTCGTTGGAGTAGTTAGTGCAAGTCATGGAGTTGGAGTGGAGTCTCTCCATCATTGATCTGTATGCTGCTAGTTTATGTTATGCGGGGTAGATTTTTTTTGTGGTTGGCAGGTGAGTGTCATTTACTTACTGCGTTCATGACTCCCTTGCTTAAAAGTGACTAGCCATACACTGAACACCTCGCCTGTCAACCCGAGAATCCAACCTTTTGACTCATTACTTTGGGCCAATGGAATTCTTCCTTCAACGGGAGGAGAGAGGAGAAGAACGATTGCCAGGCAATCGATCCCCCAACCCCGGCTGCATTGAGCCCCTTTTATATTTTAGGACTGTCCGAACATAATGTGCTACATCGTTCTATTTTACAACCGATTCAAGCATCATCGTGACTATACTATCCGAGGTAAACTCTCCCGTCTTTGAGTAAATGTTTCGAATCTTACAGTCACTAGTAGAGAAACAAATATTCAAGATAGGGCTAATATCGAAATTCATTATAGTTTAATATCGAAAGTAACCTAAGATATCTGTTAGAAACTAAATAATAGTGAATTGGTTGGAGCGTGTCTGATTTATATGATGAAAGCTTTCAATACGGTGTGGTTAGATGGGCTGAAATTTCAGCTCCTGAAGGGAAAGTTCCCAGAAACCTTGCCGTCATGACGTGCAATGTGATATTTGGGAAATCTTTTCTTGAAATTTATGAAAATCTGATTTTTACAATGCCCTATTAAAATCAGTACCTGTCCGTCCGTCTGTCCATCCGTCCGATCGTCCGTCCGTCAGTGCATCACAGCATATTTCCTCAAGAACTATATAAGCTCCAGTCATCAAATTTTGCGAACAGCTCGGAAATTTCAGGTTAATGAAAATTCGGTCTAAAAAATGTTGATGGCTTTTATGGGAGGGGTCTCTCCATATAAGGATGTGAAACATTAAAACATTTTCTCAACATCCTTTAAAAGTTGCAATATAGATGACGGGATAGGCAGGGGAAGCGGAAGACCACAACAAAATTGTGTCCCCCTCGGAATTTGTGTCTCCCTTTGCCAGTACTGATAAATTTGAAAAAGTCATATAGGTGATTATATCTTACAATAGTGCAACAACGACAAATATCTGAGATGTTGGAATTCGCTAAACTTTGTTAGTAATAGTATGATTTATAGATTTTACATGGTATTGAATAAAATCGTAAACGTATCCATAAAAAATGAAAATTTACAACCATATGAATACTTATAAAGCTAATTAACGGGGAAATTTTCAGCAGAATCTGATTGTACTTGATGAAGTTATAGTATTTTAAATTTACGGGGTTACAACAGCAACAGTGCATGGCTATTGAGCAATATGTGCTTTCAATTAACTTAAACACAACGGATTTGTTAGAACTTGCGTGGTGCATCAGCAAAATCCGGAAAGAACACGCAGTTTATAATGCTAATTTTTTATTACTTAAAAACTAACATTTACAACAAAAGTTATTATGTCTTAATTTTAGGTATTCTCTTTAAATTTGTTACCACTGTAACTACCGATTGCTTCAATTCTCCACCTGGACCACGAGCACGCCTTTGTTAACTGCTTTCGTCATAAATCGATGAATGCTGCTTCAACAGCGGCCTGTAGGGATGCCACATTAGGATGTCTGTGCTTGTTGGCAAGTGAAAGCGGGAAATTTTTTTTTTGTTTTAGCAGTCTCGTACAGCATCTGCTGCACATTCAATACGTGGTACATATAATTCAGGTCCTCTTTGGCGAATAAATGCATGCAAGTCTCACTTACACCTAAGGTGGCTGTCATTTTCCTGAGCGAGCTCCAAGTACCCTCCAAAATGAGGTGTGGCTGTCATTTTTCTGAGCAAGCTCCAAGTACCCTCCAAAATGAGGTCTTGGGCCCCTCGAAAAACTTCCGGGATTTTTGCCGTCTTCTCTTTTGCATCAGTTTTCCTGGCTGGACTAGGGAAACCTTCCTCGCGATTTTCCGCGGCCGCATACTTCTGCATAATATGGTAAACTGTGGTTTTGGATACCGAAAAACCTTATAATTTCTGTTGGTGACCATCCAACCTGAAGACTTTCAATAACTGCTGCTCTTCGATTGTACTCTGCACTCATTTGTACTAACCCCGCCATTTCGAATTCACGGAAGAATGCACATTTGTGAGCTCATTTGAAATTCAACAAATGGCCGCTGTCGTTCAGATCCACAACAGCTACAAATTAATGTGAAGCTTCTCCGGATTTTGGGGTTGCACCCTGTATATCATTCGTATCTATGAGTTTCTGTTCAACGTATGAAACTAGTAATCATAAAACAAAATGAGCCGATTGAAATGAGAATGTTGAGTAAATTTGTATTTGTTTTCCCCAATTAGATTATTGAAAGAACAGGCTATTAATTCTTGGGAAAAACATAGGTTTTAAAGTTGATCAAATCATGGTGGTGAAATGTTAAAAATGATATAAATTTGAAATGTTATAAATGCTATAAATTTCTCCTATGTATTGTTATGGCAAGATCGCCATGAAATGATTTAACATTACTTCGAGTCACGCTTCAAGGGTGAAAAAATCGATTAATATATAAGCTTCTAATTATCTTTACCAAATCTCACGCAAGCAGAGAATTGCTCCGCAGAAAACATGGCGAGGACATTGTCACAACGCCGCAACTTCTACATCCACAAATATAGCTTTGTGGAAGGCAGACTCGCAATGAAAACGCCAAGACAATTGAATCACAAATCTTAATTTTATTCAATCACACTTCTGTATTTGTACACTTTTCTTTCACTTAACCTATGTCTTACATAGCTGATTTGATTTCTGTTTTTTTTGCAATTGTAAGCAAAAACTTATTATTTGACACAATTCTACCTATGCTTTCCATTAAATAGACTTTATTGCCTCATGAACAAAAACTCACGCATCTCGGTATTACCAATATGCCAACATATGCATTTATTTTCTTCTCTTGATATACATCCATAGTCCATACATTATGCATGCACTCATATGTCAATAACCCATACTCGTACGTATCACTTGGGTATGGTTGCTAACATCTTGATGAGTAATACAATTAGCGTGCATTGAGTGTGGTCAGAGAATACCTCACACGTAATGGGTTATGAATTCATTGCAAAGTGATATGGGTACACTCGATATTTAGAATGAGTATAGAAGAAATAAAAGAAACTGCATAGTATGATTATGCAACTGGTATGTTCATATGTAGCCATGCGATAGGATTGATATTTCACGGTTGTCTTTTTTGTTTGCTTAGGTTGGACTTTTGTTGGTAAGCAAATGAATTTTGTTAGTAAGCAAATGAATTGAATGATGTACAATTGAACATGTGTTTATATGTTTGCTTATGATATATACGTATGAATGTTATTACGATTGTTGTTTGTGTTCATGATATGTGAATTGAATCTACTATTATAGTAAGTGAATGAATGTGTGCCTATGTTTGCTTAAGATATGTATGTATGAGCTCCTAAAGGCTCGTGATGATATGGAGTTGAAAGATTTGCTTTATTTTTAATAACTTACATGTCCAGTCAAATAAGACTTTAAAGGTTACAAATATTCCCATAGAGCTGAAAATTGGTATGAATGTTCAGAATACTATTATAAATGAATTGTGAAAAGTCCTCATCAATCCCCCTTGTGCAAAAAATTTTATTGATGGTGAAAGTTTGCAAAAATAGGTTTTTCACGTTTTTTGTGTTTGAGCAAAAATAGTTCAGCCAAAAATTGTGGATCATCCAATTCTTGTGAGCTTTACAACAAAAATAGTTCAGACAGAAATTATAGAGCATCCAATTCTCTACAAAAAATGTATCCACACTTTTTTCATAAGTATTGCCATTTCCGTGGTATAGCGGTTGAAAGAATTCAAAAAAATATTTTATTCACAATATGCACGTTAATGTACTTTTATATACATTTTTGAACCGTTATACGAGTAAACGTATGAATTCCTATGTCTTATATATACAAATTATAAAATTCTTAGAATATAAATGAACGTCAAAAACTCCACCCGTGTTTTCAAGTTACTTGCTTGGATAAACTCTGATAATTATCTTTTGCGAAAGAAAACTTACAATAAAAAACAAGTGCAATTAGCTTGTCTTCCCCCAACCTCTGCTGCTCCTCCACAACATCTATTCCGGGTATATTATCAAGTTCAAGACAGTGACTTGGTAATAAAATGGATCAAGAAGACTTAGTTGACAATGCATTGGAACCAATTCATACGTTACTCCCACCTGCACCAGAAAAACTCCTTAACACCATCTTCTACAGTTGCAAAAAGGTTGCAATTCTAAATGCGGCTGTAAAAAGGTTAGACTGTTTTGTTCTTTAGCATATACCAATTGTCAAGGACAGTCGTGCTCCAATGTTGAATCGATACTAGATGAGGATAATTACGATATCAGTGATGAGACATATGATGCATCACTTTTAGAAAATATTTGTATCCAGCAGATGAAGAAAAAGAAGATGTAGAAAAAGAAGAAGAAGAAAACGAAGACAGCACACTAGAACTTCCATTGGATTATTATGAATGCGACAAATAATTTTACCAAATTATTATTTCATTTATATATTACATAATTCACACAGCTTTCATCATTTTCAATATTCAATTTGAATTCAATACGATCACAATAGATCGTGGAATAGGCCTACCGAGGAAACCACGTTAAAAAGCGCCAAGCACACTACCTCATAGGTGGTGTAGAAACGTGTACATATTACGAATAAAATATTTTTTTCAATTCTTTCAACCGCTATATCACGGAAATGGCAATACTTATGAAAAAAAGTGGGGACACATTTTTTTGTAGAGAATCGGATGATCTACAAACCGTTTAGCTGAAAAATGCGAAAAACCTATTTTCGCAAGAGGGGATTGATGGGGACTTTTCACAATTCATTTTAATAGTATTCAGAACATTTATACCAATTTTTAGCTCTACGGGAATTTTTGCAACCTTACATCTATTTTAAGGACTAATTTGACTGGACTAATTGTTCGTAAATACCGTACGTAAGTCTGTTTTTAACTTACTAAATTTTCCATATCTTGAAATAAATTCGTTAACTATACCTAATGCCACTGATTGTGCTTCTTTATTTTCTAAGGGAAGTACTACCACGAATTTTGTTAGCTCGCATTGTAATGTTAACATAAGTATATCTATAACCGTTTGATATGTGAAGTGGACCTACGGTATCTACTTCGATTGTCTGAAAGCTTGCGAATGGTGTGTCTATCTTCAACATCGTTTTAGATGTGTGTCTGACTTGCTTGCTCGTGCGACAAGTTTTGCAATTATTAACATGACGTTTGACCATTTCGTTCATGTTCTTCCAACAGAATTTTTGTTTAAGCCTGAGTAACGTTATTCTTACTCCAAAATGTCCTCCATGAGGTGTATCATGATAATCTTCTCTCAACCTCTTTTGTTCTTTTTCACCGTTTATTTTTCTGGGTGGCTCGTAAATTAATATTTTAAAATTCGTACATGTACTTCCTTGTTGCAATTTATTGAAAATTCTTTTAAATGCATTCTTATCGATGGATTTAAATATCTCATCGGTAGAAGATAATGAGAGTTCACTGACGTTTTCCTTCTTAGCAAATATCAATAGCTTTTCTAACGTTGAAACAAATTTCAAATTAGACTTATCGCTATTGCTCTCGTTATAGTATATGGTACCATTAGTGTTATCTGTTGATAGCTTAGCATTGGCGGAAACGTGTTTCTTGCCAGATTTATCGCTTGAACACACTTCAATATATTTATTTTTATGTACTGTTTTATCATTCGTATTATGCAACATAGTAAATTTCAACTTTGGTATACCGGTAATGTCAGACAAACTAGTGCAATTCCAACAATAGAGTTGCTCAGGTTCTATTTTGGCGTTGGTGCATTTGTTGTTGACTTCATTTTTAGGGTTTTGTACTAAAATACAAAACCCTATTGCAATCACGACCTGTGTCCGTCTGTCCGTCTGTCCGTCCGTCTGTGTGTCACAGCACTTTTTCTCCGAAACTATAGAGGCTGCAGCCATGAAACTTTGTGGGAAGGTCAGAAGTGGTGACCTCTTGACAGTTCAAGGGTGAAAATTTTTTTCGAAGGGGTTTAAGGGGGGTCTCCCCATATAGGGAGTTGACCCCTAAAAAAAAAATTTTCACGAATGGTAACCGAGTAGGGAATCATTGGAAAGGTCTCAATGATATCTTTTGAAAACAGGTCTTAAAATTGCCTTATGAGTACCGAGGGGGGCAGGGGAAGGGGAAATGTACGAACTTTTCGCGTACCCCCCCCCCCTCGCGATTGGACACCTTCCATCCGAAAAATCTGAAAAAAATCATGAGTGTAGGCCTTCATGAGTACAACAACAACAAATACATGAGAAGTCGAAATTCACTCAACTTTGTTAGTAATAGTATGATTTATCGATTTTATGTTTTTTTGAATAAAATCTAAATGGTACCCTTAAATTCAATAAAATTAAAAAAATTAAATTCAATAAAATTTGGCGAACAGATGACTATTTATAAGATTGATCTTTTCTGAAAGTTTCATAAAGATCGATCAGTATTTAACGAAGTTATAGCGATTTGAATTTTCATGTATTACTATGGAACAATGTGCCCTGTATTACTATGGAAACATATGGCTATGGAGCCATATGCGCTTTTTACCGACTTAGACACTACAGCTTTGCTAGGATTTGCATGAAAGTGTCAGGAATGATAGATATCATGAGGATGACTACATACAATTGAAACAAGTCGAAGAGGCAGGAGAGAGCTCCTAGAAAAAGGGCTTTGTAGCCATTCTAGGATTCGAAAAAATAGGCCATGAATCGATGCTTACAGTACAGAGGAGTGGCCCCTGAAAAAAATTTCATGAAAGGTAGCCGATATGAGTATCAAATGAAAGTTCTCTATGAGAGCTTTTCAAAACAGTTCTTAAACTGACAGTTTTTGCTTCAGTGGGGCACAGAGGGGGGGAAATACATGAAAAATGTGTTTTCTCTCTCGCGAATGGACACCCGTGATCTAAAAAAATCTGAAAAAATTATCAAGTGAGATATTAATGGGTATAATTTTAACAAATACCTCAGAATTAAAAAATTCTTTCAACTTAGTTAATAATAGTATGATCCTCGAACATGACGTATTTCTTAATTTTATTCGTTGCTGGTTACGGCATTTTGTAAGTTGAGTACAAACCCTTCTGACATGAGCATAGGTGTGTCTACCCAACTTGTTCTTCTTATCATTCTTTGCCATGCTCCTGGTTACTACTAACAACTTTCGTTTGACACTTTCAACAGTGTCTAGAGGAATCATTGCTTTTAACATGTCTGAATCTAATTCGATTCTAGATAAGGCGTCTGCATTGGTATTCATGCTGCCCTTTTTATAGACTATCGTAAAGTCGTAATCAGCTAGGTCTGCACGTATCCTTGTTAATTTTGAAGAAGGGTATTTATGATTAAAAAGTGAAAAAAGTGGCCTATGGTCAGTAACCACTATGAATTTTCGACCGTAAAGGTAAGGTTTAAAAAAATTTATGGCCCAATGGATAGCTAGTAACTCTTTCTCTATGGTGGGTTTGTTGATATCATGCTTTGCTAATGATTTACTAGCGTTAGATATTGGAAGGTCGGAACCGATTTTACCTTGTGAGAGAACTGCACCAAATGCATAATTAGATGCGTCTGTAGTTAATATGAATGGTTTATCGAAATCCGGATATTGCAGAATGAGTGGTTTGATGAGTTTAGCTTTTCTAAAGCTAAAGAGACAGCTTCTCCAAAGTTTCCAGGTCTGGCAGAGAATAAAGTGCTCCTTAATTGGTCGTTCAGACCGTTTTTGAATATCGTTAGAGCATAGCTATCATTGCTGTTGGTTATTAAGTTGGTTATTAAGTTAAGTTTGACATTTTTTACAAAATCTAAAGTAAAGATTTGCCGGTCGGAAATAATGTAGAGTCGAGTAGTTCTATAATTTTTAGGAATGATTCCAACTCTTTATATTTCCCTTCGTAAGTTGGGATAATTTTAATCGCGGTATCAATTGAAAACTCGGCCATTGTAAATTTTTCTTCCAGAATAGGTAAAGTATCGATTTGAACGTTTTCTTCGGCGCACCCTTGTCTTCCTAACTGTAGCCAAAGTTCCCCTTCAATTATGGCTGCTTTGGCTCTAAACTTAAGTTTTAAGTCTAAAACTTCCGAATTGCTCTCTGAAAGGTCATTTAATAGAAATTTAAATTCTTCCTTCTACTTTAAATTCTTCTTTTTGCTTTTTAAGTAAAACCAACTTCTCCTGTAATGTTGCGAAGGTATAAAGATTCTTTGGGCTTTTTCTTAAATGTTTCAAATTTCTTTCACGGTACTGAAAACATTATATTGATGCTTATATAAAAATTTCGAATATTTATTGAGAAAGTAGCAAGACTTTAAACATTATATTAAAAAGGTAGTAATTTTTAAATATTTGTGGCTCGAATTGAACAATAGAAGACATCAATTATCATCAAATACAGTCTCCACTGATTTCTATTAACATTCAATATTAAAATCTGCTATATCTCTTAGAAATTTATCTATATGCAACATATTGATATGTATGAAGACATTTTTCAAACGTTTTACTTTCTAATATACTTAAAAGTAAAATGATGTTTATAAATTTCTCATGAGAGTCGTAAGACATCGAAAATGATTGCCTTTCACGGCATCAGCCGTCATCTTAGGGATATGAAGCTGATAGGCTGTCGATTTCAACTTGGAATCGTTTAAGCTTATGATACAGAAGCTCTTCGTCCATATATGGAGCGAGCGGAGTATATTGGACTTCATCCTCTCCAAATAATTCCTTAAATGTTGGCTTAAGTTTAGCAGTCCTAAGTTTAGCAGTTTAGCAATTTCGCAGTTTCGCAGGATGGCCATGAAATTTTAACAAGTTGAAGTAGCAGGAAAGTGCTCGGGCCAGAAGCGTATTGTAAAACAATTAGTAAATCAAACAATATATTCTGCATATCAAAACTTGACTAATATACAGATTCCATAAATTATGGTTATTATGATTTTAAACTCGCCACCATTTTGTTTCAAGTGTTTTGACCCATCGCTTAGTTAGTCATGATAACACACCAATATAACAAACCATTTCTAAAATTTTCATCAAAATTCCTACATATTTGTAGTGTCTAGGTCCGTTGCAAGCGTGTATCTCCCTAGTATCACATGTTAATGTTGTTGTAATTGTTTAATATTCAATCGGACGTAACTTAGCTGTTTATTCTTCAATTATTGTGAATTTTCGAACCATAGACAATTACGTTTAGAAAATTTAAATGATAGATTTTGGGAAATTTCGAGGGTCCCATCTTGATTTTATAGGCAAAAAAGCAAAATTTATAAAATGTACTATTATTAACAAAGTTGAGCAAATTTCGACTTCTAATTTATTTGTTGTCCTTGTGAAGGACAAATTGTCAGTTTAAGTACTGTTTTGAAAAGCTCTTATAAAGAATTTTCATTTGATATTCATATCGGCTACATTTGATGAAATTTTTTTCAGCGGCCACTCCCCTGTACTGTAATCATCGCTTCATGGCCAATTTTTTTCGAATCTCAGGATGGTTACAAAGCCCTTTGGCTAAATGCTCTCTCCTGCCTCTCCGACTTGTTTCATTTATGAGTATTAATTTTAGATACTCATCTTCAGTCATTCATCAAATTGAATCAAGTGTTAAAAGCATGCGCCTTAAACGTTGAAGTTGGGGGAAAATAACTCCTAATCATTCAATCTTCGCAGCCACTATTTTGCTTTACGATTACTAGTACCACTACCTGAGCCAATCCTCAAAGATATTCATGATACCTATCATTCCTGAAATTTTCATGCAAATCCTAGCAAAGCTGTAGTGCCTAAGTCGGTAAAAAGCGCATATTGTTCCATAGCCATACTCGTATGTTTCCATAGTAATACAGCGCATATTGTTCCATAGTAATACAGGAAAATTCAAATCACTATAACTTCGTTAAATACCATTCGATCTTTATGAAACTTTCAGGACAGATTAATCTTATAAATAGTCACTGACTTTCAATAATTTTAAGTATACCGTTAAGATTTTATTCAAGAAAACCTAAATTCGATAAATCATACATATTTCAAACAAAGTTGAGTGAATTTCGACTTCTCATGTATTTGTTGTTTTTGTACTCATAAAGGCCTACATTCTTCATTTTTTCAGATTTTTCGGATGAATGGTGTCCAATCGCGAGGGGGGATACAACATTTTCGTACATTTCCCCTTCCCCTGAACCTCTCAAAACTAAATTTGTCATTTTAAGACCTGTTTTGAAAAATTCTCATTAAGACCTTTCATTTGATACCCATATTGTCTACATGCGATGAAAACTGTTTTTTCGGGGGAAACTCCCCTATATGGGGAGACCACCCTTGAAGACCTTATAAATTTCTTTTTGTGGTGAAGCTTTGAAGAGGGCGTCACTTCGTACCCACTTACAAAATCTAATGTTTCTAGCTTATGTAGTTTGCGAGAAAAAGTGGTGTGACATACGGACGGACGAACGGACGGACGTACAGACAGGACGCAATTTTAGTAGGGTATTGTAAAATGATTTTCCAATACCCTAAATATGAAATAAATTAGAAATGTTATAAATGCTATAAATTTCTCCTATGTATTGTTATGGCAAGATCGCCATGAAATGATTTAACATTACTTCGAGTCTCGCTTCTAGGCTGGAAAAACCGATTAATGTATTAGCTTCTGATTATCTTTACCCAAACCTACGCAAGTGGAGAATTGCTCCGCAGAGAACATGGCGACGACATTGTCCACAACGCCGCAATTTCTACATCCGCAAATATAACTTCGCGGAAGGAAGACTCGCAATGAAAACGCCAAGACAATTCAATCATAAATCTTAATTTTATTCAATCACACTTCTGTATTTATACACTTTTCTTTCACTTAACCTATGTCTTACACAGCTAATTTGTTTTCTGTTTTTTTTTTTGCAATTGTAAGCAAAAACTTATTATTTGACACAATTCTACCTATGCTTTCCATTAAATCGACTTTATTGCCTCATGAACAAAACTGGTATGTTCACATGTAGCCATGCGATAGGATTGATATTTCACGGTTGTCTTTTTTGTTTGCTTAGGTTGGGCTTTTGTTGGTAAGCAAATGAATTTTGTTAGTAAGCAAATGAATTGAATGATGTACAATTGAACATGTGTTTATATGTTTGCTTATGAAATATACGTATGAATGTTATTACGATTGTTGTTTGTGTTCATGATATGTGAATTGAATCTACTATTATAGTAAGTGAATGAATGTGTACATGTGTTTGCTTAAGATATGTATGTGTAAATATTACTATGATTGTTGTGTTTTGATATGCGAATTCGATCTATTACAGTTGTAGCTTCACACTAGACGGTCTCAAGCCCGTTCTAGAAATGAGGACGGGCCCCTTGCTACACCAATCCACAGCTTTCATGATTCCACATCCTACGCCCTACGATTAAATGGTACTAAATGTTAGTACATTTACAGCTCTGCTACTAAATCCTACTTACACCTCCTTTGTGGGAACGTAAGATGGAGAAAGCGAGTCTCCCGCTCCTATTGATGGAATCAAAGTAATAACCATGCCACCAGAATGGAGGTTGGGCGACGGGCAACTCCGGGCATTGGAATGAATTAGACTCACACCAACGACCTCGCAAACGCAACGGATTGGGTAGACAGAACTACGCTCGTGTCGAAAAGGTCTTGTACTAAACCTACAATATGTGGATAAATAGAATGATTTAATTCAGGAAAAAATTGTATGACATGCACAACAAACATATTCTTGCTTTGAAAGAACTCCATTTTAACCAGCCAACATTTTGTTCCAATATTAATAAAATCTGATTTGAATCTTTAATGTAATTTTGTTATTCATCTTATCTGAAAACTGGAAGAAGATTCAATCAAAAGTGTAGTGTCTGGCTCGATGGAAAGCCCATGTAGTAGACAAATCGTAAATGATTGTTGTAATCGTAGGAAATTCAGATGGATATGACGCTGGTAGATTTTATTGAAAATTATAGAATAAAATGATATTTTGAAGAACTACATAAATGGTTGATTTCATCTAATTAAGTGAAACTTATACAGTTTTCTTAACAAAAATGTTAAATCTATTACTATTAGCAAAGTCCAACGAATTCCAGCCTCTAAGTTATTTGTTATTGGATCTAGCTCCATGATTTTCAGGACTTTCTGAAAGATATTTTGCGAAAACCTACTAGCTTCCCGCTTATCTGTCCGTCAGTCCACCCGTCCGTCCGTATGTCCATTTGTCCGTCTATCCGTGTGTCACAAGGAATTTCTTCCAAAACTATAGAAGCTACAAAGCTCAAACTTTGTGAAAAGGTCAGAAATGGTGGTCTCTTAAAAGGTTAGGTGTTATCAAATATATCAAAAATTTTTAAGAGGGTCCCCCTTATAACGAAGTGGCCTTTAACCATTTTTTTCATCAAATGTAGTCGAGTAGGGTATCAAATGAATGGTGTTAGCACTTTCAGAATCTGAAAATTGAGTCATTTTTTGCATTAAGAGACAAAAAGGGGGGGGGGAGGCAAAATGCACGAACATTATTTGTGTTTCCTCCCTACACGATTGGACAACCTTAAGCTCCAAATCCCCGAAAAAAAATCACGAAAGTAGGTCTGTATGAGTCCAGTGGCAACAAATACTTCATAAATCAAAATTCACTCAACTGTGCTAATAATGGTGTAATTTGTAAATTTGACATTTCCCTCCGAAGATCGAAACGATGCCTTTAAGCTTCTTAAGGTTTTACATTTATGTAGGCTGCTATAAGACCCTTATGCCTACAAAATTTCATGGAAATCAAATCATAACCAAATGAGTTATTGCCATTTCAATTGTACAAAAAACAATAACACATGTTGATAGTTAATACATATACATTTCAAATCGACCCAGGAGGCCCTCCTGTTTTCTTCGGATTTTCATGAAAATTTGAGGAATAGTGGTTTACTTGAATGTGTTCAATGAGCCGAGCATTCAGAAAAATTATTTAACATGGAACAAAATCGTGGTTGTTATTTGCTCATGAACGAGACTCTGCATCTTTTGGATGAGTTTGAACGATTTTTAGGGTTTTGTTAAAATAATTTTACTAAACCTTACTAACATCGCGACCTGTCTGTCCGTCCATCCGTCCTTCCGTCCGTCCCTCCGTGTGTCACAGCACTTTTTCTCGCAAACTACTTAAGCTAGGAACATCAAATTTTGTATGCAGGTGTAAAGTGATGCTCTCTTCAAAGTTCAATTACAAAAACATTTTATAAGGTTTTTAAAGGGGGTCTCCCCATATAGGGGAGTGGCCCCCGAAAAAAAAAATTCATCAAAAGTAGCCGATATGGGTATAAAATGAAAGGTCTTGATGAGGTCTTTTCAAAACAAGTGTTAATATGATACTTTTTGCTTTGGGGGACGCGCAACGAGGGGAAATACACGAAAAATTTGTGTTCCCCCCCCCCCCCCACTCGCGACTGGACACCTGTGTTCCGAAAAATCTGAAAAAATTGTGGTGGTAGGTGTTTATGAGTACAGCAACAACAAATACCTTAGAAGTCAAAATTCACTCAACGAATTGCACATTTTCCCCAATAAAATCGCATCAGTATCCTTAAACTGAACGAAATTCTATATTTACGTAGTCCTACTAAGAATCCTTAAACTTTGTAAGTTTGATGAAATTCGAATGACACATGATTTTGGTATCTTATGGATTTTCCATCAAATCAGTCACTGCAGTTTTGGCTTGATCTTCCTGAAATTTTCCAACAAGGTCAATAACATTCATATTTTTCAGAAGTCATGATTTGAGTGATTTTTGTCGGTTCGCAACAAAATGGCGGCCGTCGAAAGTAGAAAAACAAAAGATTTCTTTTGAACGTGCACACCTCTTTAACATATTTCTTGACGTTATTCATTGCTGGTGACTTCATTTCTGACGTGCTGGATACAAAACCCTTCTGACATGAGCGTAGGTGTATTCACCCAACTTGTTTAAACAAGTATTGAGTGAATAGAAGAACGATTGCCAGGCAATCGATCCCCCAGCCCCGGGTGCAGTGAGTCCCTTTTATATTTAAGGACTGTCCAAACAAAATGTGCTACATCGTTCTATTTTACAACCGATTCAAGCATCATCGTGACTAAGATATTAGGCTACTTTCGATATTCTTTCAAGATGATACCACTTGATGACTAGACTTAAACAGTTAAAATTAAATAAACAGAAATTTTCTATTTTTCGCCTTACTGAGCTCCTTAATAATTGGATCGTAGTCCAACTTAGATGCTACATCACGCTCAATGGATAAAATTCTTAACGCTGAAAGTCTTTGCTGACCCATGTATTTCTTAAAAAGTTTTTGAAACGCTTTAATTTTGAAAAGCTCCTTTCAGCGGAAGCTGTACTTAAAGGTATTGCTAATAAAATTTGAATTATAATATAAATGTTTGGGTAAATTTCCTTTAAGTTATTCTCGGTTATGCATTGAATCAGCTGCTCTCACACACTCGTATGACTGTGTCCAAGCCCTTACAATGTTTTAAGAAATGCTCTTTTCGAATATTTTTGAGCTCGTTTAAATCATAGAGGAAACCAAAATTTGCAAAATGTTGATTCAAAGATGTAAATCTTGTATCCATAGTGCTCATTATGGAATCAATCATAGTATTGAAGAACTATTTTTCGAACCGAATTTAGGGAAACTATATGGGTTCATCACTACTTTCATAAGCGAACATCCTTTTCTTTTCGGGTAACCTTTTATTTTTAAATTCTTTTGGCAAGTCATAATTACTTTTTTCAATAAATCGATGCGCGTCAGATAAGCATTGTTCGAGTCCAATTCGACGATATTCTTTGATCCAGTCACAGAACGTATGCAAATGATCAAGGGAAATGCTTAAATGGACTTCTAAGAATTGCCATAATTTGCCCTTGATATTCACTCGCGATAGTATTGTATACCATAAATGTAACGATATAACAAACTCTCAGTTGAGAATTTCATTTAAAACTAAATCATAACCACTGAGTGTGATTTTTTAAGCTCTTGATACATTCAGCAGCATCATCAAATAAGAATAATATGGTTTCAACTGCTTTGGTCCTGCTTTCCCATCTTGTGTCGGATAAAGATTTTAAAGTAAGTTTTAATTTGCCTTTGATAAACTCTAAGTGTTTGCTTGACCTTGCAAATAACCAATAAATTTATTGAAAAAAAGCAACAAATATTTTTGTTGCCACGGAAGAATAAGTTGCATCTACTAACAGCAGGTTCCAACTATGGCAACCGCAAGGTGTAAAAAATGCCTCCGGATTAATATTCAAAATTCGATTAATAACTCCGTTTTTAGGGTTTTGTAAAGTTATTTTACAAAACCCTAATAAAATCGCGTCCTGTCTGTCCGTCTGTCTGTCCGTCCGTCCGTCCGTCCGTCCGTCCGTGTGTCACAGCAGTTTTTCTTGGAAACTACTTAAGCTAGAAACATCAAATTTTGTATGTAGGTGTAAAGTGGTGTTCTCTTCAAACTCCATCTACCAAAAAATTTTATAAGGTATTTAAGGGGGGTCTCCCCGTATCGGGGAGTGACCCCCCGAAAAAAAAATTTCACTGAAAGTAGCCGATATGGGTATCAAATGAAAGGTCCTGATGAGAACTTTCCAAAACAGGTCTTAGTTAGGCAAAGTTCGCTTCGAGGGGCGCACAGGGAGGGGAAATACACGAAAAATTTGTGTCCCCCCCCCCCTCGCGATTGGACACCTGTGATCCGAAAAATCTGAAAAAAATCAGGAATGTAGGCCTTGGTGAGTACAAAAACAACAAATACGTGAGAAGTCGCAATTCACTCAACTTTGTTAGTAATAGTATGATTTATCGATTTTATGTTTTCTTGAATAACATCTTAATGGTACCCTTAAATTCTATGAAGTTCAGTACTATTTATAAGATTGATCTATCCTGAAAGTTTCATAAAGTTTGAATTATATTTAGCGAAGTTATAGCGGTTTGAATTTTCCTGTATTACTATGGAACAATATGCGCTGCATTTATTACTATGGCAACATACTCGTATGGCTATGGAACAACATGCGCTTTTTACCGACTCAGACACTACAGTTTTGCTAGGATTTGCATGAAAATTTCAGGAATGATAGGTGTTATGTAGATCTTTGAGAATCGGTTCAGCTAGTGGTATCAGTAATCGTAAAACAAAATAGTGGCTGTTTTAAATGCGAAGATTGGATAATTTTGAGTTATTTTTTCCCAACTTCAACGTTTAAGGTGCATGCTTTGAACACTTGATTCAATTTAATGAATGACTGAAGATGAGTACCTACAATTAATGCTCATAAGTGAAACAAGTCAAGGAGGCGGGAGAGAGCTCCTAGCAAAAGGGCTTCGTAACCGTTCTAAGATTCGAAAAAATTGGCCATGAATCGATGATAACTGTACAGGAGAATAGCCCCTGAAAAAAATTCATCATACGTAGCCGATATGAGTATGAAATGAACGTTTTCATGGGAGCATTTCAAAACAGTTCTTAAACTGTCCGTTTTTGCTTCAGTGGGGGCACAGGGGGAAATACATGAAAAATGTGTTTCATCCCTCGCGAATGGACATCTGAAATAATTATCAAGGGAGATATTTATGAGTATAACAATAACAAAAACCTCAGAAGTCGAAATTCGTTCAACTTTGTTAATAATAGTATGATCTTCGTATTTCATATTTTCTCCAATAAAATCGTCTTTGACATATATCTTGATTTGATTCGATCTGGTGACTGCATTTTGTAAATTGAATACAAAACCCTTCTGACATGAGCGTAGGTCTGTTTACCCAACTTGTTTATACCTACCATACTCGCACCATTGTCGTACCCTTGGCTATACCCTCTGAATTCCAGATTATGTAAGGCTAAGAAGTTAATAATGTCAATTGATCTTTCAAATAAATTGTGCCTATTTTTTTTTAGATTCATGAATGAGCCTTTCTTTTTCTTTATCAATTGTTTTCCCATGCTCAATTCGCTTCTTAAATGTTAGCCATTGAAACATAAATGACATATCTGTATGTTCTCCGGTATTCTCGTGTCTTTGTAGTATATTTGTTTAGTGTTTCCAGTCACAGCGTCCTCCCTGAACCATTTGAGCTAAAATGTCTCCACGTAAAACAGTAAACTTTGTTTTGATAACTAGAATAAACCAGCCAGCGACGATATTGAGTTTCACCATTGCTGAGTCTTAAAAAATAACAATTAGAATAAGCAGGAGAGTGCTCCTACTAGAAGGTCTTTGTAAACATCCAAGGGTTAGAAACAAGTTTTCTAATAGCGTAAATCGATAACTTGAATTATTCATCCAATGAAATTTATGCAAAAGGGTTCAGTCGTTATAAGGGGTTTAAATTTTCAGTAAAACCTAAATTTTTGAGAGCCCATCACTTCTGACCATTTCACAAAGTTTGAGCATTCTAGCTTCTATAGTTTCTGAGGGAACTTGCTGTGATCCACGGAAGACGGACAGACAGGTCGCGAAACCAGTAGGTCTTTTTAATAAAATTTCTTACAAAGACCTAAAAATGAGAAAAGTGTCTACGATCACCATCTTTAGGGTAAACCTCATCGCTGTTATTTGATGGCTGCATTGGGCCACTTTGAACAAAATCATGACGCTGAGAATCGGTTAGGGGAAATGACCACATACCTGAACTTATAAACTTTTCTTTGATAATGTCGCTTTGCTCACAGTTGACTGACCGAGAACTTATTTGTTGTTCAGGAATTTCTTTCTCCACCTCAGATTCTGATTGGGTAGAGTTTAATGATATTTTTACTTCCGACTGTAGCTTACTACCCAACACATCTGAAGTGCTTTCCAAATTGAATGAAGTATTGGCTGTTGCAATATCCGACGTCAAAGAAATCAGTTCATCTGATTTTGTCATGCTATGAGATGTTTTTGTTCTTTGAGGTAATTCATCGATTCTGAACTTAAAGCCCGATCTGATAAGAACGTTTTAGCTGTTTTTTTGTCTTTTTGTGGACCTAGATTTCCATTTTCCCCCCATATCTCTATCTCTCTTGGGACTTGGGCGTGACATGACGCACGTCGTTTAGCGTATATTGAAACTTTTCATATTAATAATTTTGTTACAGTTATTTTATGAAAAATTACCTTAAGTAGCTCACTGAAATTCTATTTGAATAAATCGAGCTGATCAACAATCACTACGTATTAATTTATAAGTTATTATTTTCAAACCTTCAACACAATATTACTCATTCGCACTCAGAAAAAAATAATAGAAATGAACACGAATCAACCAATGTCAGAAACTCCTTTGATAGCCATTGCCATGTTCATCAACGCATGTAGCATTTGGCCTCGCACACGAATAAGTACTCGCGATTCTTTCTCAGGAGTAGCGGGGGATGGAAATAAGCTTATGGCCGATTCAGACCGGTTTTGGACATTTACCATGGTCCTTGGATAGAATTAGACAGCGCATCACATATGTCTTACATAGACCTGTTTCTGTAGTCCGTTGTTAAGTGTTGACTAGGATACACTGCGGGTTCATTATGCGTATAACATAAAACTTTGCGCATGGTGAGTTACATAAAAATTGCATATCCTATCGAGATAAAAAGATGTTCCCAGGGTAAAGAAAACTCATTCTTTATATCATTAATTTTGATATTGATTATTGGAATGATGTGTTTGCCCATTATGCAAATTCTCAGCCCAAACATTTAGTGAGATTTGCATATGTTAGTAAATGCCATTGGCTACCTCTTTCAAGCTTCACGAAAGTGTGCTGGCATTCTTCGAAAGGGTCAAGGAACCCAATAAGCGCAATTTAATTATAAGTTACAATAGGATTGTAAATATCAGACCGAAGATAGGAGTGCAATTGTGATGTGAGAGACAACATTGAGGGTGACTGCAAAAGAATACTGTTAGCCAAGATGATCGCGCCGATGGTCTCATCCGTCCTAAATGGCTTACTGTAGTTGAGTTGATCGTGGTCACTATTTCAGTATGCCATACTATGGACGGACAATTGACGCGTAACGCCAAATGCTAGCAATTTGAATCGTTTAATTATTTAGCTATGAGTAAAATCATTCACAGCTTTCTCTGGTATCAATACTTTTCAAACTTTTATTGAGTTAGAAAAGCCTCTCAAGCGCGAGGCCCCTATAGCGCAAGGCCATAGGCGGTCACCCACATTGCCTATGCCGTGCGTTGCCACTGCCTGTGACTTCTACCTATTCGGAAAATTGCATTTGGCCATGAACGGAAAACGCTTTGCGTCCGTAGAGGGCATCCAAAAGGCTTGTACGGGACATCCTGAATGAAAGTCCGGTTAATTACCTGAAACACTCTTTTGAAAAGCTTTTGGATAACGCAAAACAGTGCATCGAGGCCAGAGGAGATTATTTTGAATAAATAAACTCGAATTGATCAGAACAAAGCTCCTGTCGTCTCTATTTTAGCTCAGTCTCGTTTATTTTAGAAAGCAACTTGTATATCTATATATATATATATATATATATATATATATATATATATGTATATATATACATATATATATATATATATATATATATATATATATATATATATATATATATATATAATATATTGTATATATTTATATATATGTATATATATGTATACATGCAGGTATATATATATATAGATATATACAATATATATATATATATATACATATATATATATATATATATATTTATATATATATATATATATATATATATATATATATATATATATATATATATTTATATATATATATATATATATATATATATATATATATATATATATATATATATATATATATATATATATTGTTACATGTACAAATAATTACATGTACAAATAATTACATGTACAAATAATTCTGCGAGCTACTGTCGCAATTGTTTTCACAATCATTAAGAACGTCAACAAATGAATTTACTCGAACCCACCAGAACCCAACAAGCATGGTCAACATCTGCAAGTGACGTCACTCCATTCATTAATTTGCTCGAATCTACCAGGTACCTCTCAGTAGAACATTCGCCAATGTACGAGAAATGGGTGAATAGGTAGAGACCCTATATAAAGGCGAGCTGAATGAATGGGGGGATCATTCTTTCGACCGCGATAAGAACTGCGATAGTATGTGGGAAGCGATATTATTCGAGTAGTAGAAAAGTGTGTTTCGTCATAGTGAAGTGATTTAGAAGACAATTGCGATAAGAAATTTATGGACAAGTGTTAGATTTTTCATAGTGAAAATTAAAATAGTGAAAGTGTTAAATTGATCATTGTGTACTTTTGCAATTAAATAAACTCTTTTAACTTAAATTAAAAGACATTGCGTTTTCACTTTCCCGGAACATTAAAATTATTGGCCGCGAACCAAAAACACGCGACAATGGTGTCGAGAAGTGAGATTAAAATTTTGGAAGTGAAAACGTTTAAACAATTTTAAAGTGTACAATTGTGAAAATTAACGTGGAAAAATAGCCGAAAAATAAAAATGCCAGGAAATTTACATCTAAAAATTAATCAATTGAGCATATCGGAGCTCAAAGAGGAGTTAGAACAACGAAATCTGGCTACACAAGGTACAAAGGCCATACTGATTGCACGCTTGCGTGATGCGATCGAGTCGGAAGGCGTGAATCTGGATTCGAGTGAGCTGTCGGCTGCAGAAAGAGGCGCAGAAGGTGGTGAAGCCGAAACACGATAACCAAAGGAGCCAGAAAATGCGCTGATGCAAATGTTGATGCTCATGCAGCAAGAGCAGCGACAACAGTCATCCAATTTAACTGCGAAGCTAAATGAACAATCAGCGAAACCAAGTGAACAATCAACGCAGCTAAATGAACAGACATCCAGTTTAGCTGCGAAGCTAAATGAACAATCAGCGAAGCTAGACCAACAAGCAATCGAAATCAAAGCAAACATCAAGGCAGACATCACACAGAAGCTGGAGAAACAGTCAACCGAAATAAAAGCGGAGCTCGGTAGTCTCAACAAACAAATTAAAGGCGTCGAGGAAAAGGTTGACCAGGTCGAGGAAAAGGTTTACCAGGTCGAGGAAAAGGTCAGCCAGGTCGAGGAGAGAATCAACAATGAGATGGAAAACATGAAAAAGGAATTGGAAGCAGCAAAGGCAGTAGTAACCACCTCACCAGCCCCAATTATAACCGCAGCGCAAAGCTCATCCAGAAATGTGCAAGCACCAATATTCGATGGGCAAACGGTCTGGACTATTTACAAAATCCAGTTTGAAGGCGCCGCTAGGATAAATCACTGGAATGAGCAGGAACGGGCAACCGCATTGATTCTTGCTCTAAGAGGCCCAGCTGCCGAGCTTTTGCAGACTATCCCCGCATTCAAACCCGGCTGCCATAATGAATGCGCTGGACATGCGTTATGGAGACGATCATCTGAAGCAGATTTACCGGGCACAGCTACGACATCGGATGCAAAAGTCTGGCGAAACCTTACAGCAGCTAGCCCAAGACATTGAGCGCCTGACACTTTTGGCTTATCCAGCTTACGACCCAGAACATCGAGATGACGCAGCAACAGAAGCATTCATCAGTGCGTTAAAGGACCAGGAATTGCAACAAGCCGTGCGTTTAGCTCAAAAGCAAACGGTTAAGGACGCATTAGCTTATAGTCTGAACTATGAGGCAGCGAAAAATGCGACTCGTACCACTGCCCGGGTCCGTGAAGTAGTGGCAGACGAGTGCAGGTGTAAGCGCGTGGAAAATGAGCGAGAGCCGCAGGGTAATGGTGCGCCTAGATGCTGGGATTGCGGAGAAAAAGGACACCTCCAAAGAGACTGCAAGAAGCGAAGAAAATGGAGCTATTGTCCAGGATGGTGGAGATCCAGACTGTGTCAGGAGCCTATAATGGAGGACCATCAAACTGCAAGGGGCAACTTCGTGGAGCGTACGTTGGCTAGGAGGATCGACATCACCAGCACCCCCATCACCGTGCCAAGGCAACATCGTGGAGAAGCAGACAGATGCCTTCCTGGTCAAGTTGATGAAGAACATTGCACCATAACAAACGACACTGGTTCAACCCGATGGACGATCCGGCCCGACATAGTGAGGCCCCAACTACTTCAAAAGGGCAGAGTTCATGGAAATGCTGACGCCCTATCTCGTCATCCATGTCCAGCTAACTGCAAGCATTGTCGGCGGATTGAGGAAAAGGAGCCGACCGTTGCTCTGCGAGTGATAACGGCCAAATTTGATGAAGGTTGGTCAGCGCAGGAGATTCGAAATGCCCAGTTAGCCGATGAAGACATCGGACCATTGCTCGTATGGAAGGAGACGACTGGGCGACCTGAGTGGAAAGACGTTTCAATGCATGGCGCAACCCTGAAAAACTATTGGGCAGAATGGAACTCCCTTCAGGTGGAGGATGGTGTACTCAAGCGGAAATGGGAAACGGCGGATGGTTGCTCCTATAGGATGCAAACTATACTACCCAAAAGCCGAATCGACGATGTGATTAAGGAAATGCATGAAGGATCCTCGGGAGGCCACCTTGGTGTTAACAAAACCTTAGCGAAATTGCGGGAAAGGTTTTACTGGCTCCACGCTCGAGAAGACGTAGAGGACTGGTGTCGCAGATGCACAATTTGCGCTTCCGTCAAAGGCCCAAAGCGACGACTGAGAGGACAAATGCAAACCTATAACGTGGGGGTACCGTTTGAAAGGATCGCTGTTGACATCGCAGGACCCTTTCCTGAATCTGAATGGGGAAATCGATACACGCTGGTTGTAGCCGATTATTTCAGCAAGTGGCCCGAGGTCTACCCCATTCCCAACCAGGGAGCAACTACCGTAGCTGAACAGCTAGTGTTAAATTGGGTCAGTAGGTACGGCGTACCTGGCGAACTACATTCGGATCAAGGCCGAAACTTTGAGTCACTAGTTTTTGGCGAAATGTGCGAGCTGCTTGGAATACGAAAAACGAGGACAACACCGCTGCATCCCCAATCCGATGGAATGGTCGAACGTTTCAACGGCACGCTCAATAAACACCTGGCCAAAATGGTTGACGAGCACCAAAGGGACTGGGACCGACATATCCCACTATTTTTAATGGCGTATAGAGCAGAGCCGCTGAACATGCATCGACGGGGCAAGCCCCAGCCAAAGTCATTTTTGGAAAGACTATTCGTTTGCCAGCCGATATAAAGTTCGGAACACCCCCTGAGAAACCCCAAACGGTCTCGGAGTACGCAAGTGATCTAAGACAACGGTTGAACCAGATACATCGGACAGTGCGAAAACACCTCGAATCGGCTACTGACCGCGTGAAGACTAGGTATGATCTAAAGGCTAATTCTACTGGCTTCCAGCAAGATGACTTGGTGTGGCTTTATAACCCGCAACGGCGAAAGGGTAGGTCTCCAAAGTTGCAACATAATTGGAAGAGACCATACTGAGTTACAAAGCGAATCAACGACGTCGTATACCGAGTACAGGAACATCGCAAACCGAGAGCTAAAATGAAAATCGTGCATCTGGACCGTCTTGCCCCATATTACACCCAGGGAGAATTGACTACAAATAGCGACACATCTTTTCGGGGCGAAAAGAACTGAGGTGGGGGCAGTGTTACATGTACAAATAATTACATGTACAAATAATTCTGCGAGCTACTGTCGCAATTGTTTTCACAATCATTAAGAACGTCAACAAATGAATTTACTCGAACCCACCAGAACCCAACACGCATGGTCAACATCTGCAAGTGACGTCACTCCATTCATTAATTTGCTCGAATCTACCAGGTACCTCTCGGTAGAACATTCGCCAATGTACGAGAAATGGGTGAATAGGTAGAGACCCTATATAAAGGCGAGCTGAATGAATGAGGGGATCATTCTTTCGACCGCGATAAGAACTGCGATAGTATGTGGGAAGCGATATTATTCGAGTAGTAGAAAAGTGTGTTTCGTCATAGTGAAGTGATTTAGAAGACAATTGCGATAAGAAATTTATGGACAAGTGTTAGATTTTTCATAGTGAAAATTAAAATAGTGAAAGTGTTAAATTGATCATTGTGTACTTTTGTAATTAAATAAACTCTTTTAACTTAAATTAAAAGACATTGCGTTTTCACTTTCCCGGAGCATTAAAATTATTGGCCGCGAACCAAAAACACGCGACAATATATATATATATATATATATATATATATATATATATATATATATATATATATATATATGTATATATATATATATATACACATATATATATATATATATATATATATATATATATATATATATATATATATATATATATATATATATATATATTTATATATATATATATATATATATATATATATAAATATATATATATATATATATATATATATATATATATATATATATATATATATATATATATATATATATCTATATATATATATATATATTTTATATATATATATATATATATATATATATATATATATATATATATATATATATATATATATATATATATATACGAGAGTGCCATCGAAAGTAACAAAAGCCTCAAGAAGGCAAAACGAGCATTACTGATTGGTAGAAAACAGGTGATTGCTATGCAACACGAAAACGAAAGAATAACCGACAGGAAAAGAATATTAGAGATTATCACCAGCTTCTATCAAGATCTCTATAAAGCCCCCGAAGCAAGCCAGAGAGCAGCAACTACAACAGCAGCACTTGAGGAAGAGGTACCAGAAGTTCTCATTGATGAAGTGGAACTGGCGCTGAAACAAATGAAAAATGGTAAAGCAGCCGGCAATGACGGCATCACAGCGGAATTACTGAAATATGCGGGCAGAAAAACATGGAATATTCTGGCCAACGTATTCACAAAGTGCATCAGAACCAGACAAATTCCTGACCAGTGGAACAGCGCCAACATAATTCTGATCCACAAGAAGGGCAGTAGAGAAGACATTAGAAACTATAGACCGATAAGTCTTCTCCCTGTGTTCTATAAAGTATTCACCAAAATCATCAATAACAGAATACAGTCAGCCCTAGATGCAGAACAGCCACGAAAACAGGCTGGCTTCAGGAGTAGCTTCAGCACTATAGACCATATCCATACACTAAGAGAGATCATGAGCAAAGCGAAAGAGTATGAACTCCCTCTCGCCCTGGCATACATTGACTTCGAGAAAGCCTTCGACTCAATATATCCCGACGCCATAATAAGAGCGCTTATAAGCCAAGGTATTGAGAAACCATATGTAGAAACACTAGCCAACATCTACAAGAACGCCAAAGCGAAGGTCAAAGTGTTCGAGGATACACCAGAGTTTCCCACACAAAGAGGTGTTAGGCAGGGGGATACTATATCACCAAGACTCTACAACGCCACCCTGGAGGAAATCTTTCGAGGCCTAGAATGGGATAATAAAGGCTTAATCATAGATGGAGAACGGCTAAATAACCTACGATTTGCTGATGACATAGTCCTCATCGCCCAAACCCAGGATGAACTACAAACGCTACTCAAAGACTTAAGTGCAGCTAGTGAGACAGCAGGACTGAGAATGAACCTCAATAAAACAAAGGTTATGTACAATGAATTCATAACGAGAGGCCAGGATAAAATATCAATTAATAACACTGATTTAGAAGTGGTAGACGAATATGTGTATCTAGGCCAAGCAATAAACAACTCAGGATCGCTACTACCCGAAATAAACAGACGAATTAAACTAGCGTGGAGTGCGTTTGGAAAAAACTCCATAATCTTCAAGTCAAAAATGAAAGTCAACCTGAAAAAGAAAGCCTTTGATGAATGCATTCTGCCAGTCATGACCTATGGTTGTGAAACATGGACTCTGACCACAGACACCATAAGAAAACTTCAGGTTGCCCAAAGGGCAATGAAAAGATGCATGTTGGGTATCACAAGAAGAGACAGAAAAAGGCTAACCTGGATAAGAGCAAAAACACAGGTAACGGATGTGATCAATAGAATCAGAAGTCTCAAATGGCGATGGGCTGGACATTTGGCAAGAATATCAGACAATAGATGGACCACAAAAGTTATGAATTGGTACCCAAGGGGAGTCAAAAGACCAAGACGGCGCCCGAAACTTAGGTGGGACCATGACATAAGAAAGCTAGCTGGCATTACCTGGACACGTATAGCTAAAAACAGACAAAAGTGGAGGGAAATGAGAAGCCAATACGTAGGGGAGGCTACACCATGATCCGTATACATGGTTGATAAGCTGACAATGATGATGATGATGATGATGATATATATATATAAATAAATATATATATATATATATATATATATATATATATATATATATATATATATATATATATATATATATATATATATATAAAGGGCGATTCATAACAAGTGCACACTTGTGAATGGGCCTTAACTCTTATTTATCACCAACTTTAGGTCCATATATTGACAGATTATGATAGTTCGGTATTTTACAATTCTATCCATGGCATCATACACATCAGTTGAACGTTTTATTATTGTTAAAACTTTTTAACAAAATAATGAATCACCAGTGCAAACATTTCGCGCTCTACGTGAATTTTCTGGTCTACCCATAAATTAGCCGGCGAGATCGTGTGATTTGACTCCTTGTGACTTCTTCCTTTGGGGATTTCTGAAAGATCGTGTTTACGCTGATGCTCATCAGACTACTGAAGCATTAAAAACAATATTCGAGCCAACATACGCCTAATAACGCCGGAAATATGCGAAAATGTCATCGAAAATTACAATCATCGTTGGAGCAGCACGAGGTCCACATATGCCCAAAGTAATCTTTCATATTTAATTGTAAGGGATCAAATTTTCATAATAAATAAACTTCACAGCTCAATCTTCACGAAAACTATGTTTTTTTCGACAAAAAAAAGTGTACACTTGCTATGAATCACCCTTTATATGGGAATGTTCAACGGATGAGGCCGTTACTTGGTGGAAGTTCATCGTTTGAGTAATAAAAATACTTTTCAGTTAACTTTCACTTTTTATATTTAATTTTAAAGACTACAGCTGTTTCGACACACCATGTCTTCCTCAGATGTTAATACTACAAAACTAGCTGCCCACAAAATAATTTAATAAACATCAATAACTCTAACGGCAATGATAAAATAAATATATAAATATAATATGAACCGTACAATACAATACATATATTAATGAATAGAAGTAACAATTTTAACAGTTGGAAAATAATTTAATAGAAATCACTACGGCGATCGTCAATGATACAATGAATGTATAAATAAATAAATATAACATAACCATACAATAACCATACATATATTAACTAAACGAATTTCAAATTTAATAAAGGCGAACTATTTAAGTCCATATTGGTCATTCAGTAAAATATCAAACGTTATTCTTTTATTTATTTCCAGACTTTCCAATGCATTTAATTTTTATCCTTTTTCAGCAACGTGTAGAATACTAAAGTCATTGCAAAAATTATGGTTCATCTCCAACAAATGATTTGCATAATTAGAAACCCCATCCTTATTTTTAAAACTATAATGATGCCCGTACATTCTTTTTCAAAGGATCTACCTGTCTATCCAATGTAAACTTCGTTACATGATCCGCAAGGTAATTCATAAACACGAATGAAAAATAAAAAAGTCGAAATTTTAAAACATAATATTTTTAGCAGCCATCTTCACTAAAAATTGAATAATTTTACCCTGCATAGAGTGAAACTCTGATTTGAACGAGATTTGGCACATTGATTGATGAGGTCCTAGCATACAAAGATTTAAAATAATCCAAAATCAAATGCATGCATTCAAAATGGCGGCCCCAAAGGTCAGAAGGCAAGCGCAATTTGTTGTTTTATTAGCAACTGAAATAATGAAGATTCGTTATGGAAACGTTTTAAATTACTTAACTTGGAAGTATTTACATAGCAGACCATTTCTAGGACATTGTTCAAATATTTTTAAAATACACGAAAAAATTATGAAATGGTGACTTGCCTGTCCGTCCGTCCATCCATCTGTTTGCTTGTGCGTCACAGTAAGTTTCCTTGCAAACCACATGAGCTAGAATGAGGAAATTTTCTACGTAGGTCAAAAGTGGTGCCTCTCGCAATTTGCAGTGCAAGAAAATATTTTAAGGTGTTTAAGGGGGGCCTCCTCATACAGGGGGGTGACTTAAATTTTTTTTTTAGTTCTGTAGCCCTCTAGCAGCCAAATTTCTCAACAGATTCCGATGAAATTAGAAATTATAAGTTATTAAAGCAAGTTAATTTAACCTGCAAAAAATTATGCAAATTGGATGACAAATGAAAAGGTCGAAAATTTACAGCGTAATATTTTTAGCAGCCGTTTTCAATAAAAATTCAAAATGGCGGCCCCTGATGGTTTAGAAAAAAATTGAAAATATTTATATTAAAAGCAACGCAAGTGCTGTTTATACTATTATGGAAATCTTTTGAAATTATCTATTTTAGCTATTTAAGCCGGCAAGTTATCACCTTTTTGTGGTAATCACTGTGTAAACAGCAAATGTGAAGAGGACAACACCTGTATTTATATGTTTATAACAATTTATTATCTGCCGATTTTTGATCTGTAATCCATAAAAGTGCAACTCAATTGAATGAGCAAAACATTTGCGCCTCTATAAAGGGTCTTTAAATACGGACGTCGGCAGATTCTTTTCATGTCAATAAATACCCATGTGGTGCTACGAAAATTGCAGTAAGATGTTTAGTAGTACGCAAGCCGAATTCTTTTCCGAAACCTTGCGCTACATACGAGAAATGTACCTTTCCGGCTGGTGCTACCAACGGGGATTTTTTTTGCATTTAAACGTGTTGCAGTTATCAGTCAGATTTTAGAACAGATTGTAGGAAAAACGGATGTGGCTTAGGAAATGCGTGCATCCAAAATTTGCGTTTTCGCGCATTGTTCTACTGTATAAACATATATTGGATTGGTGGAAAGGCGTGGAAACTTTTTGAACATTTTTAGTTACGCCAAAAAATGTCGTGGAGTTTGCACAAACAGATATCATTCAGTTTTTTGGGGCCGGATAGTAGATAGGAACGCAAATAAATCATGAGGAACTAAAAAACCCTTTATATATTTTATTTGTAACGTAATTTTATTGAGAAAAATAAATAAGAAGATATATTTTCACTTTAATGGCATAAGCGCCTTTAGTGGAAAAAAATTGTACGAGTATTTACAATTGAAAGGAATACAAAATTATGAGGGCGCAGTTGTCTACACTTATTGTTGCCATGGCAATTTATTCATTGTTTGCATCAGAGAGCAACTCAGTAGGCCTAAGAATAACGGCATTGGTTCGAATCCCACATTGAGCATTTTTTTAGGGTTTTGTACGAAAATACAAAACCCTACTGAAATCAGGACGTGTGTCCGTCTGTCCGTCCGTCCATTCATCTATACCTCACAGCAGGGGGAATCCCCGCAGGGGGAATGCTGGTCAACAGGAAAACTCTTGGAGGCTAGCATTCTTTGGGGACTTCCGCTCCCACGTACCCGAGGACCCTGCAGGGGGAATGCTAGCACTCATTGGGGAATTCCACCCCCACGTACCTCAGGAAATTCCCGGGGGGGGAATGCCGGTCGACAAGAGCACTCTTGGAGGCTAGCGTTTTTTGGGGAACCCGAGGATATGAGGGGCGCCGCCAGGTTCTCTACTGGGATAACAGGTAACGACTCTGATTGGATCTGGACTACGCTTTGGACACCGAACTGGAATTGATGCTTTGGGCTGGCGGATGAGATAGTTTGGACCTAGTTGCTTTGCACAGTAGCGCTAAGGTGACACTCGTGTGTGAACGGCTCCAATTCAACTATCATACCGTCTCCATCCAGGTGAAACCTTGGCAGGTCTCGGAGTACGTTCGAAGTTTGCACCATTGGGTTGGTGGTGTGGGTTCGGTTGAGGCGAACTCCCGATTAGCGCTGGTCTGGCTCTGAGCACTTGTCCCCATAAGTGCTTGTGCCAAAAATGGAGATAGTGGCTCCGAGGAGGGAACCAATAAAACTGGAGCAACCAAAAACATATAAAAATGATCAAAAAAATCCAAAAAATAATAACAACGACGACACAACCAGTGGTTGTAGCCACGATGTTAACAATACATCGGGAGCGGTACTAACGATGACAAAAACAACGAATAATACAATGACAGTGGAGGCGGACGAAAAAAGGAGGAAAGCATACAGTCTGGTTCAGACTGAGGTTCCTGCAGCGTTTGGGCGCAACAAAAAAATTATGCGAACACCAGAGCGTCCAATTAAGGAAAAGCGAGAAACCCTGCAGGACGCTTCAAGTGTTCGAGCGGTGAAAGATAATATAAAGAGCATCGAAAATAATAAGGATGGTTGCAAAGTACAATTGCCGCCCAGCGATACGAAGAAGAAAGGCTATTCCGAAAAGCGGGAGGTGTTCTGCAAAGAATACAATCTGCATGTGACTCCCCAAGAATCAGCAAAGCAGCAAAGGTGGGGCTCCTTGAATTGGAGGAGCTCCTATATCATATAAGGCGCTATCGGAGGAGCTGGTTAAGGTCCAAAGAGACGAGCAGAAGGCTAAAGAGACGCTGGGGGTGAAATCAAAAGGCCACATGCAGATAGTCCCACCATTAAAAGTCAATAAAAGAATCTCGTCTGGCCCAATCGAAGGACATCGGAATAAAAGAAGGAAGAAAGAGGCACTTGATGGGCGTGAAGCACCAAATCACGGGATCCAGATGGTGCTCACTAAAGGAGTGAAGAAATCCGCAAAGAAACTCCTTCAAAAGTGCCAGAAAGTAAAGTTCGCACGGACACCCTATCAGAAAAAGGACCTGACACAAAACAGGAGAGGCAGAAGCCCCGACAAAGACACCGGCAGCAGGCACTGCTAGTAAAGCCCCAAGATAGCCAACCTACGCGGGGATACTGTGGGGCATCAGAGGAAGCGTGAGGACCGAAGACACCAACACTGCTATTTAAGTAGTACAACCAACGCGGTCGGGCCACATACTGGTCAAAGTCAGAGCAGAGGCCGGCAATAAGGAAGCATTCTGCAGCACAGTAAAGAAAGTCCTCGGCAAAAGCGCAACTATAGCCTCGCTCGAACCGATAGCAACGATCGAAATACAAGACATTGACTGCGTGACGCATCTGGCCGAGGTAGAAGAGGCCATTAAAAGGGAGTTCACTATCGTGGGAAAAATCAAAGCGAGGCTGACACCAGAAAACAACAGGGGACAACGCATGGCCATAGTTGACTTGACCGAGAAGGACGCTGAACAATTCCTGAACAAGGGCAAAGTAAGAATAGGCTGGGATGTCTGTACGATACGGTGAAATGCAACGCCTCTTCAATGTTTCAAATGCCTTGGCTATGGTCACACCACACAAGTATGCAAAGAACCCGACAAGAGTTCCCTGTGTTACAAATGTGGTGAAATGGGACATAAAAGAAAAGAGTGTACGAAGGAGACATACTGTATTCTTTGCAAGAACGCTGACCCAAGACCTAATTTTGCACACGTCTTGGAATCAGGAAAATGTCGTGTGTTCTAGGAAGCCCTAGCCAAGGCAAAATTAGAGCTTCGATGACCCGCACCCTGCAGCTAAACCTACACCGCAGTTCAACCGCCCAAAATCTGCTTGAGCAGTGTGCGAGGGACATGAAAGCCGACTTCTTGCTGCTGGGTGAGCAACACCATAATAAAAGTCCTACATTATGGTATTCTGACGTAACTGGTACTGCCACCATTTGGATTCAGAACAGTGATTTCCAAGCGGAGAGTTGTGGACGGGGATGGTTTCGTGTGGGCTCGGTGCTCAGGGACCACCTTCTTTAGTGTGTACCTAACGCCTAACGAATCGATATCATCTTTCCAAGCCAAGCTTAATGCTCTGGAGGGCGCTGTCTCGAACGCAGAGGGCAAAGTGCTCGTTTGAGGCGACTTCAACGCTAAAGCAATTAAATGGGGCATGACTCAAATGGATCCGCGGTGAAAACGAATCCTGAAAATGGCGGCCAGGACTGCCTTCGTCGTACTAAGCTCCGGAAATACGCAACCTTTCCGCCGCATTGGCTGTGAGGGAACCATACCGAACGTGACGTTCGCCTCGGAGTCCTTAGTACGGAGGATACACAGCCGGAAAGTATTAGAGGACTCCTCAGCCAGTGATCATCAGTGCATTCTGCTTGAGATAAGTGATGTTGTCTCCCAACGTCCGTGCTCTCGGTTTTTCACAAATGGATGGAACACCGGAAGGATGGGCGTCGAGAGGTTTGTCCAGGTGCTCACAGCAGGTGAGCCGCTGCAGGGAGCTTCGGATGTGACGGAGGAACTTGCAGCTGAAGACGTGGTGAACTCTACTATGAGCATCATTACGACTGCTTGCTGCGCTTCTATGCCCCGCCGAAGACCCCCGCACGGCAAAGCCCCAGTGTACTGGTGGTCAACTAAATTCGCTGAAAAGCGAGATGAGTGTCACAAGCTTCGACGTGAGGCTCAACGGGCGCGGAACCGTGACGGGGCATGCAACTGGATGACAGCATGTAAGTCAGCCAGGAAACGCCTTCACAAATTGACCAACAATAGCAAGGCTCGCTGCTGGCAAGAACTAGTGGACAAAGTGAACAATGATCCGTGGGGTCTTGGGTACAAGCTATTTATGCGAAAACTTGGTGCCCTACAGAAGCCTTGTATACA
The DNA here is from genome assembly GCA_963969285.1 of Odontomyia ornata. Lineage (NCBI taxonomy): Eukaryota > Metazoa > Arthropoda > Insecta > Diptera > Stratiomyidae > Odontomyia > Odontomyia ornata. The sequence continues at coordinate 193,097,093 of OZ017739.1, forward strand.
TGACGCAAAAAAGATGGACGGGATAGTGTGGGGTAATCTTCTCCGTCCATCTCGTCTGTGTTGACGCTATCCATGGTGAAACAGCAGTCAAGTGTGCACTCTTCACACAGCCGGGACTGGAGAAGGTAGTAATCTCATTGAAAGCGAGTAAGGCTCCAGGTCCAGATGGCGTTCCAGCTGAGGTGTTGTGGCTCATCTATCACCATTGTCCTGACTTGCTGGTCAGCACATTCAACGCTAGCCTATGGGACGGAGTTTTCCCGGTACGATGGAAGGTAGGGAGGCTCATGCTGATCAGCATGGGCGAGGGAAATCCCGAACCGCCGTCTGCATACCGCCCGTTATGCATACCAGACACGGCTGGGAAAGTGCTAGAGAAACTCATCAAGGGAAGACTCACTGACGCGATTCGTGCTGCTGGGGACGTATCTCCTCGGTAGTACGGCGTCAGAGCAGGACGTTCTACCATTGATGCAATTGCAGAGGTGGTGAACGCGTTCCAAAGGGCAGAGGCATATAGTCGCACCAAGCGACGGATCGTCCTGTTGGTGACACTCGACGTCAGGAACGATTTCAACTTCGCTTGATGAGTGGATGTTTTCGATACGCGGGGAAACTCTTTTCAAATTCCAAAATATCTAATGCAGCGTTTGAGGGACTACCTAAAGGACCGAAGCCTGCACTACGACACGACACAAGGCTAACGAAGGATAAAATTACATCATTTGTTGCCCAGGGATCTATCCTTGGTCCGGACTTTTGGAACGTGTCTTACGACGGGCTACTGAGACTTGAGATGCCAAATGAGTCACGCTTGGTCGGCTATGCGGATGATGTTATGGCTTTGGTTACTGGACGCACCGTTGAACAGGCGCAACTTAGACTAGGTATGCTAATGCGCTGAGTGAGGGGCTGGATGACTGCTCGTGGGCTCCGTTTAGCGAAGTGGTTATCTTGACAAAAAAAGAGAATCACTAGAGTAAGGATGATCAGTATTGGAGACATACGAATCGAATTGAAGCCACCAGTGAAGTACCTGGGGCTACTGATCGACTCGAAAATAAGTTTCTCAGAGCAAATCAGGGCAACGGCTTAGAAGGCTGCTTCGGGAATATCGGCCCTGAGTCGACTTATGCCCAACGTAGGGGGACCCAGCCCGTCAAGAAGACGCCTCTTGATGAGTGCTGTAAGGTGCTACTGTATGCAGCAGAAGTATGGGGCGACGCTCTCGGCAAGGAGGTATACCGAAAACATTTGACACAGATACAGAGAAGAAGAGCACTGAGAATTGCATCTTCGTATCCAACAGTCTCTGACTCGGCGGTGAGAGTTATTGCAGGCGTGGTACCTGTCGCCTTCCTTGCTAGAGAGCACCACTCTTTTTACCTGCGCCAAAACGAAGATGGGAGGAAGACGGTTGTCCGCGAGGAGAGACAGCGCTCGCTCAACGACTGGCAGCTGTCTTGAGGGAAATGCACGAAGGGAAGGTGGGCTGTGCGCCTCATCCCAGATGTGAGACCGTGGCTAAATCGAAGGCATGGTGAGACTGATTTCTACCTGACCTAGCTTTTGAGCGGGTATGGGTGTTTTCAGTCTTACCTGCACAAGATTGGTAAGTCACGGTCCCCCAATTGTCGGTTTTGCCCAGGAGAGGAGAGCAGTGCCTGCCACATAATTTTTGCGTGTACAAAATGGGTCGGGCTGCGAAAGCAAATCTACAGGGAGACGGGAGAGCTCACCCTGGATAATAGAGTTGCGGTGATGCTCGAATCGGTTGACAAATGGATCCAGGTGGCTCATTATGTTCGGTTTGTCTTAAAAGATAAAAGGGACTCACAGCAGGTGGGGGTGCTGGGGCTGGGGGATCGCTTGTCTGGAACTTCCTCTTCCCCTCTCCCCTCCCGCTAGGAAAGGGATTCCCCAGCTTGAAGGCACCTCACGGCGTAACAAAACGAGATCTGGCCCGAAGTAATGTGTCAAATGGTTTCAAGCTGGGTTCTCAGGTCGAGAGGGAAGGTGTTTAGTGGGTAGTCCAGTTGTTTTCTTGTGAGCATGGGAGTCCCACACTCTGTGCATACTACAAAAAAAAACCTGCCCTGAAAGTTTCGATAGATCGAATAGTATTTGACGAAATTATAGCGGTTTGAATTTTCCTGTATGACTATGTAACAATATACGCTGTATTACTATGGGACCATATGGCTATGGAACAATATGCGCTTTTTGCCAACTCAGGGTCTACAGGCTTGCTGAAATTTGCATGAAAGTTTCAGGAATGATAGGTATCGTGTATATCTTTGTGGATTGGTTCAATTAGTGACACCAGTAATCGTACAACAAAATTATTGCTGTTTTAAACGAAAAGATTTAATAAATTTGAGTTATTTTTCTCGTACTTCAAGGCTTAAGGTATACTCGTATGCTATTAACGCTTGAGTTAATTTATTAATGAACGGCTGAAGATGAGAGGTGAAACAACTCGAGAAAGTGAAAGAGTGCTCCTACCAGAACGGCTTTGTAAGTACCGCAGGGTTAGAAACAAGTGCTTACATGGCATCTATTGATTACTTGAATTATTTATCCAATACTTGCATAAGAAATTATTCAGATTAATCTAAAAGATGCAGGGTTTCTATCATAAGTACATATCAGGCGCCATTTTGTCAAGCTTTAATAATTTCTCGGAATGCTCAGCCAATTTAATATGTTTAAATGAAATACTGTTACATATATTTTCATGAAAACTTGACGAAAATGAGAGTACTTAGGTCAATTTGAAATATGTATCAAGTATCAACAGGTACCATTGTTGTTCCATATAATTTAAATAGCGATAACTCACTTGATTATGATTTGATTCCTATGCAATCTTGTAGGCATAAGGGTCTTATATTAACCTACATAAATGTAAATTTTAAGAAGTTTAAAGGCACCGTTACATCTCATACTTTTATCAACAGAGTTGAGTGAACATTGATTTCTGACGTATTTGTTTCCCTTGTACTTACAAAGGCCTACCTTTGTGATATTTTTCAGCTTTTCAACTCAAAGATATCCAATCGTGAGAAGAGGAGGCACAAATATTATTCTTACATTTTGCCCAGACCTGGTGCAAAAATTACTTTTTTTCAGATTCTGAAAGTGCTAAAACCTTTCATTATACCCTGCTCGACTAGGTTTGATGAAAAAATGTTTACCGGCCACTGCGTTATAAAGGGGAACCCCCTTTAAAATATTGAAATGTTTGATAAAAACTAAACTTTTGAGAGACCACCACATCTGAACATTTCAAAAAGTTTGAACATTATTGCTTCTTTAGTTTCTGAAGAAACTTCCTGTAATGCACAGATAGACGGACATTTAAACAGACAAACGAACAGGATGCGAAACTAGTAGATTTATGTAAAATTTATTTCACAAAGCGCTAAAGATCATGGAAGTATATCAAATAGCAAATAACCTAGAGGTTGAAATTCGTTGAACTTTGCTAATAAAAGTAGTATTTAGCATTTTGTTAGTAAAACTGTATCAGTATCATTAAATCGGATGAAATCAGCCATTTAAGTAGTTTTTAATAGATCCTTATAGTCTATAAGTTTCAATAAAATTTACAGAAGTTATAGCCGTTTCAATATCCTCCGACTAGAACAATCATATACCATTTTTCTACTGCATGGACCAATCCAGACACTACAACTTCGATTGGATCTTCTCCAAATTTTCAGATAAGATGAACAACAAAAATACATTTAAGACTGGAGTTAGTCAATGTTTTTGGCAATATTTGAACAAAATGTTGTCTGGTTAATGATTTTTAAGGCAATAATAACAGTGCCATATTGCAAATGTTTAATTAATAATTTTTCAACTTAGTATACACAATATACACAGCTTCATAACGCTCGAATGACGCTCGATACAATTTCAACTGGTTAACCAATATTTGTGATTTCTCTTAGTTTCAAATGAGAAATTTAAATTAAGACACTAGATAAAAAGGTTCAACTTGGATTATTTACATAAATTTTACGTGGGCTTTGTTTTCTCTGAATATTTTTTCAGTTAGTTATTCACAAAAAAATGAGCTCTATGTAATGGTGTGAATTACTTAGAGCTGCATAATACCCACTTGATCTTCGCTTGATATTAAGAGCTGTCATAATTCATAGGCATATAGAAAAACTTGTTTCGAGCAAACGGAATGGGGATAGTTGAAAAGTAACATTTGAATAATCTGTAATTCTTAGGAACGCAAAACAATTTATTAAGAATTCAACCTAGACTTTTCATAAAAGGTGAATTATTGCCTAATCATACACATAAATTTAGGGATTTTTATATTTATGCATATAAATCGTGTAGGATAAGGCTCCACCAAAGCTCAATGAAAGTACTATAAAAACGGTACTTTGTCTTCCTCGTCCAAATGTTTGCTTTAATTCAGCAGAATATAACAAAATAATATTTTTTTTTGGTAAAGCTTCACAGAAATTTAACTTTTCCCATAAACCATTTGTTGATTTCAATATATTGTGTAGTCTAAAAAGTATTGAGCCTTTTTTGTCACAATATGGTGTTCGTTTTCATACATCGGGCAATACTAATCAAATTCAGTCAAACTGACATGCGTTTGAAAAGTGATATTTCAGTTTAAAATTTTCCTATGGATAGTTTTGTATTTCGTCATTCGTGTCAAAAGTTGTATTCATTTCAAAATGATTGAAATTTCCGAAAAAAAAAATCCGTTATATTTTCAATATCACTACGATCAAAGTGTAAATGCATCGCAGGCTCGTGTAAAAATTTGTGGTGTCTACGGTCAAGAAACTTTATCAAAAGCATTAGCCAAGAGATGGTTTGCTCGCTAATTTTGATGTCAAAGATGCATCTCACTCAGGTCGACCAATCACTGAAAAGTCGATGAAATCTTACGAAAAATTGACATTGATGAGGAACTGAAAATCTACTACCAAACAGTTTTGAACCATTTGCGTAATGCTGGATACACAAAGAAGCTCAACGTTTGGGTGCCGCATGAATTAACACAAAAAAATTTAATCGACTGAATTTCCATTTGTGAGATGCTAATAAAACGCAATGAAACCGAGCAATTTTTCAAGCAAATCATTACGGGCGATGAAAAATGGGTGAGATACGAGAATGTCGTTCAAAAAAGATCCTGGTCAAAAAAAAAGATGAATCATCACAAACGACTTCAGGATTGCACCAAATAAGGTTATGCTGTGTGTATGGCGGGATTGGAAGGGAATTGTTTATCATGAGGTACTAGAACCTGGCCAAACACTCAATTTGACCCTGTGCTGTCAGCAATCAACCAAATTGCAACAAGCAAATCCAAAAAAACTGGCCAGAATTGATCAATAGAGAGGGCGATGTCTTCCATCATGACAATGTCAGACCACACACATCTTTGATGACCCGGCAAAAATTGACAGAGCTTGGCTGGAAAGTTTTGATGCTTCCATTGTATAGTCCAGACCTTGCACCATCAGACTACCATTTGTTTCGGTCTCTGCAAAACTTCCTTAATGAAAAGAAATTCACTTCAGAAAGGATTTGTGAAAATCACTTGGCCAAGTTTTTCGCCGATAAACCACAGAAGTTCTACACAAATGAATAATGGCTCTACCCAAAAACTGGCAAAAGGTCAGAGATACTAATGGGCAATATGTGCTTAAATAAAATTCATTTTAAATAAAAGAAATATTCAATCGAAAAATGACAAAAATGGCTTAATACTTGTGAGACTTAACAATATTTTAAAATGACGTTGAAAGTAAGCAAGTACAACGAATTCGTGAGCGAAAAATTTGCTAGCAATGTTTGAGTTGTAAATTACGTTTGGGCATAGACAATAAAACATACACTGATGAAATTGATAACTATCAGTCCTTCAAAGCGGATTGAAAAGTATATTACACTTTTTTTTTGTGGTAGGGAGGTGAAGGCATTTACGCCCGCCGAGTCTGGCAGTGTGGGACTCCCATGGAGAATACCCTTGGACTACCCACTAAACACCTCCCCTGTCAGTCTGAGAACCTAGCCTGGAACCGTTTGATACATGACTTCGGGCTAAGCCTCATTTCTCTACGCGTTTAGGCGCCACCGGGCTACAGGGATCCCTTTTCCAATGGAAGGAGGGGAAGGGAGAAGGATTTCTAGAAAAGAGACCCCTCCCACTGGACGCCTCCAGGCGCTCATATATTTTCCTTTTTATCTTAAGGACTGCCCGAGCGTAATGTGCTACACAGTTCCATTTGTCAACGGATGTGAGCATCTCTCCAGTGAGTTCATCCGGAGAGAGATCTCCCATTTCTTCAATGAGGTCACCGTGCTGCCTTTCCCTCCTCTTGCATGCAAAAAATGTGTGGTAGGCATCATCGACCTCTCCAGCACAGAATATGCAGTCAGGAGACCGTGACTTACCAATCTTGTGCAGGTAAGACCGAAAGTATCCATGTCCACTCAGTAGCTGAGTTAGATAGAAGTCAGTCTCACCATGTCTTCGATTGAGCCACGGCCTCAGGTCACCAATAAGGCGTGCGGTCCACCTACCTTTTGTATCGCTCACCCAGGACTGTTGCCAATCACTGAGTGAGCGTTCTCGTTTTTCGTGGGCGACAGCATCTCTGTCGCATTCGTTCCTCCGCAGGTAGATTCTGCGGCGCTCCTTGGCAAGGAGGGCAATGGGTATCACTCCTGCGATGACCAGAACTGCCGACTCCGAGACAGTCCGATATGCAGATGCAATCCGCAGCGCTCCTCGTCGCTGTACCTGTGCCAAGCGCCTTCGATACAGCCCCTTGTTGAGAGCCTCACACCATATGTCCGATCCGTACAACAGCACAGATTGTACTGCACTCATCAGAAGTCTCCTTCTTGATGAGGTGGGACCCCTATGTTGGCCATTAGCCGGCTGAGAGCCGAAACACTCGCTGCAGCCTTGTCAGCTATTGCCCTGATTTGCTCGGAGAAACGCATCTTCGAGTCGATCAAAATGCCCAGGTACTTCACTGCTAGTTTGGTCTCAACGAGTGCTTCCCCAATGTTGATCATCTTTACTCTAGGGATTCTCTTCTTTGTCAAGATGTTTACTTCGGTTTTCTCCAAAGCTAGGCTGAACACGCGAGCAGTCATCCAGTCCCTCACTCGGTGCATTAGCATACCCAGTCTGAGTTGCACTTGTTCAACAGTGCGTCCCGCAACTAGCGCCGCGACATTGTCTGCATAGCCGATCAAGCGCGACTCATCCGGCAGCTCGATGCTCAGTAGCCCGTCGTACGTGATGTCCCACAGGTCTGGGCCAAGGATGGAGCCTTGTGCAATACCCGATGTAACTTCCATCCTCCGCCGACCCTCCTTCGTCTCATAGAGCAGGCTCCGGTCTGTCAAGTAGTTCTTCAAAATCCGCATCAGATATTCTGGAACTTGAAAAGAGTTTTCCAGTGCCTCCAGAATATCCGCCCATCTAGCGGAATTGAAGGCAGGAACGCCATCTAGTCCCGGTGCCTTCCTTGCTTTCATGGATAGAATTGTCTGCTCCAGTTCCATCATTGTGAAAGGTGAGCATTCTATTGGTGTTTGTGCATGAGCTGAATTGACACGGACAGGGTGCGTGGAGAATAGTGCCCGTACGATCTCGTCCATCTTCTCTGCTTCATGTAAGCAGGGCTTCCGTTGGGCACCAAGTTTTCGCATGACCAGCTTGTAACCTAGGCCCCACGGATCCCTATTCACATCGTCCACGAGATCTTGCCAGCATCGGGCCTTGCTCTTGTTAATAAGCTTGCGAAGATATTTCCTGCTGAACCTGTATGCTGCTAGCCTAGTGTCTGCCTCCTCCCGTGTTCGCGCCCGCTGGGCCTCTCGCCGAAGTTTGTGACACTCGCTTCTTTGTTCGGCGATCTCGTTTGACCACCAGTATACTGGAGGCTTACCGTGTCGGGGTCTCCGACGGGGCATGGAAGACTCGCAAGCAGTTATGATGGTACTCATAGTTGAGTTCACCAAGTCCTTGGCTGTAGGCCCTCCACTCCCTGGCAGAGCTCCCAGCAACGGTGCGCCTGCCGTAAGCGCGTCAGCGAACCTTTCAACGTCCATCCTCCTAGTCCTCTATCCGAGGATTGAAGTTTGGGCACATGCACGCAGAGTGGCACCGTCGTGAATCTCAGCTATATGCTGGTGATCGCTAGCCGAGTAGTCCTCTAGTACTCGCCAGTTGTGTACTCTGGGTACCAGGGGCTCCGAAGCGAGTGTCACATCGGGTATGGTTCCTACGCAACCCCAGCGGCGGAAAGTAGGGGTGTTACCAGTATTTAGGATCAAAAGCGCTGTTCTGGCCGCCATGTCCAAGATTTGCTTTCCCCTTGATTCGGATTGTGGCATACCCCATTCAATGGCTCTAGCGTTGAAGTCTCCCCCGACTAGCATGTGGCCCTCTGTGTTCGAGACAGCGTCCTCCAGGGCATTGAGTTTCGTTCGAAAAGATGGCATTGCCTCGTTAGGCGTCAGATAAACACTAAAATATGTTATCCCTGAACACCGCACCCACACAAAATCATCCTTGCGTCCATGGCCCTGCACCTGAAGGCGGGCGCTGTCTCGAACCCAGATGGCCGAGGTACCAGATTCGTCAGGGTGCCACGCTTGCGAGTCCTTGTTATGATGTTGCTCGCTCAGCAACAGCAGGTCAGCTTTCTTATCCCTCGCAAACTGCTCAAGTAGGTTCTGGGCGTTTGTGCTTGGGTGCGAATTGACCTGCAGGATACGGATCATTTGAGTATCGATTTGGCTTTAGTTAGGGCCTCCTTGAAAACCCAGCATCTCCCTGTTCCCGGTTCATGTTTGAGGTTGCCGGGTGCTAGCTTAGCATCCTTGCAAAGAATGCATTTTGCCTCGTTCGTGCACTCCTTCTTTTTGTGCCCCGTTTCACTACATTTACAGCACAGAAATCTCCTGTCGAGTCCCCTACAGCCATACGCGGTGTGTCCGTATTCGAGGCATCTGAAGCAGCGGATAGGGATTGCTCTTCTCCGTATCCTACAGATCACCCAACCGTTCTTAATTTTGCCCTTCGCCAGGATTTGCTGTTCGACAATAGCCATGCGTTGCCCCCTTGTGTTTTCACGTGTCAATCTTGCCTTGACTTCACTTAAGCTGGGGAACTCCCTCCTAATGGCATCCTCTACTTCAGCTTTGTCCGTGACGCAGTCGAGGTCCCTGATTTCCAGGGTGGCCATTGGTTTGAGCGAGGCAACGGTTGCCGCATCTCCAAGAACCTTTTGAACCGCGTCACGGAATGCATCTTTGTTTGTGGCCTCTGGCCCGAATTCCACCAGCAGGCCACCGGTCCGGGTTGGTCGAACTGCTTTGATGGCAGTTTTGGTGTCGTCTGGCTTGACCGCTCCTTTGATTTCACGGAGGACATCTGCGTAGGTTCGGCCCTTAGTGGGTTTAATAAGCAATGCCTCTCGCAAGGTTTTGCGCCGCGGTTCGCTTTTTGTTTTCTGCGGTATATCGGGGGGTTCTTTGTTCTTCTTTTCGTGGTTGAGCTCTTTGTCTGTTTTTTCTTGGAGCAGCTTTTTGGCCGCATTTTTCGCTGCCTTGCTTCGCACCACATGAAACTCCTCGCCTGGAGTGACAACTTCGTTTCTGGTCTCGTCCTTCCTCCTTTTCTCACGGTCGCCTTCAATTGGACTACCGGCCATTCTTTTGCTGCTGCTAGGACCCACTGATGCCTCGAGGGAGAGCGTGTCTTTTTGGTGCTTTTCGGTTGCAAGCCACCTCCGCCTGTAGTGTGTTATGCAGCCAAAAAGCTCCTGCAGTTCAAGAATGCCATTCCTGACACTCTTGCCTATGTTTTTCTGCACTTTGCAGACAGCCCTCTGTCTTACATTGGCCTCCCTCCCCCAGTCTTACATTGGCCTCTGTTGGTGTTGCAGCTTGATCCGGATTGTGTACGTCTTGCACTGGACGCTCCGGGGTGCGCATAGTCCTTCTACTGCGCCCAAAAGCCGCAATGATGCCAGGTTGCACAACGCACTCTGCCTTTTTTCGTCCGTTAGTCCGTCTGTCGTCTGTCTCCGATGATTTAACCTGTGATGTTGACTTTGACAGTGTTTCTGGGGTTTGCTGCCTCCCCCCGCAATCGGTGACTTGTTTTATCGGTGTTCTTGCCAACAGCAGTTTTTGCCTGAAAGGGTTCTCCGTGCTAGCGTCCTGTTTGCTTGTAGTTATATCTGTTACAGAAGCCAAGCTCACCACTTCTCTAACATTGCAGTCGCTGGATGACGACGCCCGGGAGCCTGCTCGCTCACTACCCTCTGCCGCCGGTACTGGGGATCCGACCCCCTGCACCGTAATTTGGTTCCCCTTTCGGACCTGCATAGTCTGGTTTTCTGTCTGGGTTTCCGTTCCCATAGCATTTTACCTACTGCCAGGATATATGGATAATTGATGACGCCATATATTTCGTCATGTCACAGTGAATATCATTGACACTCAGGTATTTGTCCTGAGACTCTTCCTTCACTGCCGACCTTTGTCCACGGCTGCTTATTGGTTATTCGCAGCGAACCTTTCGAGAAAGGTCTGCCCCTATCCGCAACCCTGGGGACGCGTTTGGTTCCCCGGTCTGAGGGCACTATCGATAAATCGATAACCAAATATATTACACTTTGCACCTGGAATATACAAGTATAGTTATATCTACCAAATAGTTAAGATAATAAGATGTGAAAATTTGGTAATAGTATTTCTTAACGTTGTTTTATGCTTATTGCAATCTTTTCTGTTTCCTTCAAGACAATATTGATTGATAACTGCTTTATAAGAAAAGCATTTAATCCAAACTCTAACGCCATAAATAGCATAAAACATTGATGAAGCTTGCTTTCATGATGGAAAATTGTCTTTTTCGTTTACGTAGTAGAATTCACTAGAGTGCATTATCTTCATTTTTATAAATATTTAAAAAAGAAAAATTATCCGAGACTTATTTTAGAAATTCCTAATATAATTAGGTAACAAACCGCGATCTAAAATAAAATCGAAAAAGGTTATTCGAAGCACAATCGAGACTACGCAACTAATCTTGAATTTGATTCTACGTCAAAATCAAGGTCAAGTCAAAAGCGCTATATTCAATACTAATCGTTATAAATATTCAGAAGAACATAAAGCAAATTCCAAACAATAAAACTATGAAAACTTAATGGCCCAAATGGCTCCCTAAATTTATACGTTATCAATTAAACACATTTAATGAAAAGAAAAACACTTGCAAATTTAAATTAATTATGATTATTACATATTTTTTGATTCAACTGGAAAAAGGAGAAAAAACCAACCAGCATTATTCAAAAATTACTTATATTACTAACACAACAGTGAACTTTTCTCCTATACCTAATATGTTTGACTCTAATTCTAAATAAGTTAATCAAAGAGAACGTTATCTTATACTGAAATCTATCCCTAATTTGCAATACAAATAAACAGAAACACAGGATGTAGCAATAATGAGATGAAACTAAAAAGTAAGTAACGAGACAAAAACACAAAAAAAGAAAATAAACACGAATAATTTAGACATTGGCATTCAGCCACCAATACCCACATAGATTACTTCATCTCAGCTCGACCGGCCTCAATGAATCTAGCAAATGAGTATCTCCATTGGAATAGTTGGTCTCTTCTTCTTCTTCTTCTTAGCCCTACAGTCCCTTTTGCGCCTTCGCTGCCTGCAAACAGCGCCTCCAACTGTCTCGGTCCGTTGACCGCGTCATCCAATTCCGAAATCCGAGCAGCGATGAACTCTCTTCGTCCACCGAGTCAGACCAGCGTTTCCTCGGTTTTCCCACTGGCCGTCGGCCTTCAGTTCTCCCTACGAACACCTTCTTGGGTATCCGTTGTTCGTCCAAACGATTCATGTGTCCAGCCCATTGCAGCTTCTGCAGTCTGACAATCCTTGAGACCTCCGGTTCGTCAAAAATTTAATACAGCTCATGGTTGTATCGGATACGCCATTGGTCCCCGTCTAGCTTCGCTCCGATTATTCGCCTCAGGACCCGTCGCTCAAAGGCGTTCCATATATTTGCGGATGCTTGGGTTAGGGTCCATGTTCTACACCTATAGCATAACACGGGTCTTATCACAGATTTGTATACTTGGAGCTTTGTTTTCCTGTGTATGCAGCTGGTCTTCAAGATCATCAATACTGAATAAAATATTTTATTTGCAAGCTATATTCTTCGGCGTATTTCGTCCCTTTCATTGTCCGTTTTCGTTATTTTGGCGCCTAAATACACAAATTCGCTCACATTTTCGATACTGTGTTCGCCAAGTGTGATATTTTGTGTATTTGGGGTATTTTTCCTCGACTGCGTCATGAGCTTTGTTTTATTCATTGATTTGTGGCCCTGCTAGTTTTGCTTCGCTGTCGAGTTTCAGGAAGAGTTCTTTGGCAGTTGTTAGTGACCATGACAGAATGTTGATGTCGACCGCATAGGCCACTACCTGGCTCGACTTGTATAGTAATGTACCTCGCGTATCGACAGGTAGCTTCCGTATGACGTAATCCAGAGCCAAATTGAATAGCAATAGGGCCAGCCCATCTCCCTGCTTTAGTCCGATATTTGTGTCAAAGGCATCGGTGGGTTGGTTATTGATGCGGACTTTGGAGGTTGTTGACGTCATTGTCATTTTGGTAAGACGGACTGATTTGGCTGCGATGCCAAAACCAAGCATTATTTGGTACAGTACGTTACGATCAATACTGTCGTATGCTTGCTTGATGTCAACGAAAATTTGGTGTACGTCTATGTTGAACTCCCAGCATTTTTCAAGTATCTGCTTGACTGTGAACAGTTGGTCTGTTGTTGATCTACCTGCGCTAAAACCACCTTGAAACACCCCAATAATATTTTATACGCTGTACAAAGTAGTGATATGCCTCTATAATTTTCGCACTGTAGTTTGTCACCTTTTTTGTGGATAGGGAGTATCATTGATTGGCTCCACTCTTTCAGCATATGTTCTTGTTGCCAAATGTACTGGATGACTTTGTGAATAGCTTGATCGACACTACTGCCACCATATTTGATGAGCTCCACTGGAATCTCATCAATGCCCAGCACTTTATTATAATTTTGGGCTTTGATGATGGAACAAACTTCATCCAGAGTTGGTGAGGCCAATGGAAGCTCTCCGCAGACTTCTACAGGCTTCGATGTTCCGGGCTGTGCAGAGGATTAAGGAGGTGCTTGAAATATGTTGCCCATCTTTCCTTAATCTTGATTGCATCAGCGATGATATTGCCGGTGTCATCACGACAGAGCGTGGTTTTGGGCTGATAACCACGTGTCAGGCTTTTCACTACTTTGTTGGTCATATGAACTCAAATTCGTTTGCCTGTCCATATATCTGTTATATGATTGGCACACCGTCAGAATCAAAAACATATCGATTCATGTCCAAATACACGAATGCTTCTGGAGGAACGAACCCAGTAGCGAGGCAAGTCTCAATATACCCGTCTGTAGGGTGGAACGGCTGTGAAATCCAGGGGTTTCCACTCATAGTTACAGATCTTGCGATATGATTCCGAAGAAGTTTCAGTATGAAGATATCGACTCTTGTCACTTTAGTGGTTTGATAAATTTTTCTATTCAATATATAGTGCTTCCAATGCGTCCTAGGCTTTCTGTACAAAGCAGTACATGCACGGACATTTCTTTTCGAAAACTCTTAACCTTTCCATTGTACTAGCACCCTGGTTGTACCAGATCTGACATGCATATGTCAAATATGGTCTAACCAGTGTCTTGTAACAAATAATTTTGACTTTTTGATCAATGTATCTGGAATGAAAGGGTCGCCAAAGGGACATGCCTATACTGAGCATGATTTTGACATGTTCAGTATAGTACAGATACTGATCGAGATGAACACCGAGGTATTGAATACAGGATTTATGTGGAACTCGTTCTGAACTACCTTATCCTTCCAATTACGTTTCAAATCTTGACTGGCTCCCTTCAGCGTTTTCCGAAACAAAATCGTTACACAATTCTGCGCATTGATTTTCATTCGCCAATTGTTGGTGTAGAGCTGCAAATCATTAAATATTTTTTGAAGATTGCTCTGAACTATTGTAGGTTTTTAGTCTGCCGTATAGATGATCAGATCATCAGCAAACGCTACCAATGATCGCGTTGGCGAGACGTCAAAATCAAAGCCGTTCAATTGCTTGCAAATGAATATTGAGAAAAGCAGAGGCACAGCAACTGTTCGCTGCTGTAGACCTTCAAGACCTTGAATTCACGCATTGTTGTCAGATTTTTATCAAGGTGCCTGGGGAACCTGTCCTGAAGAAGTTTGAAAACTAGTCCATCTAACCACACCGTATTGTAGGCTTTCTCCATATCAATGAGCATCAACTCATATTTTTCAATGTGGGCATTTAATGCTCTGTTGAATATCACTTCAAATACCTTGCTGATGTTAGGCAGTAAGCTGATTGGGCGATACCTTTAAGGGCTTGAAACTTCTAAACCTTTTTTCAAAATCGGAAATACCTTAGCTTTTTCCCACTCATTTTGAAAACATGAATTCTTCAACATGTTGTTGAACAATATGCAATAATTCCTAATAACAACTTCAGGCAAATTTTGTAGAGCTATATTTAGAGTACCGTCAATGCCACCTGATTTCTTGTTGTTCATCCTGCAAAATATGAGGCATAAGTCTTCAAACCGGAAAAAATAATCAATAAGGTTCAAGTTCGGTATGAGGTCAGATCTGAATGTTTCATTGAAATGAAGAATTGGTTGGACTTTCAGGCTTTATTTGAAGTCGGAAACTTTTGTTCCAACGACCTCTGAAAATATTTCATTCTCTCCCTCTGGGTTTGGTAGATAAACCAATTTAAAATGTGTTTCAATCAGGGCAAGCTCCAGCAATCCATCACATATAATCCTGTTTCCATTTCTATCCGGAGTCGTACTATCAATTTCAATACCAGCCCTATCGAGAAGATTTATCTCATCACTAGTGACTTCAAGCTTCGATATTTTCACTCGCGACTTCTTACAGAATAAGTTATTTACTTTCGTGAAAACGCCATTTGGGTCCTGTTGGCTAATATCCCTCAGTTTTTCCGCCCATTGATTGCTGGCCTCACTGCTGAAGTATGAACGGACATTCTTTAGGTGTGATTTCAACAAAGCCAGTGAGGGATGGTTGTAGTCTAAAACTCATCGATAAATATCGTTGAGGCGTGTGAGAAGGAGGCTTTTCAATCTTTTCAACATTGCGATGGTTGGTGTATCATATCCTTTCAAATTGTTTCGATGTTTAATCTTGGGAACTATTTTATCAATCGTTTCCAACGTCAGCTTCTCTATCTTCGACAAATAGAGATCTATTTCATCGTCAGTTAGATTTCTGTTATTAGGAACCATTGAGCAAGCGTCGCCATCATCAGAAGGAGAACATCGCCTCTAGTACTCTCAATTAAACTTCATTTGAAACTTTTACCAGTCTGTTTTTTTTTTAATTCAACCGATGATTTTCAAGTTGAACTAGAATGAGGAAGAAATCATTCCTTTGATGCTTGGTTTCCATTACGGTTGCGTTATGATGGCTATCGGAAGGAAACACCTGCAGTTTCTGTTGACGACTATCAAAGCTGAATTCCAGTCTTGCGCCAGCAATGCAGAGGTCCAAATATGAATTTGTCCTAGGGTGTATTGGGAACTCCGACCCATATAGATTGCACATGTATTCAATTTGGTTCTGTGTTATCCACGATTTCAGGTGTTTAGCCATGATGAATGCTTGGCATTCAGGTCACCGGCAAAAATATAATAATTATGCAGCCTGTTCAATTCGAGTATTTGAAACAAGAAATTGTGTTCCTCCTTGAACTTGAGAACATTTTGACCAGTTGCATAGGCAGAGATAACGAAGAGGTTATCCCACCTGGCAGTGAGATTTTGATGACGGACACGGCAAGAAATTCAAAGTTTTTGAATTCGACTTTTTCAATATTTTGGAAACAATAGGGTCTTCGTACCAATATCCCGGTGTCACCGTCCATATCACCGTTTACCCTATCGTTTTTTCCGAATGCAAAATCTTTGAATGTCATGGAAGGCATGAATTGAGGTGGGTCTCGGTGAGAAGTATGATGTCAGGCTGTTGCTTAACAATAAAATCAAGGAGATAATCAAGTCGATGTATAGCAACGATAGAGTTGACGTTGATCGATATGAGGCGAAGTCTATCCATGGGAATATGACTGGATGGTTATTGTGAAGCATTTGAAAGACCTAACCGCTGAAAAACAAAGTTAATTTTTGAATCTTGTTTGTCGATTTTCTCCGATAAAGAATTAAGTTGCTGGTAAATTTGAGGAGCAGCTCATTATTGCCACTTACATTATTTGCATTATTTCCAGCGTTTTCTGGGGGTAGTGGGAAGTGCAAATGATACTCCGGGCTTGATGAAGTTTGAAGGTATGATGTTACGGTGTACTTGTGTTTGCTTTGGAGCAAATTTAACCTTTGCATCTTGATATCGCGAGCATCGTCGATATAATACCGGGTGATGCTAGCCGACCAAAATACCACAGTTAACGCAATATAATTTTTCTTTCGGCTCCGTGTGAGCCAGTTCGCACTCAATGGGAGCATGAACGTCTTTGCATTTGACGCACCAATAGTGCATGGCACAATTGGCAGCCGAATGTCCAAATCTTTGACACCGGTAACACTGGTTGACTTCGTTTTTTTGGAGGCGTTCCCATCTCACCACTCTGAAATTCAAGTACCTTATTTGTTGAAGGGCACTTGGACTACTCTTCTTTGTAATTTGTACCAGGTAAAGTGGTAAGTTCTTCCTTTCTGCGGTCGGCCTTCTTGTCGCAAAGGCTTTGACCGAAACAAAATCAATATCCAGTGCAGCTTCTTTAAGGACCTGAAAAAGATCGACCGTATCCTCTCCGCAGTCCAAACCCTTCAACACAAAGGTCTGATTCTTCTCATTTTTCGGGTATAAGTGAAATGTAGAACCTCCTCAGAATTTGGCGCATCTTTCGCTGACTTGAAATCAACCATTGATTTCGTCATGATAGTCAATTTTTTGGCATTAACTCTCTTGATCTCGTAATTGGCTAGTTTATTTTTGGCTGCCAATAGCCGAACCAGATCTTTTCCGCTTAGTCCAAACACGTTGATTGGTGGAACTTTTTCTGGCTTGTTGGAAGCTTTTTCAGAAGAACCAAGAGAACTGAGGGCTGGTTATTTCTCCTTATTTTTGTTCTTAAAATACTGAATAAAATTTAAGTCATTATCTTGATTAGAATACCTTCAATGTTTTCTTCAATTTCCATTTCTTCGGTTAATCCCTCCAGCGCTGCAAAATAGTTTTGAGTCTCGTTGGAACCACCAGCACTTAGAACTTCTTCTGGAATTGCTTGCTTTACACTTTTCTTCGGCTTTGTTACCTGTTGCCATGTATTTTGCGGCTGCGTCTTTTGAGGCTTCATCCCTTTCTTGGAAAGATCCTTGAGGGACTGTATCTCTAACCTTAGTTCATCTTTCTTTTGCAATTTGGCCATTTGTTGATTATTGTTGATTGATTGCTGTTTTTTCGTTATGTTTTCTCTTGATGATTATCGCCAGTTTCGTATTCGTCGGGCTTCTTCATACCAGCGGCCCTGAAGTCTTCTTTGGTTCTTTGTTTCTCTTTACCAATCGAAGTAAAAAATATTCGAAAGAGATTTCCTGAGTCGATTACTTCGACAATATAAGTTTTTTTTCCGATAAAAATTAACTTTGGACTGACGTTTTTTTTTTAAATTAATTTAATTTTTGAAAACTTTTGACAGAAGCGATTTGAAAGACGTCTATACGCCTGTTGCTGACGCTATAATGTACTTGCCTGCATTCCAAGAAAATTTTTCAGGCCCCAAAATAAATTTCTATATTGAATCCGTTAAACTATTTCATGTCACGCATGTATGTTTATTCAAAATCAGCAGCATTCAATCCCACAATGTACGCCACAAATTTACTACTTCGCCACAAAAAAATCACAACTCGTTACAAATCTACGTTCGCGACCGCTCAATGCAGGTGCCATATCTGAAGTCTTTAATACTACTTCCTTTTGCATAAAAAGTGTCAAATAATTCTCCTGAGCTACCTAGGTGACAGATTTCAGTAATAAATTTGATTACGTATGCAATGAAAATGTCGTTCAGAAATCTTACTTCTTCCAGTGAATTTTCTTTCAATCGAATTGGATAAATTTATGAGCAACAGCTTGAAGGTGACGCTGATTTAAAATTTATGAATTTCAAACAGAACAAGCTCGGTAAACAGAGCTACGATCGTGTCGAAAGGGTATTGTACTTAGCCTGCAATATGTGGATAAATAGAATGATTTAATTCAAGAAAAACTTTTACGACATGCACAAGGAATATATTCTTGCTTTGAAAGAACCCCATTTTAACCAGCCAATATTTTGTTCCAATTTTACTAAAATTATTGACTGATCTGAATCCTAAATGTTATTTTGTTATCCATCTTATCTGAAAATTTGGAGAAGATTCAAGTCTGGTTCGATGGGAAGGCCATGTAGTAGACAAATCGTATATGATTTTGGTAATCCAAGGAAACTCAAATGGCTTTAACGTCGGTAAATTTTATTGAAACTTATAGAATAAAATGATATTTTGAAGGGCTACATAAATGGCTGATTTCATCTGATTTAGTGATACTTATAGAGTTTTACTGACAAAAATGTTAAATCGAACTACTATTAGCAAAGTTCAACGAATTTCAGCCTCTAAGTTATTTGTTATTGGATCTAGCTCCATGATTTTTAGGACTTTATGAAAAAAATTTTTGCAAATACCTACTAGTTTCCCATCCTATCTGTCCGTCTGTCCACCCGTCCGTCCGTCTGTCTTTCTGTCCATTTGTCCGTCCGTGCGTCACTGGAAATTTCTTCCGAAACTATTGGAGCTACAAAGCTCTAACTTTGTGAAAATGTTAGAAGTGGTGGTCTCTCAAATATGTCAAAAATTTGTAAGAGGGTCCCTCTTATAACGAAGTGGCCTTTAACCATTTTTTTCATTAAATGTAGTCGAGTAGGGTATCAAATGAAAGGTCTTAGCAATTTCAGAATCTGAAAAATAAGTCATTTTTTGCATTGAGTCGATGCACGAAAAATATTTGTGTTTCCTCCCTTACGATTGGACATCTTTGAGCCGAAAATCCGAAAAATATTACGAAAGTAGGTCTTAATGAGTCCCAAGGCAACAAATACTTCAGAAATCAAAATTCACTCAGCTTTGTTAATAATAGTATGTTTTGTAAATTTTACATTTTCCCCTAAACATCGAAACGGTGCCTTTAAACTTCTTAATGTTCACGTTTAATTAAGTTGATATAAGAGCCTTATGCCTAGAAAATTTCATGGAAATTAAAGCATAACTAAGTGAGTTATCGCCATTTTAATTGCATGGAACTGCAAAAACAATAACACATGCTGATAGTTAATATATATTTCAAATTGACCAAGGCACTCTTATTTTCTTCAGATTTGCATGAAAATTTAAGGAATAGTGGTTTACTTGAATATGTTTAATCAGCCGAGCATTCAGACAAATTATTTAACATGGAACCAAATCGCGGCTGTTATGTGCCCATGAATGAAACTCTGCATCTTTTGTATGAGTTTGAACGATTTTTAAACACGTATTGGGCGAATAATTCAAAGCATCGATTCATGGCTTCAGATAATGTTTTCCGAACTCTAGAATGGTTACATAGCCCTTCTGTTAGGAGCTCTTTTCTGCCTCCTGAACTTGTTGCACATATGAGTATTAATTGTTGGTACACATCCTGAGCCATTCATTAAATTGAATCAAGTGTTAAAACCATATATCTTAAATGTTGAAGTTGGGGAAAAATAACTCAAAATTATTCAATCTTCGCAGTGTTAGCAACCATTATTTTATTTTACAATTACTGATACCACTAGCTGAACCAATTCTCAAAGATATTCATAAAACCTTGCATTGGTGAGACTTTCATGCAAATTCCAGCAAACCTGTAGTAGCTGAGTCGGTAAATAACGCAGATTGGTCCATAGCCACATGGTTCCATAGTAGTACAGAGCATATTGTTCCATAGTAATATAAACCGCTATAACTTATTTTAGTACCAGTTGATCTTTGTGAAACTTTCAGGACTTTCAATTTTATAAATAAGTATTTGTGTGCCGAATTCGATTGAATTTAAAGGTATCATTAAGTAATATTGATAAATCATACTATTACCAACAAACTGGAGTGAATTTCGACATCTCACGTATTTACTGTTGTTGTACTCATAAAGGCCTACATTCACGATTTTTTTCAGATTTTTTGGATGAAAGCTGCCCGATCGGGGGAGGGGGGTGGCATACGCTAAAATTTCATACATTTTCCCCTTCCCCGTTCCCCACGGCACTGATTAGACGATTTTAAGGCTTGTTTTGAAAAGTTCTCATTAAGACCTTTCCAATGACACCCTACGCTACTACAAATAGTTAAAATTTCTTTTTAATTGTCACCTCCCTTTATGGGGAGACTCCCTCAAACCCCTTTGAAAACTATTTTCACCCTAAAATTTTCAAGAAGTCACCACTTCTGACCTTTCAAAAAAGTTTCATGGCTGGAGCTTCTATAGGAGAAACGTGCTGTGACCTACCGACGGACGGACAGACAGACACAGGTCGTGATTTCAATTGGGGTTTCTACTAAAAAATCAGCAAATTAAAGGACGTTCAAGGTTGAAATGCCACTTGTAGGCAAAGAATATGAGCCTAGTAATGATCAGAAATTTCAAACAGCTCATGGTTGTAACGAATACACCATTAGTCCCCTTCTAGCTTCGCTCCAATTATTCACCTCGGGACCCATCGGTCAATGACGGTCAATATATTATTTTTGCGGATGCTTGGGTTAGGATTCATGTTTCACACCTATTGCATAACATGTTTTCCTGTGTGTGCAGCTGGTCTTCAAGATTGTCAAAACTGAATAAAATATTTTATTTGCAAGCTGTATTCATTGGCGTGTTTGGTCCCTTTCATTACCCGTTCTCATTATTTTGGCACCCAAATACACAAATTTGCTCACATTTTTGACACTATATTCGCCAAGTGTGATATTTTGTGTATTTGAGGTATTTTTCCTCGCCTGTGCCTTGAGCTTTGTTTTATTAGGATATTGTAAAATTATTTTACAATACCCTATTAGTTTCGCGTCCTGTCTGTCCGTCCGTCCGTCCGTCCGTGTGTCACACCACTTTTTCTCGCAAACTACATAAGCTACAAACATAAAATTTTGTAGGTAGGTGCAAAGTGACGCCCTCTTCAAAGTTTCACTACGAAAAAAAATTTATAAGGTCTTTAAGGGGGGTCTCCCCATATAGGGGAGTTGCCCCTGAAAAAAAAATTTTCATCGCATGTAGGCAATATGGGTATCAAATGAAAGGTCTTGATGAGAACTTTTCAAAACAGGTCTTAAAATGACAAATTTTGCTTAGAGAGGTGCAGGGGAAGGAGAAATGTACGAAAATTTTGTGTCCCCCCCCCCCCCCCTCGCGATTGGACACCTTTGACCCGAAAAATCTGAAAAAAATCATGAGTATAGGCCTTTATGAGTACAACAACAACAAATACGTGAGAAGTCGAAATTCACTCAACTTTGTTAGTAATAGTATGATTTATCGATTTTATGTCTTCTTGAATAAAATCTTAACGGGTCCCTTAAACTTAATAAAATTCAGTGCACAGATGACTATCAATAAGATTAATCTGTCCTGAAAGTTTCATAAAGATCGAATAGTATTTAATGAAGTTATAGCGATTTGAATTTTCCTGTATTACTATGGAACAATATGCGCTGTATTACTATGGAAACATATGGCTATGCAACAATATGCGCTTTTTACTGACTCAGCTACTACAGCTTTGCTAGGATTTGCATGAAAGTTTCAGGAATGATAGGCATCATGAATTCCTTTGAGAATTGGCTCAGCTAGCGGTATTAATAATCGTAAAGCAAAATAGTGGCTGTTTCAAATGTGAAGATTGAATAATTTTGAGTTATTTTGCCCCAACTTCAACGTTTAAAGCGCATGCTTTTAACACTTGATTCAATTTAATGAATGGCTGAAGATGAGTACCTACAATTAATACTCATACGTGAAACAAGTCGAGGAGGCAGGAGAGAGATCCTAGTAAAAGGGCTTTGCAACCATTCATAGGCCATGAATCGATGATTACAGTACAGGAGAGTAGCCGCTGAAAAAAATTTCATCAAAGGTAGCTAATATGAATATCAAATGAAAGTTCTTTATAAGAGCTTTTCAAAACAGTGCTTGAACTGTCAATTTTTCCTTCACAAGGGCAACAAATACCTTAGAAGTCGAAATTCAATCAAATTTGTTAATAATAGTACATTTTATAAATTTTGCTTTTTTGTCTATAAAATCAAAATGTGACCCTTAGATTTCCCAAAATCTATAATTTAAATTTTCTGAAAATGATTGTATATGGTTCGAAAATTTCACAATAATTGAACAATAAACAGCTAAGTTACAGCCGATTGAATCTTTAACAATTACAACAACATTAACACGTGATACTAGGAAGATACACGCTTGCAGCGGACCGAGACACTACAAATATGTAGGAATTTTGATATAAATTTTAGAAATTTTTAAGTAATATCCATGTGTTATCGTGACTAATCAATCGACGAGGTCAAACCACTTGAAACAAAATGGTGGCGAGTTTAAAATTATAATAACCATAATAATTTTTCGAACTCAATTTATGGAATCTATATATTAGTCAAGTTTTGATATGCAGAATATATTGTTTGATTTACTAATTGTTTTACAATACCCTTCTGGCAGGAGCATCCTCCTGCTACTTCAACTTGTTTTCATTGATTTGTAGCCCTACTAGTTTTGCTTCGCTGTCGAGTTACAGGGAAAGTTCTTTGGCAGTTGTTAGTGACCGTGACAAAATGTTGATGTCATCTGCATAGGCTACTACTTAGCTCGACTTGTATAGCAATGACGTACTCCAGAGCCAAATTGAATAGCAATGGGGCCAGCCTATCTCTAGTTTAAGTCCAATATTTGTGTCAAAGGCATCGGTGAGTTGGTTATTGATGCGAACATGGGACATCGTCAACGTCATTGTCATTTTGGTAAGATGGATTAACTTGGTTGGGATGCCAAAGCAAAGCATTATTTGGTAAAGTACTTTAGGGTCAATACTGTTGTATGTTTGCGTAAAGTGAACGTGAATTTGGTGTACGTCTATGGTGAACTACCAGCGCTTTTCATGTACCTGCTTAACGGTGAACAATTGGTCTATTGTCTATCTCCCTACTCTCAAACCACCTTGATACTCCCCAATAATAATTTTGGCGTACGATCCAATTTTATTTTCTAAGATTTTTGAAAATATTTTGTACGCCGTACAAAGTAGAGATATGCCTCTATAATTTTCCCACTATAAATTGTCACCTTTTTTTGTGGATTGGGAATGTAATTTATTGGCTCCACTCTTCCAGCATGTGCTCTTCTTTCCAAATCTGCTGAATGACTTGTGAATAACTTTATGAATATTGCTGCCACCATATTTGAGGTGGAACTTCATCGATGCCGGTACTTTATTATTCTTTAGGGATTTGATGATAGAGCACACTCTCCGGAAACATCTTTAGGCACTGATATTCTGGAGTTGTGCGGAAGATTAAGGAGGTTGTTGAAAAATGCTGGCCATCCTTCCCTAATCTTATCTTCGTCAGCGACGATATTGTGGATGTCATCACGACAGAGCGTTGTTTGGGCTGATAACCTCATTTCAGGCTTTTCACTACTTTTTATGCTTGTCTTATGTAGATTTCCGCTTGACTTACATCTAGACTTCTCAATTGGTCGTCATAGTATTTTATTTTCTTGAATCTAATTATCTTATTCGCTACTCTTCTGAGATTTGCATAGTATTTTCTCTTCGTCCTGGTTTTCCCACGCACGTTATCTTTGTACGCCTGATTCCTTTTGTCTAACGCATTCTGGCACTTATCATCGAACCAATTATTTCCTTCGCACCAGGCTTGATTTTCTACTATGGTCTTAATAGCTGCTTTCACTCCCATCCAGACCCCGTTGCTTATCTTTAACGACGCGTCTGACGCCGTTTGAAGCCTTTCGACGTCAAATTTTTTAGCGGGCTGGTCTTCACCAAATATACCTTTGACATGTGATCCAGTAATGATCTGAGTTACTATTGGCTCCTCGCTATGTACGGACGTCAAGTATGTTCGAGGCCCAAAGATGTTCATAACACGATGGATCTAGTTTTGTGTGTTGCCTTCCGGTGATATCCAGTTTATTTTATAAATAAGGCGATGTGGGAAGCAACTCGAACATATCACTAGATTTCTGTTACATGCAAAGTCGATCAAGCGCTGGCCGTTGTCATTTGTTTTATCGTGGAGGCTATGTCCTCAAGTTGTTCCTTGATAAGATATCTCATTGCCATCATTAGCGTTGGAATCACCCAGAAGCAAGAGGGTTCCCTCCTCTTCCCACAAACGGGCTTGAGACCGTAACCGGTGGGATTATATATATATATATATATATATATATATATATATATATATATATATATATATATATATATATATTCATATATATATATACATATATATGTATATATATATATACATAAATATGTGTAATATATATATATATATATATATATATATATATATATATATATATATATATATATATATAAATAAATATATATATATATATATATATATATATATATATATATATATATATATATATATATATATATATATATATATATATGCGTATATATATAAAACGGTATTTGAGGACAACTTGAGAGTAAAATTAATTCGCTTGTATTTTTAACAAAATTTAATAAAATTTCAGGAATTTTTTAAGCAATGTTAAATTAATACATGGTTTTAAAGTTATTCAATAAAATCACCATTAGCAGCAATAACCTCTTCGATCCGCGTCCGGAAACGATAACATGCCCGAATCAAATGCTCCTTGTTCGTATTGAGAATAACGGCATTATTAGCAGTCTTTAGCGAAGAAGTGGTATTATGAGGACGCTTATTGGTCTCGCGGTCAAATACGCCCCATACGTAATATTCCAAAGGATTAAGGTCTGGGTAGGTAGGTGACCATAGGTTCGGTGTTACGTGGTCATGAAAATTTTCAATCATCCAATCTTGTGTCGCCATCGCTTTATGTGAAGGAGCAGAGTCTTATTGAAAAATATATTGTCTGCCTCCACTTACATTGTCTATCCAGGGTTTCGCTACCGTCTTCAAAATCTCGATGTATGCGGCAGAGCTCACTCGAAGTCCTTGAGTGCAAAAGCGTGGTGGCATAATATATCCTTCGTTGCTGACAAGATCTAAAACCTTAATAGTGGCTGGAAATTTTGTGTGCATAACAACAGGAACCTTTGTAGGATTTGAACATAGTCATCTGTCGTTTCTGCGATTGGTCTTTTGATCTTGGTCAAAATTGTTTTCGTTGGAAAAAATCCACAAAATTTTGGGCGCCTCAGGGTGTTTGATTTTGTTTAAAAGACGTTTTGATCGGAGAACACTCTGTTCCAGTATTTGTTCTGACATGAACTGTCCTCTGCGCATCACGTAAGACTTACACCGAAGGTCTTCGTGGACAACTCTACAAATAAGGCGCTCAGAAACATGAAGCTCACCCTCATTGATTTTGAAGTGTCCTCGTCTATGATCGCTTGCACTTGCTCTAAAAGTTCTGCAGATCGGACAGTGTCAGAACGTTTTTTGAGCTTTTTGCGTTTTGCGATCAATTCTGTATCGCCTCCTGATGCTTCTAATTGACGTTGTGTCTTATGCACAAATTAACGCTCGGGAATTAAGAAAATTAGAGATCTCTAAATCTGTACGGTTCGCACATATAGCGACGATGACAGCATGTCTCTTCATTTCTTGAGTGATGTTGTAGCCCGCCATTTCTTATCTGAAAAGTAAATAACATTAAAAATAAACGAAGTTATAGTCACATTTATGCATGTCCTCAAATACGGTACGCACCCTGTATATAGAATATATATATACATACATACATATATATATATATATATATATATATATATATATATATATACTGATATATGTATATTTATATATGTATGTATATATATACATAAATAAATAAATATATATATACACGTTGAATATATATATATATATATATATATATATATATATATATATATATATATATATATAATAGTCTAAAAAGCATTGAGCCTTTGTTGTCACAAGATAGTGTTCATTGTTATATATCGGGCAATACTAATCAAATCGAGTCAAACTGACTGATATTTCAATCTACAGTCTTCATATGAACAGTTTTTTATTTTGTCATTCGGATCAAAAGTTGTATTCATTTAAAAATGAATGAAATTTCTGAAAAAATTGGTTATATTCTACAATATTACTACGATCAAGGTGAGAATGCATCACAGGCTCGTGAAAAAATTGATGGTGTCTACGTTTAAGATACTTTATCAAAAGTCACAGCCAAGAGATGGTTCACTTGCTTTCGTTCTGGAAATTTTGATGTCAAAAATGCGACTTGCTCAGGTCGACCAATCACTAAAAAGGTCTATGAAATCTTACAAAAAAATGAAGAAGACCGACACATAAGCAGCCATGATATTGCTAAGGTCGACAAGAGCACTCTTGGACGCTAGCATTCTTTGGGGTGCTCCACCCCCACGTACCCGAGGAAATTCCCGCTGGGGGAATGCCGGTCGACAAGAGCACTCTTGGAGGCTAGCATTGTTTAGGTAGCACCGCCCCCACGGACCCGAGAATATGGGGGGCACCGTGAGGTTTCCCCGAGGATGACAGGTAACGATTTGATTGGATATGGACTACGCTTTGGACAACGAACTGGAATTGATGTTTTGGGCTGGCGGATATGATAGTTTGGACCTAGTTGCTTTGCTCAGTAGCGCCGAGGCGAAACTCTTGTGTAAACGGCTCCAATTCAACTATCATACTGTCTTCGTCCCGTTAAAACCTTGGCAGGCCTCGGAGTACGTTCGAAGTACGCACCATTGGGTTGGTGGTGTAGGTTGGGCTGAGACGGACTTCCAATTAGCGCTGGTCTGGCTATGAGCACTTATTCCCATAAGGGCTTGCGCCAACCCTCGCATGGCCTCCCTGCTCTACAAAGATAACCATAGGACCAAAAAGGTGACTACACACATGAACGGAGATAACGGCTACGAGGGAGAACCCAACAAAACTGAAGTAAACAAAATCAAAAGACCAAAAACATCCAAAAATAGAAACAAAAAATAATATCGACGACGTAACCAGTGGTTGCAGCCACGGTGTTAAAAGTACATCGAAAGCGGTACTAACCACGACAAAAACGAAGAATAACACAATGACAGTGAAGACAGACGAAAAACGGAGAATATAGCAGACAGTCTGGTTCAGACTGAGATTCCTGCGGAGTTTGGACGAAGCAAAAAAATGATGCGAACACCAGAGCGTCCGATTAAGGAAAAGCGGGAAACTCTGCAGGACGCTTCAGGTGCACGAGCAGTGGAAGATAATATAAAGAGCTACGAAAATTCGATTGTCACTGCTGCGATCGTTACCGAAGCGACCGATGCAAGGGTCTCAAATCACGACATTGCAACGAAAAATCCAGAAGCCAACTAGGAGATTACGGCACGAAATGCAACGAGTGACCAGCGTGATTGCACCGCCAACGTCGAAAATGTGGCGAAAGTACTGCACTCGGAAACGGAACGCGATAACCTCTCACAAGGATGGTTGCAAGGTACAATTCCGGCCCAGCGATACGAAGAAGAAAGGCTATTCCGAAAAGCGGGAGGTGTTCTGCAAAGAATACAATCTGCATGTGACTCCCCAAGAATCAGCAAAGCAGCAAAGGTGGGGCTCCTTGAATTGGAGGAGCTCCTAGATCAGATAAGGCGCTATCGGAGGAGCTGGTTGAGGTCCAAAGACGAACAGAAGGCTAAAGAGGCTCTTGCAGCGAAATCTAAAGGCGACATGCAGATAGCACCACCATTAAAAGTCAACAAAAGAATGGCGTCTAGCCCAATCGAAGGAGGTCGGGATAAAAGAAGGAAGGAAGAGGCACTTGATGGGCGTGAAGCACCAGATCACGGGTTCCAGACAGCGCTTACAAAAAGAGCGAAGAAAGCCGCAAAGAAACTCCTTCAAAAAAAGCCAGAAAGTAAAGTTCGCACGGACGCCCAATTAGAAAAAGGACCTAATGCATCACAGGAGAGGCAGAAGCCCCGACGAAGACCCCGGCAGCAGGCACTGCTCGTAAAGCCCCAAGATGGCCGATCCTACGCGGAGGTACCGCGGGACGTCAGGGGAAACGTAAGGCCCGAAGACACCAATACTACCATTAAAGTAGTACGACCAACGCGGTCGGGCCACATACTGGTCGAATTTGGAGCAAAGGCCGGCAATAAAGAAGTATTCTGTGATGCAGTTAAGAAAGTCCTCGGCAAAAGCTCAACTAAAGCCCCACTCGAGCCGATGGCAACGATCGAAATAAAAGACATTGACTGCGTCATGGATTTGGCCGAGGCGGAAGAGGCCATCAAAAGGGAGTTCCTTAGCGTGGGAAGGATCAAAGCGAGACACACCAGAAAACAACAGGGGACAACGCATGGCCATAGTTGACTTGACCAAAAAGGACGCCAAACGATTCCTGAACAAGGGCAAAGTACGAATAGGCTGGGTTGTCTGTAGAATACGGCAAAGAGCAACGCCTCTTCAATGTTTCAAATGCCTTGGTTATGGTCACACTACACAAGTATGCAAAGAACCCGACAAGAGTTCCCTATGTTACAAATGCGGTGAAATGGGACATAAATGAAACGAGTGTACGAAGGAAGCACACAGTATTCTTTGCAAGGATGCTGATCCAAAACCTGATTTTGGACACGTCTTGGGATCAGGAAAATGCCAGGTGTTCCAGGAAGCCCTAGCCAAGGCAAAATGAGAGCTCCGATGACCTGCATCCTGCAGCTAAACCTACACCGCACTTCAACCGCCCAAAATCTGCTTGAGCAGTTCGCGAGGGATATGAAAGCCGACTTCTTGCTGCTGAGTGAGCAACACCATAATAAAAGCCCTGCATTATGGTATTCTGATGAAACTGGTACTGCCGCCATCTGGGTTCGGAACAGTGACTTTCAAGCGGAGAGTTGTGGATGGGGGGGGGGTGGTTTCGTGTGGGCTCGATGCTCAGGGACCACCTTCTTTAGTGTGTACCTAACGCATAACGAATCGATAGCATCTTTCCAAGCCAAGCTTAATGGTCTGGAGGGCGCTGTCTCCAACGCAGAGAGCAAAGTGCTCGTTGGGGGCGACTTCAACGCTAAAGCAATTGAATGGGGATGCCTCAGATGGATCCGCGGGGAAAACGAATCATGGAAATTGGGCTCTCGTCGTACTAAACTCTGGAAATACGCCGACCTTCCGCCATATTGGCTATGAGGGAACCATACCAGACGTGACGTTCGCCTCGGAGTCCTTAGTACGGAGGATACACAGCTGGAAACTATTCTGCTTGATATAAGTGATGCTGTCTCCCGACGTCCGTGCTCTCGGCCTTCTACAACTGGATGGAACATTGGAAGAATGGACGTCGAAAGGTTCGTCGAGGTGCTCACAGCAGGTGAGCCGCTGCAGGGAACTTCGGATGGGACGGAAGAACTGGCAGCTGAAGACGTGGTGAACTCTACTATGAGCATCATTAAGACTGCTCGCTGCGCTGCGTCGAAGACCCCACCACGGCAAGCCCCCAGTGTACTGGTGGTCAACTGAAATCGAGGAAAAGCGAAGGGAGTGTCACAAGCTTTGACGTGAGGCTCAACAGGCGCGGAACTGTGACGAGGCATGCAACTGGATGGCAGCATATAAGTCAGCCAGGAAATGCCTTCACAAACTGATCAACAGTAGCAAGGCTCACTGCTGGCAAGACCTAGTGGACAATGTGAACAAGGATCCGTGGGGCCTTGGCTACAAGCTGGTCATGCGGAAACTTGGTGCCCTACAGAAACCTTGTATATATGACGCGGGAAAGATGGATGCGATAGTGCGGGAACTCTTCCCCGCCCATCCCGTCCGTGTTGACGCTGTCCATGGTGAAATAGCAGTCGAGTGCCCACTCTTCAAACAGCTGGAACTGGAGGAGGCAGTCCTCTCATTGAAAGCGAGGAAGGCTCCAGGTCCAGATGGTGTTCCAGCTGAGGTGTTGTGGCTCATCTATCACAATTGTCCTGACTTGCTGCTCAGCACATTCAACGCTTGCCTAAGGGACGGGGTTTTCTCGGTACGATAGAAGGTGTTGAGGCTCGTGCTGATCAGTAACCGGAAGGGAAATCCGGAATCACCGTCTGCATACCGCCCGTTATGCATACGAGACACGGCGTCCAGAGACCAGAGCCGCAACATCATCCGCATGTGTTGTGGCTCATCTATCACAATTGTCCTGACTTGCTGCTCAGCACATTCAACGCTTGCCTAAGGGACGGGGTTTTCTCGGTACGATAGAAGGTGGCGAGGCTCGTGCTGATCAGTAACCGGAAGGGAAATCCGAAATCACCGTCTGCATACCGCCCGTTATGCATACGAGACACGGCTGGGAAAGTACTAGAAAAACCCATCAAGGGAAGACTCACTGATACAATTCGTGCTGCTGGGGACGTACCTCCTCGGCAGTACGGCTTTAGAGCAGGACGTTCTATCATTGATGCGATTGCAGAGGTGGTGAACGCGGTCCGAAGGGCAGAGGCATATAGCCGCTTTAAGCGACGGATCGTCCTGTTGGTGACACTCGACGTCAGGAATGCCTTCAACACTGCTAGATGGGTGGATATTCTGGATACGCTGGAAAACTCTTTTCAAGTTCCAGAATATCTAATGCGTCTTTTGAGGAACTATCTTAAGGACCGAAGCCTGCTCTACGACACGACACAGGGCCAACGAAGGATGGAAATTACATCGGGTGTTGCTCAGGGATCTATCCTTGGTTCGGACCTGTGGAACGTGTCTTACCACGGACTACTGAGACTTGAGACGCCAGATGAGTCGCACTTGGTCGGCTATGCAGATGATGTTGCGGCTCTGGTCTCTGGACGCACCGTTGAACAAGCGCAACTTAGACTAGGTATGCTAATGCGCCGAGTGAGGGACTGGATGATTGTTTGCTCGCTCAGTTTAGCACTGGAGGAAACCGAAGATGTCATCTTGGCAAAAAAGAGAATCCCTAGAGTAAGGATGATCAGTATTGGCGACTTGTGGATCGAATCAAAGCCAGCAGTGAAGTACCTGAGGCTATTGATCGACTCAAAGATGAGTTTCTCTGAGCAAATCAGGGCAACGGCTGAGAAGGCTGCTTCGGGAATATCGGCCCTGAGTCGACTTATGGCCAACGTAGGGGGACTCAGCCTATCAAGGAGACGCCTCTTGATGAGTGCTGTAGGGTCAGTGCTACTGTACGGAGCAGAGGTATGGGGCGACGCTCTCAGCAAGTAGCTATACCGAAAACGTTTGGCACAGGTACAGAGAAGAGGAGCACTGTGAATTGCATCTTCGCATCCAACAGTCTTTGACTCGGCGGTGAGAGTTATTGCAGGCGTGATACCTGTCGCCTTCCTTGCTAGAGAGCGCCACGCTATTTACCTGCGCCGAAACGAGGAGGCGAGGGAGATGGTTGTCCGCGAGGAGAGACAGCACTCGCTCAACGATTGGCAGAATTCTTGGGTGAATTTCACGAAGGGAAGGTGGACTGCGCGCCTCATCCCAGATGTGAGACCGTGGCTAAATCGAAGTCATGGTGAGACTGGCTTCT
>OZ017739.1:193134153-193166653 GCA_963969285.1 Odontomyia ornata
TCTAGTATGTTTAATAGTTTCCTTGAACATGAATCTGCTTGACAGTGATCCAATATTCACTTTCTTTTTGATTACATCAAAAACAAAGCAGAAGCATAAGATATTTCTTCGAGAAGAGATCGAAATATTAAGTCTTTGCTAGTAAGACTGCTAGTTAGTGAAGTCTTTTGGGTCAAAAACTTAACGCAATGCAAAAAAAGGGTTTTTGGATCGATTCTACATGGATGCTGTATATCTCAAAGCATGGATTCCAAATTATGCAACCATATACAATATAAGGAGAGGCCGTGAAAATGAGATGCATAGAGCTTTCGCGACTCATAGGTTTTTTAAATTCTTTGGCACGACGTTTTATGAAACAGAGCTGCTTGCATGCCGAAGCAAGCATTCTGGCGTATTTAAATTTGAAATGCAACTCATCGAGATCTGAGATCTGCTCAATTTTTTAAAGTGGGAAATTTTTCAGGTTGTAAGTATACTTAAATAATGAACTCTTTATGAAGAAGCTTATAACGCAACATTTCCCAACCTTTACATGAAATCTGTTTCCATTACACCATTTCATTACTGAATTTATTTTGGTTTGCAGAAAAGTGGCCTCGATATCGGAATTAACGTTGTTGTATAGTTTAAGGTCATCGTCCTGTTGGTGACACTTGACGTTAGGAATGCCTGCATCTCCGCTAGATGGGTGTCTGCATACGCTAGAAAACCCTTTTCCAGTTCCAGAATATCTTCTGCGACTTATGAGGGACTACCTGAATGACCTAAGCCTGCTTTATAACACGACACAGCGTCAACAAAGGATGGAAGTTACATCAGGTGTTGCCCAGGGATTTATCCTTGGTCAAAACCTGTGAAAAATATCTTACAATAGGCTACTGAGACTGAACATGCCAGATAAGTCGCGATTGATCGGCTATTGGATGATATTGTGGCGCTGGTATCGCTAGTACCGTTTAATAAGCGCAATCTAGGCTAGGGAGGCTAATGCGCCGAGTGAGAGACTGGATGGCACCTTGCGGGTTCAGTTTAGCACCTGAGAAAACTGAAGTGATCATCTTGACAAAAAAAAAATAATCCCTAGAGTAAGGATGATCAGTATTGGAAACATACTAATCGAATCGAAGCCAATGGTGAAGTACCTGGGGTTACTGATCGACTCAAAGATGAGTTTCTCTGAGCAAATCAGGGCAACGGCTGAGAAGGCTGCTGCAGGAGTATCGACTCTGAGATGACTTATGGTCAACGTAGGGAGACCCATCTTATCAAGAAGCTGCCTCTTGATGAGTGCTGTAGGGTCAGTGCTACTGTAGAGAGTAGAAATATGGGGCGACACTCTCAGTAAGGAGGTATACCGAAAACGCTTGGCACGGGCACAGAGGAGAAGAGGATTGCATCTTCGTATTCAACAGTCTCTGATCCGGCAGTGAGAGTTATTGCAGGCGTGATACCTGTTGTCCTCCTTGCTAGAGACCGCTGCGCTATTTACCTGTGGGGGAAATGGTTATTCGCGAGAAGAGACAGCGCTCACTCAACAATTGGTGGGAAGGTGGACTGCGCGTCTCATTCCGGATGTGAGACCGTGACTAAATTGAAGGCATGGAGAGACTGATTTCTACCTGGCCAAGGTTTTGAGCAGGCATGGATATTTTCAGTTTTACCTGCGCAAGATTGGTAAATCACGGTCCCCTGATTGTTGGTTTTGCCCAGGAGAGGAAGACAATGCCTGCCACCCATTTTTTGCGTGCAGCAAATGGAGCAGGCTACAAAGGGGTCTATACAGGAATATGGAAGAGCTCACCCTGGATGATATAGTCATGGTGATGCTCGAATCGGTTGACAAATGGAACCAGATGGCACATTGTGCTTGGACTGTTCTAAATGATAAAAGGGACTCACAGCAGCCGGGGGCGTTGGGACTTCACGGCGTAGCGAAACAGGACCTGGTCCGAAGTAATGTTTCAAACGGATATATATATATATATATATATATATATATATATATATATATATATATATATATATATATATATGTATATATATATATATATATATATATATATATATATATATATATATATATATATATATATGTGTATATATATATATATATATATATATATATATATATATACACATATATACATATAAATATATATACATATATATATATATATATATATATATATATATATATATAACATATATATATATATATATATATATATATATATATATGTATATATATATATATATATATATATATATATATATATATATATATCTATATATATATACATATACATGAAGGATGCAACAAATTTTTTGACCTCGTTAGGAGTCACAATTTTGCTTCAATGTTCATCATATTTTAAGAAAAGACGTGCTAGGTAAAAATCACGACCAGATTTTTTAACAAGACGAACTAGTTTTGCGAAAGTAAAATGGTGACTGTTTTAGACAAGAATTCGTGATCTCTGTTCTAACCAAAGTGTTATTCTGATTTTGACAAAACTTTATACAGATGTTCATTGAACGATGCTGCAATTAAGCTCTTGATAAAAATCTAAGGCCGAAATGTCAGAAACAAAATAGCGGCCGGTGAAAGGTCAAAAATGTGAAACTTTTTATTATTGTAGTTACGATCAAGCCTTTCAACCAATATTCATGAGACCTGGCAGTAAAATGGAAACAATAAGTATCAAGAGAGCAAAAAAATTCAAGGTCGGGTCTCAAATTTCAAAATCGCGGCTAGTAAAATTTCGAAATTGCAAATACTTCTGAAAGTCACAATTAAGATTTAATTATGCACATGTTTTAAAATGGTGGAGGTTTATATATGTCATTATTTCAGATTTCCATGGGTCTCTACCAGTGATGTTCTTCAACAAATTTTGATGAAATTTGGAAAGTAAGATTATTGAAACAAGTTGTTCCACTCTGCAAAAACTTATCACTTGAACGAGATTTGGCACAGTATTTGATGAGAATTTAAGACATATACCTTTTAAAATAATACAGGATCAAAATCTTAAATTAAAAATGGTAGCCTCCACAGGGCGAAAACCCTTGCAGACTTAGTTATTTTAGTAGCAACTAAAATGTTGCGTCGATTTTCATGAAAACGTCTGAAATGGCTTATATTAGAGGTATTCAGACAAAAAAAAACATTTTCGTTAAATAGAGTCTAACATTCAAAGTGGCAGCCGATTGAATTCTTATTGCTTACTTTTTATGGAATTGTTTGCAGCTACATATAAATGAGTTGCATATTTTGAATAATAATTTTTATGAAAAATTATTAGAGAAGAAAAATGTTAGAAGAAGGTGGTTTCGACGTGTGCACTAATTCTCCTCAGGCCATCACTCTTAGATACACACCGGTGATGGCGACCACCATGCTCAGAGAAGAAAAATTATTATTCAAAATATGCAACTCATTTATATGTAGCTGCAAACAATTCCATAAAAAGTAATTTAAAAAGCTATCGGAGCCATCCGAAAGAGTGATCGATATCCGCGCGACGTTAGATAAGCTTCAAATGTAGAGCAAATTTGTCGTATAGATTTACATTAAGTTGATGTGAAAAGGGTGAAATGATCCAATTAAAAAAAAAAAAAAAGTTTAGCTAATACAAGTTCTTATTGCTTTTAAAAACAAAAGATGCCTACAAGAAATTTGCTTCTCCAGCTGGTGGTGCCAATGACGATTTTTCCATTCTGTATTTGCTAAGTTATGCTCGAAGTTCAAGTAAATCATGCAATTTTATGGTGGCAATGATATGAGTGCCAGTATGCATAGGAGCACGGCTCTCATATGTAAATATACAACGATTTTCTTTCTTCTACTGTTTTTCAGCATTTCACAAGCTCAACCAATAATGAAAGCTACTTTAAAATTTTTAAATCACGATAAAGTGTAATTTTGTATACAAGTTGCTACTTCTATACAAGTTATGTTATCTTTAAAACAAAATAAAATAACTGGCTGCTTTTTAGGAGATCACATAGCATTGTCTTAGAAAAATATCTTCTTCCGAGATTTTCGCAGAACATTTTCTCAATATTATTCAACGTAAAGATGCTCGTATGTTCTCCTGTAAAGTTTCAATTCAAGTGCCTTTCGTCTGGGAAAACATCATTGTTGTTTCTTTAACAGAAGATTCAATGACAATGACTTACTAAATGAATCGCCAAATCTATGTACGCCAGGATAAATTTGCATAGACTTCTTCAAGGTAGATAAATGTTTTCTTCTATAATTTGCATTGAATATATGCCACAAATTACTTCATCTTCTTCTTCTTCCGCCCCTTTTGGGCCTTCGCTTCCTCAAAATACCACCTCTAACTCTCTTGGTTCATTTAACCACGTTCGCCAATTTCAAAATCTAAGCATTGATGAACTGTCTTCGTCGACTGAGTCAGACCAGTGTTTCCTCGATTTCCGCCTTTGAGTGCTCTCAACAAGTATCTTTTGGGCATCCGTAGTTCTTCCGAAGTATTACAATTGTTGAGACCTCCAGCTTGTCAAAAATTTCATTTACCTGATGGTTGTATCGCAGTCCCCATTGGTCCCATCTAGCTTCGCTCCAATTATTCACCTCAGGACCCGTTTGTCCAAGGCATTCAATATATTTGCAGATGCTTGGGTTGATGGCCGTGTTTAACATCTATAGCAACATACAGATCTTACCACAGATTTGTATGCTTGGAGCTTTATTTTTCTGTGTATGCAACTGGTTTTCAAGATCATTAAAACTGAATAATATATTTTATTTGTGAGATGTATTCTTCGGCGTGTTTCGTCTCTTTCATTACCGGTTCTCATTATTTTGGCACCCAAATACACAAATTCATACACATTTTCAATATTGTATTCACCAAGCGTGATATTTTCTGTATTTGAAATATTTATTCTTGGCTGCGTCATGAGCTTTGTTTTATTCTCATTGACTTGTAGCCCTTCGAGTTTTGCTTCGCTGTCGAGTTTTAGGAAAAGTTCTTTGGCAGTTGATAACAATCGTGACAAAATATTGATGTCATCTGCATATAATACAGCATTGTATCTCGTTTATCAATGGGTAGTTTTCTTATGACATTCTCCAGAGCCAACCAAAATAAAAATGTGGCTAGCCCATCTCCCTATTTTAGTCCAATATTTGTGTCAAAGGCATCGGTGAGTTGGTTATTGATGTGGACTTGGGAAGTCGTCGACGTCATTGTCATTTTGGTAAGACGGACTAATTTGGCTGGGGTGCCAAAGCAAAGCATTATTTAGTACAGTACGTTTTGATCAATACTGTAATATGCTTGCTTAAAGTCAACGTAAATTTGGTGCACGTCTATGTTGAGCTCCCAGCACTTTTCAAGTAACTGATTGACTGTGATCAATTGGTCTGTTGTCGATCTACCTATTCTCAAACCACCTTGATACTCCCCAATAATACTGCAAGCATATAATTCAATCTTATTTTCCAAAATCATTGAAAATATTGTGTACGCCGTAAAATCCAGAGATATGTCTCTATAGTTGTCGCACTGTAGCCTGTCACCCTTTTTGTGGATAGGGAATATAATTGATTGGCTCCACTCTTTCAGCATTTGTCCTTGTTGCCAAATACACTGGATGATTTTGTGAATAGCTTTACCACCATATTTGATGAGCTCCACTGGAATTTCATTGATGCCTGGCGCTTTATTATTCTTTTGGGTTTTCATGGTGGAACAAATTTCATTCAGAGTTGATGGGGCCAATGGCCAATGGAAGCTTTCCGCAAACACCTATTGGCTCCAATGTTCTGGAGCTGTGCGAAGGGATAAGGAGTTTCTTGAAATATGATGCCTATTTTTCCTTGACCTTGGATTCATCAACCATGATGTTGCCGATGTCATCACGATAGAGTGTGGTTTTTGGCTGATAACAACGTTTCAGGCTTTTCAATGCTTTGTATGCTTATCTTGTGTTTTTGTTCGCTAGACTCACATCTATACTTCTCAATTGGTCCTCATAGTATTTCCTTTCTTAATTCTAATTATCTTGTTCCCTACTCTTCTGAGATTTTCATAGCTTTCTCTCTTTGTCCTAGTTTTCTTACCTATGTATTCTATGTTTGCCTGATTCTTTTGTCGAAAGTATTCTTGCGCTCACTATCAAACCAGTCATTTCTTTTGCGCCAGGTTCGATGTCTAATTGTCTGTTCTGCCAGGGTCTTAATCGCCACTTTCACTTCCATCCAGAGCTCGTCGCTTGCCTTTAACGACGCGTCTGATAAGATGGGAGCCAGCTGATTATCAATGGTCTTCTTGAAATTCTTGGCCATAGATGCCATTTGGAGCCTTTTGATGTAAAATTTTTGTAGCGACATCGATAGGTTAGTTTGATCAATTAATGATATGAGTTACAATGATCTCCTCTGCATGTAAGGACGTCAAGTATGCTCGAAGTCAACATTGTTCGATCAGAGCAAATTTCGTAAATTTCCCCTTCCTAACCCTTTTCGTACTTATAAGGTAATTTTATGACTTTTTCTGGAAATATAACTCTAAAACGTTTTCAATGACACCCTACTCGATTATGGTGAACATTTTTGATTTTTAGGGGAGACCACCTTTAAACTCTCTGAAAAATTCTTACTCCTAAAAATTTTCAAGAAGTCATCTTTTCTGATTCTTCTACAAAATTTCATAGCTGTAGCTTCTACTATTGCCAAGAAAACGTGCTGTGGCATATAGACCGACAAAAAGACAGACGGACACAGGTCGTGATTTCAATAGGGTTTTGTATTTCAACACTAAACCCTTAAAAGTTTTGCACATAGTGATAGTTCTAAGCATTTTAGTCATACATTAGCTCCTTAATTTCTTAAGTCAATTCTTGTAGTACGAATCAGTCACTTAATATACGAGTACACTTTAAAAGATGAAAGTGGAAAAGTTATAGGTAATTTTCACGCTAAAGATGATAAGACGGGGAACTGACTACGAGATTGTCTATTCATCCCTATATATGCCGTATTTAGGTTTTCATAATTGTCTCTTCTTTATTTTTGTTTGACTCATTTAATCTAACTAAGGCACTTTTCGTCGGGACTGTGGGTCAAGCCACACGTTTCTTGATGTTATTCATGTACCTTTTAATAATTTTTCATTTCCTTTTGGTCCCATTCAGTCTCTATGCCATTTGTTATTGGATCTAGCTCCATAATTTTTAGGGCTTTCTGAAAGAAGTTTTGCAAAAACCCGTCCTATCTGTCCATCTATCCGCCGGTCTGTCCATCTTTCCATCACTCCACCGCTCGGTGCGTCACAATAATTTTTTTCCAAAACTATAGAAGCAACAAAGCTCAAACTTTATGAAAACGTTAGAAGTGGTGGTCTCTCCAAAGTTTAGGTCTTACCAAATATATCTATTTTTTAAGGGGGTCCCTCTTATAACGAAGTGGCCCTTAACCATTTTTTTTCATTAAATGCAGTCGAGTAGGATATCGAATGAAAGGTCTTAGCACTTTCAAAATCTGAAAAATAAGTCATTAACAGTTCAGGAGGAGGCGAAATGCATGAACAATATTTGTGTCCCCTCCCCTCACGATTGGAGATCTTTGAGGCAAAAATCTGGAAAAAATCAAATCATAATCAAGTGAGTTATCGTCAAATGGAAATCAAATCATAATCAAGTGAGTTATTGTAATTTCAATTGTAATACATGTTTATAGTTAATATATATTTCAAATCGACCAAGGCACTCTTATTTTCTTCGAATTTTCATGAAAATTTAAGGAATAGTGGTTTACTTGAATATGTTCAATGATCCGAGCATTCAGAAAAATTATTTAACATGGAACGAAATTGCGGCTATTATGAACAAAACTCTGCATCCTTCGGATGAATTTGAACGATTTTTTAAACAAGTATTGGGTGAATAATTCAAATCATCGATTCATGACTAGAGGTTTTTTTTCGAACCATAGAATGGTTACAAAGCCTTCTGTTAGGAGCTCTCTCCTGCCTGCTTGACTTGTTTCACCTATGAGTATTAATTGTTAGTACACATCTTCAGTCATTCATTAAATTGAATCAAGTATTGAAAGCATGCATCCTAAACGTTGAAGTTTGGGGGAAAATAACTCAAAATTATTCAACCTTCTCATTTAAAACAGCCACTATTTTGTTTTACAATTATTGATACCACCAGCTGAACCAATTCTCAAAGATATTCACGATACTTATCATTCCTGAAACTTTCATGCGAACCCCAGCAAATCTGTAGTGTCAGAGTCGGTAAAAAGCGCATATTGTTCCATAGCCATCTGGTTCCATAGTAATACAGCGCATTTTGTTCCAAAGTAATACAAGAAATTTCATACCGCTATAACTTCGTTAAATATCACTTGATCTTTGTGAATCTATCAAAACAAATCAATTTTATAAATGAACATTTGTGGGTTCAATTTTATTGAATTTAATGGTACCGTAAAGAGTTTATTCAAGAAAATGTAAAATCGATCGCATTTCGAATTCTCATTTATTTGTTGTTGTTTTACTCATAGAGAGTTATATTTACTTTTTTTCAGATTTTTCAGATGGAAGGTGTCCAATCGCGAGGGGGTATGCAGAAAGTGCGTACATTTCCCCTTCTTCTGCCCCCACGGTACCGGTAAGGCAATTTTAAAATGTTTTGAAAATATCTTATTCAGGCCTTTCCAATGACACTCTTTTCGCCTACCAACGAAGAAAAAACGTTTTAAAAGGGTCACCTCCCTATATGGGGAGACCCCCTTAAAACACTTTCGTCCTTGAAATTTCAAGAAGTC
This sequence comes from Odontomyia ornata, assembly GCA_963969285.1. NCBI lineage: Eukaryota > Metazoa > Arthropoda > Insecta > Diptera > Stratiomyidae > Odontomyia > Odontomyia ornata. The sequence continues at coordinate 193,142,969 of OZ017739.1, forward strand.
ACCACTTCTGACCTTTCACAAAGTGATACAGATGGACGGACGGACAGAAGGACACTGGTCGTGATTGCAATAGGGTTTTGTATTTTAGTACCAAAGCCTAAAAAAAGAGTGTTTCGAGTTTATTCAATCAGTGAGGAGTGAATCTGAAAGCCCAGAGAAACATGTGGTATAGAACGAAACCTGGATTCAGTATACCAGGTAACCATGGCACACATGCAAATCTAGTATAAGCCTCGTATAAACTGTCAAGTGAAGTCAGATGTTGAGATGAAATGACAAAATAATAAATTTATCTGATATTAGCTATATTTTTCAAATATTTCCATGCGACATTGTTCGATCAGTACCAATAATAGAAAAACTTCCCCCAAATCGTATAAATATTGTCAAAAAATCAATTTGATTTATTTGATATAGGGAAATTTCATTAATACAGGTAATTTAGCTTGGTAATGGTACTACGTTTATACTGGGTTTCAGAATGTGGTAAACTAGGTTTTTCGTAATATACTCGTACTATGTTCATTTACTACATGTCTGACTAGGCTCTAAAGAAAGCGTTGATAGTCTCTGTGTGTAATAATTGTTCAAAAGTAAAGTAAACTAATTCCCTTGAAATTGTTCAAGTTCGTGTGTTTACAGTGGATTTAACAAGAAATACTCAGTGAAAAGAAGTGACAGATATCATGATCGGTCGAAGTAGGTCATACAATTTCTGCATGCACCTAGTTCAACAGAGGGTACTGTTATGGGCCAGCCAAATACGAAGCGCCTAATTTGCCAACGATTACGCTACTCGAGTCAGCAGTCAAACAACATCTATATATTTCCTCTCGGTATTTGCAAAAGGACGTTGAATCAGCAACACGAAAAGCAGCAGCATCCATAATGATTGCCTGGGAACTATATCGTGATAATTGCGGAACCGAAAACGATCACCCAAAAATATTCCCTGAAGACTAAATCTACATCGTGGTGGAACTGGCAAATGGTGGACAACATTAAGAAGCATTTATTTTTTAAAACGCTCTAAAATCTTTATTCAGCATTTGCATAGACTGCACTAGCATAGCCCATTACTGAAGAGAAAATTCGAATTCAAGAAAGACATTTTGAGAAGAGCCCCATTGTGAGTAATTCTTGTTTTGTTTTTTGTTTGACTAATAACATAATTTATAAAATAAATTAACAAAAATTCATTGAAAAAGAAATATAGAACATATATAAAATTAAACTTTCTTTTAAAATATAAATAGATTATATTTGCTAAGCTTTAAACCGATAATTCGACACTTTTTACATCAAGTTAATGTAAAGCAATACATAATTTTTGCTCTACAATTAGCTTTATTGCATTGTGTGGGTATCGATCTCGTTTTTTAGAAAGCTCGAATAGCTTAAAATTACTTATGAAAATTGCTTATGAATAGCTACATAATTGAGATTCATTAATAATTTTTCTGAAAAATTATCAGAGAAGAAAAATGTTAAAAGGTGGTTTTAACGCGTGTACTAGTTCTTCACAGGCTATCACTCTTATTAGAGTGAGCCGACCGCCATGCCTAGAGGTGAGCGAACTATTAATAATGTTCCCATTTATGCTAACTCAATATGTTTTTGTAACCACGAATTATGTTCAGATTTATTTTCTCCTGTAAGAACTTGTCTTGGCTAAACTTTGAATTAATCATTCGACCCTTTTTACACGAACTTAATGTAAATCTATACAATAATTTAAACAGCAATAACGATTAAAAACAATATTACACCAACATTTGCGAAAATCGTAATCAAGCAAAACACAATTGCTGCACAAAACACACAAATTAGTGCACAAGTACTTCACATTAAAATTAAATTAGGGCACTGTTCATTGAAAAGGATGAAATAAACCGACAACTCCCACATTCAAACTTACAATTAACTTACATAATAAAAACTGAAAACTTTGTACAATTCTACAATCACGAGAGACAAAACATTGATAATCAGCTCAAAATTAAATATGAGAAAATTACAAACAAGCTTGACAAACTGATGAAACAACAAAACACAACAACCACACCAACGAAGAGAGCCTTCTACCCACAGATTGCAAATCTTTCAGACACACCTGTTATAACACAAGTAATTTAGCTGTTAAAGAAGGGACTGAAACACAACTTATATAACACAAACCACAACAAAGACCAAGAAAAACTAGTCATCGACACTGAAATAGCCATTAACAAACTGCCGCTGGAATAACAAAGACACGAAAGGCATACTGCAGCAGATATACAACAAAAAATACGCCCTGGATAAGTAAAACGGATTTCCACGAAGACAATAAGATATTAAGACTCATTCAGGAAAAGCTTACGGATAACCTAATTAACAGTGACAAAGGCTGCCATAGGATATACAACAGTGATCCTCAAAACAACGAAATACGTACAAAAAACAAAAGACTTCATGAACGCTACGGACACAAACTGATGAACAAGGACCCCACTAATAAGTTCCAAGTAGACTTACGTACTGCTATTATATAATCCCCATTTATCATTACCCCTAATACTGGGCGCCACTACATAGCCCCAAATTCATCCATACTACCCCTGAAAGCACAACCTAAGCTCCACAAGCCCAATAACTCTATCCACCCTATCGTAAATTATCGCCCAGCCCTCTATACGTCTATACCCGTTGATGAAACAGCCGACGATTCACAGATCAACAACTCAATCTTATAAAGGCAACAATCAAACATAACTTTTTTAGGTTCAATAACAACACATACATTGCCAAGAATGGTCTATGTATAGGACATCTGATGTCCTCAATAATGTCAAATATTCTTACGATTTTCGAAAGAAGTCTTTATACCCAAAATTGTCAAAAGATTCAATATAATATTTTATAGACGATATGCGGATGACTGTTTCATCGTTATTGACTCACAAGAAAATAAACTAGACGAACTACTTACCTATATGAATGAAATCCACCCAAATATAAATTTCCCAATAGAAAAAGAAACAAACGGATAACTCAACTATATGGACCTAGCCGTGACACGCGAAAAAACACGAGTCGACTACAAAATATACAGAAAACCAACCACAACTGATCATACCATACCCACAACACCAAACCAACCCATACAACATAAACTCGCAGCATACCGGTCAATAATGCAGAAATCAGTCCATTCCAATGACTCCTACTCCTCCAACGAACTAAACAACATTTACAGAATAACTAGTAATAACGAGTGCAACCAACAGAAATTGACAGACTCATGAAACGGTAGAAACAGGAACGCCAACTGACTGAAACTCGCAAGGACGACAAACAGCGGATTTCGTCAACATACGTAGACATACAAACTATCAAATTTCCTCAAGAAATGCAAACTGCAAAATTGCAAACTAACGACAAGGTACAAAGAGCACTTACGATCCTTTCTGCACAACAAGGCAGATTCAAATTTTGCAACGCACGTACAAAACACGTTCACGAACTTGACGCTATGATAAACTCTGTGACACTGCTACACGAACATAGCATAGGACCGAGACTTGACAAGTAAGAAAGGCTTAAAATATTGGTAGTATTTAGCTTTTTTGTCGCTAGATGGTGTTCGTTGTCATATATCGGGCGATACTAATCAGATTGAGTCAAAATGACATGCGTTTGAAAGTTGACATTCCAGTCTACAATTTTTACACGGACAGTTTTGTATTTCGTCATTCGTGTCAAAAGTTGTATTCATTTCAAAATGCGTGAAATTTCTGAAAAAATTCACTATATTTTACAATATCACTACGATCAAGGTGAGAGTACATCGCAGGCTCTTGAAAAAATTTGTGGTGTCTGCGGTCAACATACTTTATTAAAAGTCAGAGCCAAGAGATGGTTCGGCCGCTTTCGTTCTGGAAATTTTGACGCCAAACATGCACTTCAGTCAGGTCAACCAATCACTGAAAAAGTCGATGAAATCGTACGAAAACTTGAAGAAAACCGACACATAAGCAGATATGACATTGCTAAGGAACTGAATATCCATTACAAAACAGTTTTGAACCATTTGCGTAAGGCTAGATATACAAAGAAGCTCGACCTTTGGTTGGTACATGAATTAACACAAAGAAATTTGATCGACCGTATTTCCATCTGCGAAATGCTAATAAAACGCAACGAAATCGAGCCATTTTTCTAGCAAATCATTACGAGCGATGATACAAGAATGTTGTTTGAAAAAGATCATGGTCAAAAATAGGTGAATCATCACAAACGACTTCAGGGCCAGGATTGACCCCAAATAAGATTTTGCTGTGTGTGTGGTGGGATTTGAAGGGAATTGTTTATCATAAGGTACTAGAACCTGGCCAAATACTCAATTTGGCTCTGTACTATTAGCAATTAACCAGATTGCAACAAGCGATTCCAAAAAAAAACCGGCCAGAATTGATCAATAGAAATGGCGTTGTCTTCCATCGTGACAATGCCGGACCACACACAACTTTGATGACCCGGCAAAAATTGACGTAGCTTGGCTGGGAACTTTTAATGCATCCACCGTTTTGTCCAGACCTTGCTCCGTCAGACTACATTTGTTTCGGTCTCTGGAAAACTTTCTTAATAAAAAGAAATTCACTTCAAAAAGGGACTGTGCAAATAACTTGGCTAAGTTTTTCGCCGATAAGCCACAGAAGTTCCGGACAGATGGAATAATGGCTCCACCAAAAAATGGCAAAAGATCATAGATAATAATGGACAATATGTACTTAAATAAAATCTATTTTAAATAAAAGAAATATTCAATCCAAAAATGACAAAAAAGGCTCAATACTTTTAAGACTTACCAATATACAAACATAGAAAAACAGACGGTAACATTATCAACAAACAACTTATTACAAATTCTGACACAATTTTCTCAAAACCTAATATCGCTCTACTTGACCTAATTTAATACCTGACACAATTGTTTACCTGACCTAATTTCGTTCTACCTGCTTAACCCATCCTACAACTATATACAGTCATTCTAATGGGTATATCCTTTAGATACTGAAGATGACTCAAAGAGTCGAAACGCATCTGCTCACACAACAAAGCAAGGCCCGACGGCTTTTCATAAAAAGAGAATTGGTTTGCGGATATCAAATAGACGAAATAATTGAATAATTTGAACTTTTTTGTATTCAAACGAGTCTTCACAAACTTTAAGCAATAAATACACAACACATTACATTAAACAGTGATGAATCATTAATTTAATTACTTCTTGGATGATTTTTGGGGATTTTTATACATTCCTCCACACATTATATCGTCACTAAATGTGAGAAATAAATAAGGCAGGTGAGAGATGAGTCTTCTCCCATATCCGAGCTACATCCTTTGAGGATGTTGAGATTAGATAATTTATTAATTAAGGTTGAAATTTATTTGGGTCGGTAACTCTCAAAGATGTGTTCTATTTTTATTTTATTCGGATATTTTTATTTTTTTTTTAAATTATTAACTAAAATGTGACAACAGAATCACTCTGTTCCACAATAAGTGCCATTGAGCCCCTTGAGATGTTTAGGGTTGGTTGTCACGAGTAGAGGTGGTACTGTTGGAGCTTCTCATTTGAAGCATGATGGTAGAAAGCCATCATACCAGATATGGCACCCGACGAGGGGCTTCTTCATCGACGCATAGTTTGTTGTTCTTAAACGGTTTTGGGCAAACGATGAAGAACTCCTCGTAAATAAGGGTTATTTTTGAAGATTTAATAAAGTTCTCTATTTCTTTATTTGCTGTCTCCTGTCTGGCGGACATGAGGCAATTTTCAAATTAATTAATTTTTATTTCAAGCATTATATTGATTCCTTGTGCTGTGGAATTGGTATTTCATTTCTGGGACTGATGAACTCTGTTAAGTACTAAATATTTTATTGAACTATATGTAATTAATTTTAACTATCGGAAAAAGATTATTCTTATTCGGTCTTTTTTGCTGCATCACCGAATCTTCATGGATCCAAGCCATTCAATAGGAAATCTTTTGTGTGGAGGTCTTAAGTTTTTGTGTTTAGGTGTAGAATATGATAGCTGAATAGAATGTTGAGGATTTATAGATATCGATGATATTGTTTAACTCAATGGGTAAACTCTTAACATCAAATATTTGACCGACCATGTTTCCTTCTGTCCTATTTCGTTTGGAGATCATATATAATAAGTCTTAATATTTCATTGTTGAATTGCTCTGGTATGGGTGAAGAGGAATTTTAAACCTCCTTTAATATATATACATATTGTATATATATATATATATATATATATATATATATATATATATATATATATATATATATATATATATATATATATATATATGCATATATATTTAATTTTTTTTATATAATAACCAGGAATGCCACTTGAAGGCCCTATAACTAGTTCGCGTGATAAAAATATGGCAGAACATGGAGATGAATTCCAGATGTTCTACATAACGAAGAAGCAGAGACTGATTTACCTACTGATGAAACCTCTGCCGAGAATACTCCACATTATAATAATAATTCCGATTTACAGTTGATGAGCAATAATCTCCAACTTCTGATGAAGCAGGGCTCTCAATTGAATAGTGAATATTCAAAACTTGCTACATCGGAAAACTAAGGTAAATCAACTTCCAGAGTAGCTCCTATGGAGAATATGAATAAGAGTATTTCCGCTCTTCTAGACTCGTGAATAAAACTCGTACGTTTCAATACTACCAGCCAAACTCGATCCGTACATGATTTCATTATCAGATTGAGCATTTAACGAAAACTGTGAGAGCAGACGATGAACATTGGATCAATAATATTTATCGTTGGTTGCTTGGGAAAGCTACAGGGTTTTCCAATAAGAGGTGTTATTTTGATATTAAAAGAAAATGCCATTTTTCAATATAAATGATCGGCTGTTTTTTTCATCATGAAGGAAAAGGTATGCCGTTTATAATGAAAAATGTCGTTTTCATGAAATTTTTCATAACTAAATTGCAAAGAAGCTGTCCTATGTCCTCGATAGCCTCACGAATTCCATTTTTGAGGTCTTGAATCGACACTGGGCTTTTGGCGTAGATCTTCTCTTTCACGTGGCTCCAAACAAAGTAGTTGCAAGGTGTTAAATCACAAGATCTCGGTGGTCAATTGTGATCACCTCTTCGAGAGATAACACGGTCCAGAAACTTTTCCCGTAAAAGATCAATGGTTTCGTTCATTGTGTCGCACGTAGTGCCGTCTTGTTGAAAGTGAACGTTATCCAGATCAATACCATCCAATTGCGGCTATAAAAACTCATTAATCATCTCTCGATAGCGCAATCTATTCACGGTAACTGTTGCTCTAGCCTCATTTTCTAAAAAGTAAGGTCCAATGTCTCCGCCGGCCCATAAACCGCAACAAACAGTCACACGTTGAGGATAGAGAGGTTTTTCAACAATAATTCTTGGGTTTTTCGAGCCTCAGATGCGACGGTTGTTCTTGTTGATGAAGCCACTGAGGTGGAAATGGGCCTCATCACTCAAGATGATTTTTCGATGGAGTTTTGGATCATTTTCATGCATTTCAAGGACCCAATCAGCAAAAACACGAAGTTGTTGATGATCGACCGGCTTGAGTTCTTGTGTTAACTGAACTTTATAAGCCTTAAAACCCAAATATTCATGCAAAATATGGTGTAATGACGTTTGTGGAATGCCTAATTCTAAAGAACGACGAGAAATGGACAAACTTGGGTTTTCTTCAACACTTTCGGCTACACCTGCAATTTTCTCGATTGTTCTTAAGTGGCGTGCACAAGTTTTATTCTTCACATGACTATGTTGTCCCAACAGCTCAAATTCGTTCACGAATTTCTGTATTGCGGTCCGACAAGGTGCTTCACGACGACCCAAAAATGTTCGAGTTTTACGAACCGTCCCTGCCAAATTTTTACCATTTTTATAGTGAATTTTTATCATTTTAATACGTTGTTGAAGCATATCTTGTTCGAGTTTTAATAGTGGCGTAATTTTGACATGCTAAATATTGAATAATGGCAGCTTTAAAAGTGATATCTACCGAAATAGCGGACTATTCAAAATAACACCTCTTATTGGAAAACCCTTTAGTACATGGTATTGGCATTTCCATAGACAATCCTCGCCAGTCACGTGGTCTAATTTTTGTTCAGCAATAAAAACTCGTTTCAGTCAATGAAACTCTGATTCTGAGATACAAGCATTACATGCAATTGTACGTTGACATCAAGGTTTGCATGAAAGTTTTGATGATTTTTTTATCGGCGATAATAGATTTTTATTTGCAAGGAATTCAACCTAATCCTGATATTGAATTAATTCGTATTATTTAACCAAATTCAATTCCTTCTATGATGCAATTACTTTTCGCTTCAAATTGCGTTACTTAAAGTGCCTTACGTCAAAAGAATAAAGAGGCGGAATTAATGTTGAGAAAGTCTCTTCAATTCTGAAATTGAAAATAGAGTCCTTAATACTGATTTTAACAGAGATAAAGATGCCTTAAATATTGTCGCGTGTTACGGTTCGCGGCCGACAAGTTTAATGTTCCGGGAAAATGAAAACGCACTGTTTTTTAAATTAAGTTACAAGAGTTCATTTACTAAGAATGTACAATAACTAATTTCCCTATTTTGCAATTCGCACTTTAATTTACTTTCCACTTGTTCTATCAACTTATGTTTCAAATATCTTCAAATATATCACGTTTAAAGGTGGTTGGAGCATTGCAAAGCCCAAATGACGTCACTACAAATTACCAGAATCCGGTCTTAACTGAAAATGCAGTCTTCTCTCGGTTCTTCTTTTTGATTTCTACCTGCCAGTAGCCACTCTTAAGATCGAGTATAAATAACGATTTTGTCTCGGCTAGAGTGTCCATGATGTCGTCGATGCGTGGAAGTGGGTAACTATCTTTCTTGGTGACGTCGTCAAGCTGCCTATAGTCGACACAAAAACGAGTGCTACCATCCTTTTTACTTACTTGAGCTACTGGCGCGGCCCATGGACTGACAGAAGGCTCAATAACACCTTGTTTTTCCATGTCTGCGATCAATGCGCTCACTTCTCCTTGTTTAGCGATAGGAAGATGTCTCGATGCTTATCGAATCGGCTTGGCTCCGTGTGTATCTGTGATGTGAGCTACCATACTCGTTCAGCCCTCGTCATCTGGGCTTGTTGAGAAGATATTCCTCCTTGTGAAGTAGTTGTTGCCTCACTAGGTCTGGTCGTATAATCGATCGGGTTGGACCAGGGGCGATTTTTATGGTGTAATGTTGCACATCAACTTGACCCGGAAGGCATAAGTCTGCTTTTCCATGATATAGTCACAACACGGTGATGGTGGCGCTGAGGACGTCGATCGTCGCAGCCAACTTCTGCCCGACGAAGATGGCTCTTTAATGTTTCCCGACCCCTCAGTTTGAAGGGCTTCCATTCTGAGCTCTTAACTGTGTCTGGATCTCCTCCTAGCAGCAAACCCTGGACAAAAGCTCGGTTTTCTTCACTGCTTGCAGTCTGTTTGCAGGTGCTCCTTCTTTCCGCAACTCCAGTCATTATTCACACGATTTGAGCTAACTTGTTGCAATTCCTGGTCCTTTAATGTGCTGATGAATGCTTCTGTTGCGGCGTCATCTCGACGTTTCGGGTTGAAAGCCAGGTAAGCCAAAAGTGCCAGCCGCTCAATGTCTTGGGCTAGCTGCTGCAGGGTTTCACCAGACTTCTGCATCCGATGCCGTAGCTCTGACCAATAAATCTGCTTCAGATGATCATCTTCACAACACATGTGAAGCGAATACATTATAGCAGCCGAGTTTGAGTGCATCTCAACGAGGATAGTCTACACAAGCTCAGCAGCTGGGCATCTTAGAACAAAAATTAATGCAGTTGCTCGTTCCTGCTTATTTCAGTGATTTGTCCTAGTGGTGGTGAAGCGGTTTTTTAAATACTCAAGACTGTGTGCGCGTCGAATATTGGTGCTTTCACATTTCTGTATGTGCTTTGCACTGCGGTTATAACCGGGGCTGGTGAGGTGGTTTCTTCTGGCTTCGCTGTTACTAATTCCTTTTTTATTTCTTCCATCTCTTGGTTGATTCCTGGCTGACCTTCTCCTTGACCTGGTAAACCTTTTCCTCGGCGCATTTCATTTGGTTGTTCAGACTACCGAAGTCCGCTTTTTTTCGGTTGACTGTTTTTGCAAATCTGCCCCCAAATTAGTTGACTGTGTTTGCAAATCTGCCTTGATTTCGATTGCTTGTTGGTTTAGCGTCGTTGCTTGCTCATTTAACTTCGATGAGTATTCATTTAGCTTCGCAGTTAAACTAGATGACTATTGTCGCTGCTTTTGCTGCATCAACATCAACATTTTCTGTTTCCTTTGATTTTGGTGTTTCTACTTCTCCACCTTCTGTGCCTTTTTTTTTCCTCTGAGGGCTCACCCAAATTAAAATACATGCCTTGTGATTCTATCACGTCATGCAAGTGTGCTATCACTATGACAAAGACCATACTGATAGCACACCCATTTCCACGTTAAATTTCGCTATTGTGCACTTTAAAAATGCTTAAAAGTTTTCACTTTCAAAATTTTTTTTTCCACACCTGATATCATTATCACGTCTTACGGTGCGCGACCGATAAGTTTAATGTTCCGGGAAAGTGGAAACGCACTATCTTCTAAATTAAATTAAAAGAGTTTATTTACTAAGAATGCACAATAACTAATTTCCCTATTTTACAAATCGCACTTTAATTTACTTTCCACTTGTACTATCAATTTATGTTTCAACTATCGTCAAATGTATTCACGAAAAACTTTTACTTCACTATCAATCAATATCGCCATCCATTCGCACTCTCATCTTATCGTAGCTTTACTGTCGCAGTTTTTGCTACAACTATATTCCCCATTCAATCAGCTCGATTTATACAGAGTCTCTAGGCATTCAGTATTGATCATGATATTATTAACATTTGCGACAACAATTGCGACAGTAGTTTGCAGAATTATGTGGACATGTAACAATATTAATGTAGTTTGGACCAAAACGCAATGTTGGAACTGTAATCTATTTGTTAATAAGTTCCAAAAAGGTCCTCTTTAAGTAATTTCCCCATTGTCAATCTATTCACATCCAATATTGATTCATAAACTTCTGGAATTCCTGTACTGTACCTTTATTTCGCCCATCTTTTAAAGACTATCAAATTAATTATGGAAAAGTAAGAGTTCAAATCAATTTTTGAAAAGCTTTTCATCTAGCTCCAGGAATGATTGCATCAATAAGCACAGTTCCTGAAGAATTTACACCAGATCCCAGATACCATTCCCCGATGTAATTGTTAGGTTAAACAAGGTGAAGGTATCTTTTCCATCTTTTGATAAGTTGGGTTTAGGGCAAACTTCATTAGAAATAGATTGCAATTAATGTGGTGATGCTTTACCTATTAACCAATGGTTTCTCCAGCCATCTTTCAACTGATGTTTGGAGAGCTAGATACGATGTTATCCATAGATGTGGTAGAGGAAAGCCACAGCGCATGGAATTTTCCTGTGATATTAATCAGGAAACCAGGTAAAGATTGACTTTGTTTGGATTCTTGCAGAGTGAATCAGGTTACCATCAATGATGCTTTTCCTCTTCCTCATATCGATGGATTACTCAGTCAGTTGCATGATACTAAATACATTTCCACAGTTTGTTTAAAAGACGTCTTCTGGTAGATTCCCTTGCAAGAAAAATCTCGTGAGGAAACAGCTTTCACGGTCCTTGGGCATCCCCTATATCAATTGAAACTGATACCGTTTGGATTATGTGACGCTCCTCAACGTACGTGTCGACTATTGGACAAAGTTATAAAACCAGTTTTATCATAGGATAGAGAAAGAATTTCTGTTTATTTGGATATTTTTTGGTTAGCGTGACAGATTTTGAATTGTATCTACTTTTATCAACTGATTGTATTCGGAATGCTGGCTTCACAATCAATATTAGTAAGAGCCATGTCTGCATGCAAGAAGTAAAGTGTTTGGAAGTCATAATCAAAGATGGTAAATTGAAAACAGATCAGATAAACTCACAACAGTTAAAGATTTTCCAGTTTCGTCTTCAGTAAAGCCAACTCATCGTTTCTTAGGCATGACGAGATGGTATTGTTTTTAGGGTTTTGTAAAATAATTTTACAAAATCCTTCTAAAATCGCGTCCTGTCTGTCCGTCTGTCCGTCTGTCTGTCCGTCCGTCCGTCCGTCCGTCCGTCCGTGTGTCACAGCAGTTTTTCTCGGAAACTACTTAAGCTAGAAACATCAAATTTTGTATGTAGGTGTAAAGTGGTGTTTTCTTCAAAGTTCAAATACAAAAAAAATTTTATAAGGTATTTAAGGGGGGTCTCCCCATATAGGGGAATGACCCCCCGAAAAAAAAATTTCATTGAAGGTGGCCGATATGGGTATCAAATGAAAGGTCTTGATGAGAACTTTTCAAAACAGGTCTTTGTTTGGCAAAGTTTGCTTCGAGGGGCGCACAGGGAGGGGAAATACACGAAAAATTTGTGTCCCCCCCCCCTCGCGATTGGACACCTGTGATCCGAAAAATCTGAAAAAAATCAGGAATGTAGGCCTTGGTGAGTACAACAACAACAAATACGTTAGAAGTCGCAATTCACTCAACTTTGTTAGTAATAGTATGATTTATCGATTTTATGTTTTCTTGAATAAAATCTTAACGGTACCCTTAAATTCTATGAAATTCAGTACATAGATGACTATTCATAAGATTGATTTGTCCTGAAAGTTTCATAAAGATTGAATCATATTTAGCGAAGTTATAGCGGTTTGAATTTTCCTGTATTACTATGGAACAATATGCGCTGCATTTAGTACTATGGCAACATATGGCTATGGAACAACATGCGTTTTTTACCGACTCAGACACTACAGTTTTGCTAGGATTTGCATGAAAATTTCAGGAATGATAGGTGTCATGAATATCTTTGCGAATCGGTTCAGCTAGTGGTATCAGTAATCGTAAAACAAAATGGTGGCTGTTTTAAATGCGAAGATTGAATAATTTTGAGTTATTTTTTCCCAACTTCAACGTTTAAGGTGCATGCTTTGAACACTTGATTCAATTTAATGAATGACTGAAGATGAGTACCTGCAATTAATACTCATAAGCGAAGCAAGTCAAGGAGGCGGGAGAGAGCTCCTAGCAAAAGGGCTTTGTAACCATTCTAGGATTCGAAAAAATTGGCCATTAATCGATGATAACAGTACAGGAGAGTGGCTCCTGAAAATAAAAATTCATCAAACATAGCCGGTATGAGTATGAAATGAAAGTTTTCATGAGAGCTTTTCAAAACAGTTGTTAAACTGTCAGTTTTTGCTTCAGTGGGGGCACAGGGGGGAAATACATGAAAAATGTGTTTCCTCCCTAGCGAATGGATATCTGAAATAATTATCAAGGGAGATGTTTATGAGTATAACAACAACAAAAATCTCAGAACACGAAATTCGTTCAACTTTGTTAATAATAGTATGATCTTTGAATTTCATATTTTCTCCAATAAAATCGTTTCTTGATTTTATTCGATCTGGTGATTGCATTTTGTAAATTGAATACAAAACCCTTCTGACATGACCGTAGGTCTGTTTACCCAACTTGTTTAATACCTAATTACGCTGCTTTAGCGTGGCTGTTTCCGGCTGTTTTAAAAAAATCCTAAAGGTTTTCAATGGATTGAAGAGTCTGAAATAGTTTTAAATAAGTTGAAAGAGCCTATGGCTAACGCTACTGTATTACATCACCCTGACCACTTGGCCCTTTATTATTCAGTGTAATACAAGCATCACTAAAATAGGTGGTTTTTTGTCACAAATTTGAGATGATGATGAAGTAAGATAAGTAGCATACGTCTCCCGAAAATTGAATGATGCTCAGCGTAATTACGGCATTACTGCATTAGAATATTTGGCTGCGATGATCTGCATTCGGAAATTTAGAAGGTACGTTGACGGTTGAAGCCCTAAATTTTATTTATGGGAACTTCAAAGATTTCTGCACGTCTCTCGCAACAGGTATTTATTGATATATTGGGTCCATATCCAAAAACAAAGAAAGGCAATTCATCTATTCTGATAGCTCATGATGGATTTATTAAGTTTTTACTCTTGAAACCATTAAGGAAGGCTACATGTGATAATATTGCCTAGTATTTAGAACAACAGCTCTTTGATGTATTTGGCACTCCCAAAACTTTAATTTTCGATATTGGAATTCAGCTTGAGTCCAAAAAATTTACTATATTGTTTATGAATATGGTGTAAATCATTTTAAAACGGCTCTGTATTCACCACAACCTTATGCTTTGACGAGAGTCAATCAAACTGTATTCACTGCCCTTTTTTGTTGCTGGGAGGTTTATGTCATTTGCGCGCAGAGTGTGGAACTCCTATGCTCGCAAGCAACTGGACTACCCACTCAACACTTCACCTATCAACCCGAACGCCCAGCCTGAAAACGTTAGACGCATTATTTCATGCCAGGCCCCGTTTTACTACGCCATGAGCTGCTTTCAAGCTGGCGATCGTCGCCCACTATGTATTTGGTACAGAAGCACTGATCCTATAGCACTCATCAAAGGACATCTTCTTGCCGGGTTGGGTCCCCCTATGTTGGTCATAAGTCGACTCAGAGCCGATACGCCCGCAGCTTGGCCGTTGCCCTGATTTGTCCAGACAAACTCATCTTCGAGCCAAAAAGTATCACCAGGTACTTCACTGGCAGTTTCGGTTCGATTAGTATGTCTTCAATAGTGATAACCTTTACCCAAGGGATTCTCTTTTTTGTCAAGATAACCGCTTCGTTTTTCTCCACTGCGAAACCCGTGAGCAGGCATCTAGCCTCTCACTTAGTGCACTAGCATATCTAGTCTAAGTTCCGATTGTTCAACGGTGCATCCACCAAAAAGAGCTGCAACATTGTCCGCATAGCCAATCAAGTGCGACTCATCTGACATTTCCAGTCTCAGTTGCCTATCTTAAGACACGTTCCACAGGTGTGGACCAAGGATAGACCCCTGGACAGCACCCGATGTAAAAGGACAATTCGTCGCTTGGCGTGGGTATATACGGCTGCCTTTTGGACTACGTTTGCCCCTGCAACCCCATCAATGGTAGAGCATACAACTCTAAAGCCGTACTGCCGGGGAGATAGGTCCAGCACGAATCGCGTCAGTGAGTCTTCCTTTGATGAGTTTCTCTGGCACTTTGCCAGTCGATTCGAGCATGCATAACGGGCATATACAGACGCCAATCCAGGATTTTCCTTCTCCTTACCATTTAGCACGAGCCTGGCTACCTTCCATCGTACCAGGGAAAACCCGTCCCGTAAGCAAGCGTTAAGTGTGCTGAGCAGCAAGTTAGGAGAATGGTGATAAACAAATTCCAATACCTCAGCTGGAACACCATCTGGGCCTGGAGCCTACCTCGCTTTCAGTGAAAGGACTGCCTCTTCTAGTTCCGGCTGCGTAAAGAGTAGACACTCGACTCCTTTTTCACCATAGACGTCGTCAATACAGACGGGATGGGTGGAAAAGAGTACTCGCACTATCTTGTCCATCTTTACGCATCATACATGCAAGGTTTTTGTAGGGCTCCAAGCTTACGCATAACTAGCTTCTAATCAAGGCCCCATGAATCCTTGTTTACATTGTATTCTAGATCTTGCCAGTAGTGAGCCTTGCTGTTGTTAATTCACGAAGGATTTTCCAGGCTAACTTATATGCTGCTGCTCAGTTGTATACCTCGCCATGATTGCATAATTTTATTCGACCACCAGGACAACTTGCCATGTTGAGGTTTTTGACGAGCATAGCAGCGTTGCGAGCAGTCGAGATGATGCTCATATTTGTATTCACCACATTTTGCGCTGTCAGTTCTTCCATCTCCTGCAAACCTCCCTGAAGTGGAGCACCTGCTGTGAGCGCCTTGACAAACTACTCTACGTCCATCTTTCTAATGTTCCACCCAATTGTAGAAAGTAAAGAGCACGGGCGGTAGGAGACAACATGATTTATCTCAAGCAGGATGCACTGATGATCCCTAGCTGAGTAGTTCCCTATTACTCTCCAATCGTGTGTCCTCCG
Organism: Odontomyia ornata; assembly: GCA_963969285.1. Taxonomy (NCBI): domain Eukaryota; kingdom Metazoa; phylum Arthropoda; class Insecta; order Diptera; family Stratiomyidae; genus Odontomyia; species Odontomyia ornata. Next base: position 193,159,166 of record OZ017739.1, read on the forward strand.
TACTAAGGACTTCAAGGTGAATGCAACGTCCGATATGGTTCAATTCGTACTCGGCAAATGAGTGTTCACTCTTCACACAGCTGGAACTGGAAGAAGCAGTCCTTTCGTTGGAAGCGAGGAAGGCTTCAGGTCCAGATGGTGTCCCAGCTGAGGTGTTGCGGCTTGTTTTTTCACCATTGTCCTGACTTGCTGCTCAGCACATTCAACGCTTGCCTACGGGACGGGGTTTACCCAGTACGATGGAAGGTGGCGAGGCTCGTGCTGATCAGCAAGAGGAAGGGAAATTCGGAATCATCGTCTACATACCACCCGTTATGCATGCTAGACACGGCTGGGAAAGTGCTAAAGTAACTCATCATTCGTGCTTTTGGGACCTATCTCCTCAGCAGTACGGCTTTAGAGCAGGACGTTCTATCATTGATGCGATTGCAGGAGTGGTGAGCGCAGTCCAAAAGGCAGAGGCATATCGTCGCAGCAAGCGCCAGATCGTCCTGCTGGGAACACTCGAGGTCAGGAGCTCCTTAAACTCCGCTAGATGGGTGGATATTCTGGATACGCTGGAAAACTCTTTTCAAGTTCCATAATAACTGATGCGGCTTTTGAGGGACTACCTAAAGGACCGAAGCCTGCTCTACGACACGGCACAGAGCCAACGAAGGATGGAAATTACAACGGTTGTTGCCCAGGGATCTATCCTTGGTCCGGACCTATGGAACGTGTCTTACGATGGGCTACTGAGACTTGAGATGCCAGATGAGTCACGCTTGTTCGACTATGCGGATGATGTTATGGCTTTGGTTACTGGACGCACCGTTGAACAGGCGCAACTTAGACTAGGTATGCTAATGCACCAAGTGAGGGACTGGATGACTGCTCGCGGGTTCAGTTTAGCACCTGAGAAAACCCAAGTGGTCATCTTGACAAAAAAAGATAATTCCTAGAGCGAGGATGAGATATGTGAATTGAATTGAAGCCATCAATGAAGCACCTGGGGCTACTGATCGACTCGAAGATGAGAAAATCAGGGCAATGGCTGAGAAGGCTGCTTCAGGAGTATGGGCTCTGAGTCAACTTGTGGCTAACTTAGTGGGATCCAGCCCATCAAGAAGACACCTCTTGATGGGTGCTGTAGGGTGCTCCAGTACGGAGCAGAAGTATGGGGTGGCGCTCTCGGCAAGGAGGTATACCGAAAATGTTTGGAACAGATGCAGAGAAGAGGTGCACTGTGTGTTGTATTTTCATATCCGACATTCTATGATTCGGCGGTGAGAGTTATTGCTGCCGTGATACCTGTCACCCTCCTTGCTAGAGAGCGCCACGCTGTTTACCTGCGCTCAAACGAGGATGGGAGGGAGACGGTTGTCCGCGAGGAGAGACAGCGCTCGCTCAACGATTGGCAGCAGTCTAAATCGAAGGCATGGTGAGGCTGACTTCTATCTGACGCAGTTTTTGAACGTGCATTGGTATTTTCAGTGTAACCTGCACAAGATCCTCTTCAAGGAGACGGGAGAGCTCACCCCGGATAATATAGTCACGGTGATGCACGAATCGGTTGACAAATGGAACCAGGTGGTAAATGATGCTCGGGAATTCTTAAAAGATGAAAGTGACTCACAGCAGCCCGGGGCGTTGGGGCTGGGGGATCACTTGTCTGGCACTTCCTCTTCCCCTCTCTCCTCCTGCTAGGAAAGGAATCCGCCAGCTTGAAGGCACCTCATGGCGTAACAAAACGAGACCTGGCCCGAAGTAGTAATGTGTCAAATGGTTCCAGGCTGGGTTCTCAGGTTGACAGGGGAGGTGTTTAGTTGGTAGTCCAGTTGCTTTCTTGTGAGCATGGGTGTCCCACTTTTTGTGCATAAATGGCATTCACCTCCCTACCACAAAAAAAACATGACTAGCACCATCCTGGCTGCCATTTCTAGGACTCGTTTTACGCGCGGATCTGTTTGAGCCATGCCCCATTTGATTGCTTTGGCGTTGAAATCTCCCTCAACGAGCACGTTGGCGTCTATGCTCGAGACAGTCCACTCTAAAGCATTAAGCTTCGCTTAGAAAGATTATATCAATTCGTTTGGCGTTAGGTACACACTAGAGAAGGTGGTCCCTAAGCACCGAACCCACCCAAAACCATCCCCCCATCCACAACCCTCCACCTGGAAATAACTGTTAAAAACCCAGACAGCAGCAGTATCAGTTTCATTAGGATTTTGCCTTGGCTAGGGCTTCTTGGAAAACTCGACATTTTCAGATCTCAACACGGTCTTGGAACAGCATCCTTGAAAAAAATACAGTGTGGCTCCTTTGTACAGTCTTTTCTTTTATGTCCAATTTCTCCGCATTTTTAATATACGAAACTCTTGTCGGGTCCTTTGCATAATTGTGCATACATTGAAGAGGCACTGCTCTTTTCTGTATGCTGCAGATACACCACCCTATTCTTTTTTCGCCCTTATTCAGAAATTGTTCAGTGTCCTTTTTGTTCAAGTGAAGGATGGTCCCACACTAGGGAGCTCCCTGTCAATGGCCTCTTCTACATTGGGCAGGTCTGGGATGCAGTCAATGCCTCTTATTTTGATCGTTGCCGTCGGTTCAAGCGAAGCTATTGTAGCCCTTTTGCTAAGAACTTTCATTACTGTATCGCAAAATGCTCCTTGCTGCATCTTGGGGTTTTACTAGCAGTGCTTATGGCTGGGGTCTTTGTTGGGGCTTCTTTTTTACCAGTTTTGCATCAAGTTTTTCTTGTTGAGCGTCCGTGTGAACTTTATTTCCTGGCACTTTTTGAAGGAATTTCTTTGCAAATCCCTTAGCTCCTTTTATCAACACTCTCTGGGACCCCTGATCTGGTGTTCCATGCCCATCAAATGCCTCTTCCTTCCCTCTTTTAGGTGCTATTCTGTTATTAACATTTGGTGGAAGAGCTATCTGCGCGTGCCCTTTAGGCTTAGGCCTCATTGCTTCTTTAGCTTTCTGCTCATCTTCGGCCTTCTGGTCCTCTTTGTTTTTTAAAGAGCTCCTTCAATAATGCTCTATGTGGTCTAGGAGCTCCTTGTATTCAAAGAACCCAGTCTTTACTCTTTTGTTGATTTTTGGCGACACATGCAGATTTTACCCTTTTTGGATTAGCCTTTCTTCTTCATGTCACTGGACGACAATTGTACTTGGCGAGAGAGCTTTTTGGCTTCCGTTACCGAGTGCAGTTCTTCCGCCACATTTATGACGGTGGCAATGAAACCACACAAGGATGCTTCATTTGTCTGGTCACTCTTTTGTTTTCCTGCCATGATCTCTTTGTGGACTTCAGGATGGTTTGTGATTATTTTGTGATTTTTTCCCTAGCCTCGGTAGTTTTGGTTGTGACCACAGCAGTAACCATTGAATTGTCGATGTTCTTTATATTTTCCCCCCTGCTCTAATATTTGGCACGCCCTGCAGAGTTTCTCACTCTTCCTTTTTAGAACGCTGTGCGCAAACACTGCAAGAAGCTCAGTCTGGACAAAACTATCTGTTAATATCCGTTTTTTTTATCCACCTTTACTGTCATTGTATTGATTGTCGTTTTTATCACTAGTGCCACTTCCAATGAGCAACGTGTTTGCAGCCAATCGCTGCGTCATCATTGTTGTTATTTTTGCTTTCTTTTTTTAGTTTTCTTGGATCTTTTTTAAGGTTTTAGTTGCTCTAGTTTTATTAGGTGCCCCTCGGATCGGCTATCTCCGTTCGTGTGTGTAGTCACTTTTTGGGTCCCATGGTTACCTTTGCAGAGCAGACCATGCGAGGGTTGGCCCAAGCCCTTATGGGGACAAGTGCTCAGAACTAGTCCAGCACTAGTCAGAAGTCTGTCTCAACCGAAACTACACTACCAACACAATGGTGCGAGCTTCGAATGGACTTCATGGCCCGCCAAGATTTTACTAATATAGAGAGGGTATGATAGTTAAATTGGAGCCATTCGTGCACGAGTGTCATCTGGGCACTACGGTGCAAAACAAATAAATCCAAAGCATCATATCCATCAGCCCAAAGTATCAATTCCAGTTCGTTGTTCAAAGCATAGTCTAAACTCAGTCAGGGTCAATACCTGTCATTCCAGGAGAGAACTTTAAGGTGCCCCATATCGTCAGGTCCATCGGGGCGGTGCTCCCCAAAGAATGCTAGCCTCCAAGAGTACTCCTGTCGACCAGCATTCCCCCTGCCGGAATTTCCTCGGGAACGTGGGAGTGGCACTCCCCAAAGAATGGTAGCCTCTGAGAGTACTCCGGTTGGCCAGCACTCCCCCTGCGGAGTATTGACTGCATTTAAGTCGTATATTGAGAATGACCGTATGGTATTGGGATGCACATGTAAGGGCCATTGCTTGTGCCTTAAGAACTGCCTTCCACACCTCTATCGGAACTACGTCATATAATGCTCTCTTTGGCTGTATTATGACTACTGATGGAAATTCCTGTAAACCACTTAGAAGTGTATCTTTACTGTGTAATAATGCTTATTACGATTTGAAACCAGCAGATAAATTAGACCTGTGTTCATAAACATTCGGCAAAAGCTCAAGATAGAGCCATGCATACTTGTGATCTCCGGTCTAAAGATGACACGTTTGAGATTGGTCAGATAGTTTGGAGACAAAATTTTACAAATAGTAATAATTCTAAAGATTTAAGTCATACATTAGCTCCTGAATTTCTTACGTTAATTGTTGCAGTATGAATCAGACATTTGAGATATAATTTAAAAGATGAAAACGCTAAAGATGATAATTCGGGGAATTGACTGCGAAGTTGTCTACTCAACCCCATGTGTGCGGTGTATTGGTTTTCACTCAAATGAATAAGAACTAGATGGGCTAAGCTCATATAAAATGGATAGGAGAACATGGTTTCTGCTCTCTTCCAAAGGATCTGTCTGTCATTTTCTCTGCCTCTTGCCGCTTACTTTCTTCTTCCAGAAGCTTACTCAATCGGATCCGTCTGTCAAGTTGACTGATCCAAATTGAACGCCAAAATGGCAAATTGCAAGTTTCGTCACGGATTTCATCCCATATTAAAACTGTGAAAAGTGTTCGCGATCTGAATTCATTCCAAGTGTTTAAACATTTAATTGTGCTTTGTGACTCGAATAACTTGAACGTGTGACACTGTGAAATTAATTTACAATTTCAAAGTGAAATGTGTAGTGCCTTCGTGTAAAAATTATAGTCGAAAAGGATCTGTACGTTTTTTCTTTCACAGATAAGTAGTTAATATGTTAATGTTTTGCATGTTTTCCTCCTAATGGTGAACGATTTTCAAATAGAAAACAAATTTTTAGGATTGTATGAAAATTTGTTTTCATTGAGCAGCAGCCATGTTTGCTTGTGCAATTTCGTTCTCTCTGGTAGGTTGTAAACAAGAGCGTAGCAGTAGGAAAACTGGCCGCAGGGGTTGTTGCGACCACATGGTCACGTGGCTGTCCACTCTAGTATTATTTAATTACTCAATGGGTTTTCATAATTGTCAGCTCCTTATTGTTGTTTGCCTCATCTCATTTCACTAAGACACTTTTTGTAAGGGTCGTGGGTGAAGCCACGCGTTTTTTCATTTTATTCATGTACATCTTAATCATTATTCATTTCCTTTCGGTCTCGTTTATACGTACATACAATTTTTTTGTATTTTACTTGATCAATTAAAAAAACCCTTTTTAAACGTGAGTTTTGTAACATGTCAATTTTTATTTGATTTTAAAAATTTAAATTTATATTCTGAAATAATTATTCATCACCACATTCAAACACTATACATTAGACGCATACATGACTCAAAATTAGACACTTGGTAATTTATTTGATAGAATTAGTTAGTAGTCTAGAAAGAAAAAACATTTAGACAAGACATCAGTAGAAAAAAGAAAAACAAGTTGGGTAACCAGATCTACGGTCATGTAAGAAGGTTTTTGTACCCAACGTGCGAAATGCAGTCACCAGGAACGAATAAAGGCGACAATCATGTCAAAGAAATGAGCACGTTTATAAGAAAATCCCTTGCTTCTGTACCTTCAACGGTCATCACTTTGCCACAAACAAACACTCAAATGATGAATTCCCGAAAATGTTGTTGCTATTGATCTTATTTGAAAATTTCAAGAAGATCAAATCAAAATAAATCCCCGTTGGCAGCACCAGTCGGAAAGGTAAATTTCTCGTATGTAGCGTAAGGTTTCGGAAAAAAAATTTGGCTTGCCTACTACTTAACTTCTTACTGCAATTTCGGTAGCACTACATGGGTTTTTATTAACAAAAAGGATCTGCCGCCGTTTGTGTATGGAGACACCCCATAGAGGCGCAAATATTTTGCCAATTAAATTGAGTTACACACGTATGGATCACAAATTGAAAATCGGCGGGTAGCAAATTGTTATAAACATATTTATACTCGTTTTGCCCTTCTCACATTTGCTGTTCATACATTTCATAGTGGCTACCACACAAAGGTGATAACTTGTCGGCTTTAATAGCTCAAATAGTTAATTTCAAAAGATTTCCATAAAAGTTTAATCAGCACTTGCATTGCCATTAATATATACATTTTCAATTTTTTTCTGAACTATGAGGGCCGTCATTTCGATTTTTATTGAAATCGGCTGCTAAGAATATTAAGCTGTAAATTTTTGACTTTTTTATTTGTCATTCGATTTGCATAATTAAATTAAATTAACTTGCCTTAATAACTTATAATTTCAAGTTTCAACGGAATCTGTTGAGAATCTTGGCTGCTAGAGGGCTACAGAAATAAAAAAAATTGCTTGCCGCCTCCCTGTATGGGAAGACCCGCCTGTATGGAGACACCCCCCTTAAATACCTTAAAATATTTTCTTGCGAATTTCAAGAGGCACCACTTTTGACTTACGTAGAAAATTTCCTCATTCTAGTTCATGTGGTTTGCGAGAAAACTTGTTATGACGCACAAACAAACGGGCGGACGGACGGACAGACAGACAAGTCGCGATTTTATAATTTTTTAGGGTATTGTTAAAAATATTTTACAATATCTCAAAAATGATCTGGTTTATAAGTTCTTTCAAGTAAAGTCATTTAAAACGTTTCCATGAAAAATATTCATTATTTCAGTTGGCACTAAAATAGCGAATTGCGCTTGCCTTCAGACCTTTGGGGGCCGCCATTTTGAATGCATGTATTTGATTTTGGATTATTTGAAATCTTTGTATGCTAGGACCTCACCAATCAATGTACTTTCTCGTTCAAATAGGAGTTTCACTCTAGACAGGGCAAAATAGTTCAATTTTTAAAGAAAATGGCAGCTAAAAATTTTAGGCTTTAAATTTTCGACTTTTTTATTTTTCATTCAATTTTAATAATTTCCTGCAAAATACAAGAACATAGTACAGAAATTCATAATCTCAAGTTTCATCAAAATCCGTTGGAAAATGTGACCGCTAGAGGGCCACAAAGACATGAAAAGAACGCATATTTAAACGGCCGCCATTTTGAAA
>OZ017739.1:193171653-193181653 GCA_963969285.1 Odontomyia ornata
AACATGTCCTACACCTGTTGATCCATGTCTCATATCGGGTTCCGCTTTAATCTCCATACTTGCAGCAAACTGCATATTGCTACTGTTTGGTGTCGCGGTGATAACTAGATGTTGAGCGCTCAATTGCGCTTTGTGTCTTGTGGTAACCATACTCTTCTTGCCGGAAGGAGGTGGAAATTCATTTTGAATTTGCTGTGGAAGTGTCGTACAGCTTCTCGGTTGCTGTTGTTGAGTTGATACAGGAGAATTTGTATTTACTGAGTTGTTAATTTGTATCCGTTGGCTAGGAGGAGTATTAAATACGGTAGGCCTAAACGTATAAATGCCTTGCAATAATTCCGGTGACTCATTTATATTTGTGCCAAGTTGATTATACGCGTATTGTGGCTTTAATTCTATTTGATCTGAGCTTGTTTGTTCTATCGCATTAACTAGTTGCCTTACTAGATTATCATCACGAACCGATAATAGGTTTTTGGATTCATCAGCTACCAATGTATGGAACAGTAACGATTTATTTAGGGACGTTACACTCGAAATGGAATCCGATACAGGAAGCTCGCTTAGTAAATCTGATAAACTCGTCAGCCCGGCTAAAGTTGTAACCGGTACACTTTCATCAGTGTTTGCCGGTCCGATTCGGTGAAATTAATTGCACGCTTTCGACATTTCAGCACAATGATTGAATGCATTGTCAGCGAAGTGCTCGTTGATCTGCTTAGAACCTACTTAATTCGAATTTCTAAGTGTGATACAAAATATAAAGCGTTACATACATCGTTAAACCTCGACTTCAGTTGGCTCGGGAAGTTATCCTCGCGGAGAACTTATTATATTTTTTTTTTTGTTGTTTCTTTTATTTTCGTTTATTTGTTTTCTTGTGTGTGTGGAAGGCTCCCGTGACATTCCCCCTCTTACTTCAAGGGAATTTCTCCGAAATTCACTAATTTTGCTAATGAAAGTGTTGAATTCGAATCTCTATGAACTATTCTAATGCTTGTGATGCTATTCTGCCTGTTTCCCAGATTAGTTGATGGCTCTAATAAACTCGTTATTCAACTACGGCCTTCTACTCTATCTGCTTATAACTAATCTATGTTCAGGATGCTATCTGCTTGGACGACGCTACCCTATATATTTTATATTTTAACTACCCTATATCCCTCTCTTGGTTGAATTCTTTCACCGAGGCTTAGCTCCTGCCCATCTACCACTACACTCCAACACCATACCTGAACTATCGATAGCTACCAGTCCATATGTTCATACTCCTGACGCTTCTATATTACACTCTAACCATATCCCATTTCCATACATCTAGCGATTAACGAACCCATCACCAATCAGATAGAATAAACCTACGCCCATCTTAGCCTTTGGGGACATCCATCCAGGATTTCTTGACCCTTTTCCTACTAACTTCGTAATATTGCCTAGCTGGTCTAACTACAAGCTGATTTTTTTTTAGGTCACTCCAGCTGACACCGTAGCGATGACTAAACGGAGACGATAAATTTCAATTCCTTAACAACTAGATTCTTCATGTTGTACCGTCTAGAATATTTTAAATTCTCCTATATCCCAAATTTTAATATTATCTAAATTCTATGCATACATATATATATATATATATATATATATATATATATATATATATATATATATATATATATATATATATATCCTAAATTCTAATTACTCTGAGCTCAATTCCCTAGATTCTGAATTATAATCTACGTACTGCCTAATTCATTCGCCCTATTGTCTAATCTAAGAGTCTGACACACTTTATATATAATCTAAACCCTGATATAGTCCACCTCTAATACAGGCCAAATTGAGAAGTTTCTTAAGTGTTGTTTACTTTCATGTACACAGTAACCGGTTTCAGGCTCGTAACACCTTTGCCTGGCAAAAATGTGCGACCACCAGTACGATTTGTATCCGACGGCTTCTTTAACCGAAAGCTTCGCGTCTCCCGGAGAGAAAAACGTGGTTTGGCGTAAATAGCCCAATGGACAAATCCCGATAGGAAGTACCACGAGGACTACGGAGTCCTATAGCCGCACCGCGCGCGTACCGACACGCGTTGTCAGGGACATGACTTATTAGCCACTCGATTGAACAGGTCACGCATAATCCGTTTACCATTTAAGTTATTAACATTAAATTAACCCACCACCAACTTAAGAACTTAGCGCTAGTACCCTCCACCATCTTACTAATTGAACTTATTAACTAACATATTTGCTAATTCGGTCGCCGGCCTACCTCGCACACTCGACATTGCTCGCTGTCTCAGGATAGGTATGGCTTGATGTCCTTTGCGTGCCAGGTTCCTGCACTCTTGCCATTCATATCCACTAGTCTGAACAGGGCTGGGGACTCGCGTTTCTCAATTCTGAAAGGTCCAAGGTACTCCGGTGCCAGTTTAGCCGAGTAGTACTGGGTCGCATCCGACAAACCAAAATTCCTCCTCCACATCAAATTATTGGGGAGGAAGGAGGGAGTCCGCCTCCGAAGATTGTACCGTTGGGTGCTTTTCTTTGCGGCCTCCTTTAAACGCCTAAGCACGTCATCTTTTACTTCCACTAGTTTTGCGGCCCTCTCTGCGGGATTTTGCAGCATGTTCTCGTCCGTGGGTGAGCTTGGCCCCTTCCGCGTAACCACCATCTCCCGACCAAAGTTTATAAAGTATGGAGTACTTCCCATGGCCTCATGCGTACTCGTATATGTACGCAATGCACATCCAATCTTTGGTAATTGAACGTCCCATTTTCGATGGTTCTCCCCCACATATGCCCTCAACATCTGCTTGATTGTCTAATTAATCCGCTCTGCGGGATTGGCCTGGGGGTGGTAGAAGGGCGTAAACTGTATGCGGCCCCCATACCCAGTCACCAGTTTGTCCATCTCTTTGGACCTAAATTGTACCCCATTGTCGCAGACAATCAAACCGGGAACCCCGAACAACAGGAAAATTCGCTCCTCGAGCAATCTCGCAACATGAGCTGCCGTCGCTTGCCGGAGAGGGAAGATCAGGGGCATCTTCGAAAAATAGTCGGCCATGGTCAATATATACGTGTTCCCCTGAGTGGAACGTGGCAAGGGTCCAACCAGGTCTATGCAAATAACCTCCCAAGGTTCTTTGGCTAACCCCGCTCTGGAAGACATCTCCGTTCAATCTTGGTCGCTTGACAGATCTTGCACCGCGCCACATATCGGAAAACGTCGGCCCTCATTTTTGGCTAGTAGATTCGCTGGGCAATCCGGTCGTACGTCCGACTGACCCCCATGTGCCCCGCCGTGGCATCGTCATGGTATTGCAGCAGGATGGCCTGCCGCTCGTTTTTGGAAACCACCTGTTTCCACGAATTCCCCGCCAACCCCGCATGTCTACCGGGTAGATGTCTCCATAAAATCTCCCCTTCCACTCGCCAGTCGGGGAACTTATCGGGTTCTCCCAATATCTTAGCCCACAAGCCGTCTACCCACTTGTCCCCTTGGTTTCCCTTTCCTATCGCGCAGACCTCCGGAATTGCTCGCGACAGGGCGTCGAGGACCACATGCTCCTTACCCTTCCGGTGAATGACGTTATAGTCGAATTGCTGGAGCCTCACCGCCCAGCGCGCCAGCCGACCGTTTGGGTCTTGCAGATTGTTGAGCCACACCAGCGAGTGGTGGTCGGTAACCACCGTAAAGCGCGACCCTTCCTACTAGGGCCTGAGCTTTTTCACGGCCCACAGCACCGCCAGACACTCCTTTTCGGTCGTGGAGTAATTCTTCTCTGCTTTGGAAAGGCCACGGCTAAGGTAGCATACTACCTTTTCACCCTCTGGGTGGCTCTGGCTCAACACCACTCCGATCCCATGGTCTGAAGCATCAGTTTGCACCTTGAACGGCAGGGAGAAATCCGGGCATGTGAGGATGGGTGCCGTTGACAGCATCGTCTTGCAGCGCAAGAAAGCTAGCTCGTATTGCTCCGTCCACTCGAACCTCTTATTCTTGCGGAGAAGATTCGTGAGTGGCACTATGCGTGGTCCGGGATAAACCGCCGGTACCAAGATACCATGCCCAGAAATTGCGGACCTTCTTCACGTTGTTCGGCCGGGGGATATGTAGTATACATTCTACTTTCTCCGGGTCAACGTGTAGTCCACTTTCGTCTACTACATAACCCAAGTATTTGAGCTGCGGCCGACAAAACTCGCACTTCTCCCATGAAACCCTTAGTCCGGCCTCCCTGAGACGTGATAGCACCACCCGGAGGATTTCTAGGTGTTTGTTGAAATCCTCAATGACCACTATCACGTCGTCCAAGTAGACAAACACATATGGCTTCAATTCCGGTCCCAAGATCCGATCAACGAAACGCTGCCACGTTGCCGGAGCGTTGTGCAACCCAAACGGCATGCGGTTAAAGTGAAATAAGCCCCGACCAGGCAACGTGAAGGCTGTGAGGGGCTTAGATGCCTCCGCCATCGGAATCTGCCAATAAGCGGATTTTATATCCAATGAGGAGAGGTAACGGGCTGCCCGTAACTTGTCTAATGTGGCGGCGATGTATGGTAGGGGGTAGGCGTCTCGTTCGGACATACTGTTCAGCTTCCGAAAGTCCACACAAAAGCGGAATTTCCCATCCTTCTTCTTCACTAGCAGGATGGGTGATGATCATGGACTTCCGGAAGGTTCCACAACCCCCAGCCGCAGCATCTCGTCCAACTCCTCGTTGATGTGCGCCTGCACTGCCGGAGACACGGGGTAATATCGCTGCTTTATGGGCTCGGCCGAGGTCTTGATGACGTGCTCCACCCCTCGAGCACACCCCAGGCCATCCCCCATCAACCGAAACTCTTCCGCTACTAGCGCTTCTGGCTCGCCTCCTCGAGTGGAGTTAACCTGGTTCTTCGCTGCAATATCTCACACGAGGCCACTGCCGGTAGTTCCCACGACTCCCGGCCGAGATCATGGGTGATCCGGAATAAACGTATGAAGTCAACCCCCAGAATCAGCGCTTGGGGAACAGCTGGCACAACTAGTACCCTCAACCACCTCGTGACCCCTTTTACGGTTAGTGGGACCCATACGTCTCCTTCGCTTGCAATGCAACCACTATCCGCTGGTCTTATAGCCGTGCGTCCCGCCCTCCGAGGTGTAAGCCCTTGCGTCCGTAACCGCTCCCAGCTGGGTCCTCCCAAGATGGTATGGGTTGCTCCAGAGTCTACGAGCCCCAGCAGTCTGTTACCCAAAACCTCCACTTCCAAATGCGGTCTATTGTCTCCACCCTTCTCCTCCAACAAAAAAGCCACTCCCGGCCCCGCGGCGCCTTCTCCCCCACTATACGTGCTCGGTTTACCGCCTACTGAGCATCGCGGAAGTTTTCCGACGTAACATGTGGTGGGGCCGCCTGCGATGGTCTTTCTCCCCCCATTCGCTCACCTCCCCTTCTATGCCCTGGGGTGTTCTCCCGCTGTTTCGGCCCATTCGACCTTCCCACCTGGCGGCAGTTCGGGCAATCGCTTCTCCTCACTCCTTCTCGGCCGCATCCAAAACATTTCCACGGCGCCAAACACTCCCTTGAAGTGTGGCCGAAGCCCTTACAGTTCCAGCACTGTATTTCCCGACTGTATATCGCTGCCACTCTCGTCGGTCCTCGTCTCCCCACGTAGGCCAGATCAGGTTCCAGCAATTGCTGTCGGCCCGTGAGCGGCGGAGGCCGATATGCTTCTACCGAGGCCCACGTGGTCTCCAAGTTTCGGCCCAGTTTTACGAGGTCAGCTACAGTTTTAACTGCCTGCAAGGACAGTTGTGTCTGGAAGAAGGGTGTAAGATTCGCTCGTAGTATCTCCAGCTTGTCCTCCTCAGAGCAGGGGATTGTCCTCCGGCGAAATAATCCCTCAATAGTCGCGATATGCATCCCTACAGACTCGCCAGGACCCTGAGTGCGTTCCTTGATTTCCTCCAGCAATTTCCGATCACCAATTCTGCCCATGAGCTCACCCTAGCCCGGTTGGCATGAAACCACACTAGTGCCCGGCCTTCAAACAACTCCACGGCTGATTGGTAGAGCCGCGCGGTGGACACTCCCCGAGCTAATCGTAGCTCCTCAACCCGCTCCAAGAGTGCACTAAAGGATCCAGAATCTCCGCAGAATTTCAAGCCCCATTTATGAATGTCTAGCCCTTTGGGAACCGCAGAGTCCAGACGACTTATTGGCTGTAGAGGCTCAATCCTCCTAATTTCCACTAGAACGTTAGCCACTTCCGGTTGACCATGTTCACTCAATTTCTCTAGTGGGGTCTCTATGTCCTCATCCGACTTTCCATCCTGGAACCCTTGTCCAACCGGTATTTCCAAAGCACCAGCTTCGTGCGTCTCATCCTCCACATCAGCTGCCGTCTTCCCAACTTCAACCTTCCCCTCCAGCTGGCCCAACGCCATCACCAGCTGCCTCTTCAAATTGTCGGCCTCCTCGTCCGGGTCCTCTTCCTCCCACGGTGCATTCTCCAGCCTCCGGGTCGCAAACCTTATCTTGGCCTTGATTTTTAGGAAGTCTGAAGATCGAGAAGCGCCTTTGAACGCCTCCATCATGGTCCAGATCTCCTGGAATTTTTCCTTCACCGCTTCCATGTCCTCTTCGTAGGTGTAGGGGTACTTCTTAGTGATGATGGAAGTGTTCGCTGACCCCTCTCCCCGAACGGCATCGCGCAGCATCTTCCGCATGGTCTCCACCGTACCAGTCTCCAATCCCCGGATATGCAACTCATATGTAAGCTCCTCCTTGCTGAGTCGATCCACCATGTAACGCCCGACCTGTGCCATATTCCCTGCACCGTGCTTAATGTTATCCTTAATCACTATGTAAGTAAACTTAGTTTCTACTGGATTAAAACAAAATAATCTATCTTTATTTGTTTTACAAAGGCAATACTACTATCTAAGGCTCAAATTCACCCGCAATAACAACCACTACTCTCACTACCGTTTTTTCCGCCAATTGTACAGGCCACTTCACCCAAAATCACACTCCCGCAAATGGAAAGCACAACACTCACGTTCGTCCTTTTTTAGGGTTTTGTAAAATAATTTTACAAAATCCTTCTAAAATCGCGTCCTGTCTGTCCGTCTGTCCGTCTGTCTGTCCGTCCGTCCGTCCGTCCGTCCGTCCGTCCGTCCGTCCGTCCGTGTGTCACAGCAGTTTTTCTCGGAAACTACTTAAGCTAGAAACATCAAATTTTGTATGTAGGTGTATAGTGGTGTTCTCTTCAAAGTTCAAATACAAAAAAAATTTTATAAGGTATTTAAGGGGGGTCTCCCCATATAGGGGAATGACCCCCCGAAAAAAAAATTTCATTGAAGGTAGCCGATATGGGTATCAAATGAAAGGTCTTGATGAGAACTTTTCAAAACAGGTCTTTGTTTGGCAAAGTTTGCTTCGAGGGGCGCACAGGGGGGGGAAATACACGAAAAATTTGTGTCCCCCCTCCTCGCGATTGGACACCTGTGATCCGAAAAATCTGAAAAAATCAGGAATATAGGCCTTGGTGAGTACAACAACAGCAAATACGTTAGAAGTCGCAATTCACTCAACTTTGTTAGTAATAGTATGATTTATCGATTTTATGTTTTCTTGAATAAAATCTTAACGGTACCCTTAAATTCTATGAAATTCAGTACATAGATGACTGTTCATAAGATTGATTTATCCTGCAAGTTTCATAAAGATTGAATCATATTTAGCGAAGTTATAGCGGTTTGAATTTTCCTGTATTACTATGGAACAATATGCGCTGCATGTATTACTATGGCAACATATGGCTATGGAACAACATGCGTTTTTTACCGACTCAGACACTACAGTTTTGCTAGGATTTGCATGAAAATTTCAGGAATGATAGGTGTCATGAATATCTTTGCGAAACGGTTCAGCTAGTGGTATCAGTAATCGTAAAACAAAATGGTGGCTGTTTTAAATGCGAAGATTGAATAATTTTGAGTTATTTTTTCCCAACTTCAACAATTAAGGTGCATGCTTTGAACACTTGATTCAATTTAATGAATGACTGAAGACGAGTACCTGCAATTAATACTCATAAGCGAAGCAAGTCAAGGAGGCGGGAGAGAGCTCCTAGCAAAAGGGCTTTGTAACCATTCTAGGATTCGAAAAAATTGGCCATTAATCGATGATAACAGTACAGGAGAGTGGCTCCTGAAAATAAAAATTCATCAAACGTAGCCGGTATGAGTATGAAATGAAAGTTTTCATGGGAGCTTTTCAAAACAGTTGTTAAACTGTCAGTTTTTGCTTCAGTGGGGGCACAGGGGGGAAATACATGAAAAATGTGTTTCCTCCCTAGCGAATGGATATCTGAAATAATTATCAAGGGAGATATTTATGAGTATAACAACAACAAAAATCTCAGAACACGAAATTCGTTCAACTTTGTTAATAATAGTATGATCTTTGAATTTCATATTTTCTCCAATAAAATCGTTTCTTGATTTTATTCGATCTGGTGATTGCATTTTGTAAATTGAATACAAAACCCTTCTGACATGACTTCTGACTTGCACTGAGCACTTTCTACTGTTCTACACAATCCCGCAATTTTACAAGATCACTTCGAAACTTTCACTTTTTTCGCAACCACTAAAACTCAACTTTACTGCCCCACGTTGGGCACCAAATGTAACAATTTCACGACTAAATATCGCTTCCGTGCCCTCTGGTGGAGCTCCTGACTGGGGCCCTCGAACCCGGTTGGCCCAATGGAGAGGGGCCGTGCGCCACTCGCTTTGCCAATGGACCCCACAGGAGTCGCCAAGCGAGAATCGCGACTCGCCAAAAGGCTCGCACCGACACTGTCCGCGACACGACGCGCAATGCGCTCATGCACCGCCTATTCTCCCTAACCGCGACCACAACTAAGGCGGGGGAACCTAGGACAAGGGATGAGCCCTGACGAACTTCGGAGTCACACCACGTGGCGCCGAAGCGCCCTCGAGCCTTCCACACATGGGGCGTCGCTCGTACGGGAATGCCACCTCGCTTCCCGAGCCAACTTCACAATTTCCAATTCACTACTTCACTCAAATGTTTTTCTTTCTTTTTCTAAATCACAAAACAATTTAATTACACGGTTTAATAACATACAAAGGATATTTAAAAAAGAAGTATATGTAAAATTATACCAAGCTTGCACCCTTCAACCGGCTTGTTCGACTCGGGGGGCCCCCAATCTTGCTGCCGCCAACTTCTGCTGTCGATCCACCTCGGTCGTAGGAAAACGCTCTCCTCGCTGATCCGAAAGCCTCCTTGATTCCCCCGATCAATCCTCGAATTCGTTCTAACCTCCAAAAATTCCGCCCAAAATTCGTGCTCCCTCTTGGGAAAATGCCAAGTGAAAAAGAGAGCTTCCCAAGCTCCATCCGGGGTCTTATATCCCCTCTGGTGGCCACGCTTTCATATAAGGGAGCTTTTCGATGTTCCACCAGTTCATCGCATTCACTGCATTATCCGCGTGTCGTGTCAGCTGGCATCTTGCGAGCTTTAAATGCCATAATATGGTGATGGACCGATGAAACATTTGATGAGCTATGACGCGATGATGGTTGATGTTGTTGTTGCTGCTGTTGCTTCGATGCAGATGACAGATTCGATTTATGTTGCTCAACATATGGTATACCTGCTGCCCCACTTCCGCCTACATTTCTACTGCCGTCCTGATATCTGCTGGACACTTTTTCCGTCCTATATTGTGTTCGCGATCGTATCCAAATGTGCTATTTGTTGGCGGATGCTGCTGCATGTGTGGATGGTTACCTTGGGCTTGCTTCTGCACTTGAATATGCGATTGATTGTAATATTGCTGCCGTTGCATTGCAGCTTGTTGCTGGCGCGTAGTGCATTTTGTTGAGTAGATGCATCCACAGGCTGATAATTATTTATGTTTACAACATTTCTATGGGATATCGCATTCGAAACATGTCCTACACCTAT
>OZ017739.1:193186653-193216653 GCA_963969285.1 Odontomyia ornata
TGACCTCAAAATGAAGTTGAATAGGCACTGCTCCAGGCAAACGAGGTGCTTGAGAGTAATTTTTGATCGGAAGGCTACCTTCAGTACTCACGTTGACAATGTTTTTAATAAAGTGACTTATGCATACCATCTCTTGAGACCTCTTTTTAGGAAACCGTCAACAGCGAGCAAGTGATTAAGGTTTTGGCCTATAAAACTCTGATTGGCCTGATCATCACATGTGTGGAAGGAGCCCCAAAAACAAAATGGGGTAAGATAGGATTGGATCGAAAAATGCTTCGGGCTCGCACAGGGCTTTACAACGAGAGGATGGACGGTCCCACTCAACGAGGCGCTTCACGTAGAGGCAGCAATTGAGCCAATCAAATTATATGCGGAAAAGCTGGTGGAATCAGGAAGAAAGAGAACAGTGGAGCACAAGGTGGAAGTCGTTAGCGCAGTGGCTGAAAATTGTTCAATAGATGCGGCGAACAAGTAATTTCAAGGTAGTCTTAAACAAATAATGTACTTATTTTTAAAAAACTTAATTTTCAAAATTTAATTTGTTGAAGCTAATGAGTTTTACACCAAATTTCTTTTAAAGTCTATCAATGCTTGATAATGTTGTGTTCGTCAACATTTCAAACTTTTTTTTATCGAAAAAAATTAGCGTTAGAAACTAAAGTGAATAAATGATTATTGAACTTCGTAGAAAGCCCTAAAGCACAACTCGTATGAATATTTTGGGCTAAATTATTTATGAAATGTAAGTACTTAAAAATTAGAGAAATGACCCAATAAACATCTTGAATCTGTAATGTCTCATTGTCCAAGATTCACCAATATATCCCTTTCAAATTTTCCCCAGATATTGTATTCGGATGCATTAAGAGCATTATTAGTGCTAACATACGGTTACTGTATCATGAGACTTCAATATTAACTTTTGGACCATATCCAAAAATGAACAAGTAAGGTAAATAGAACTACGCGCATGCCCGAAGGATTTTATGCTTAACAGATACGTAGAATGATTAAATTCAAGAAAAACTTTCATCACGTGCACAGCAAATATATTCTTTCCTTAAAAGAACTTAATTTAAGTCAGGTAATATTTTGTTCCAATATTGCTGAAACCACCGACTGAGTGAAATCTCAAAGGTATTTTTGTTATTCATCTTATCTGAAAATTTGGAGAAGAGAAAGTAAATATAGTAGACAAATCATATATGACTATTGTAATTGGAGATAATTTAGACGGCTATAACTTTGGTAAATGTTACTGAGACTTATAAAATATACGGACCTACAAAATTCACTAAAATGTCTCATTTCATCCAATTTAATGATGCTAATAGTGTTTTACTGACAAAACTGCTAAATATATAAATCCAACTATTGTTAGCAAAGTTCAACGAATTTTAACCTCTCAGTTATTTGTCATTTGATCTAGCTCCATGATTTTTTGGGCTTTAAAATTAATTTTATTAAAACCTGCGGGTTTCGCATCCTGTTATACATCTGTCCAGCCATCCGTCCATCCATCCACCTGTCCATGCATCACATCAAGTTTCTTCAGAAACTACAGAAGCTACAAAGCTCACATTTTGCGAAAATGCCAGAAGTGGTGGTCCCTCAAAAGTTTACGTCTTATCAAATATTTCATAATTTGTTAAGGGGATCCCCCTCATAATGAAGTGATACTTAACATTTTTTTTCGTCAAATGTAGTCGAGTAGTGTATCAAATAAAAGGTCTTGCTTCTTCGACTTCTTTTTCATAGCACAACAGCCCCTCTCGGCCCTTCGCTTCCTGAAATAGTGCCTTTAATCGTCTCA
Source organism: Odontomyia ornata (assembly GCA_963969285.1). Classification (NCBI taxonomy): domain Eukaryota; kingdom Metazoa; phylum Arthropoda; class Insecta; order Diptera; family Stratiomyidae; genus Odontomyia; species Odontomyia ornata. The sequence continues at coordinate 193,188,470 of OZ017739.1, forward strand.
GTCCATTGACCGGTCCTCCCATTTTCCTCGGTTTTCGCACTGGTTTCAGGCCTTCAGTTCCCCCTACGAATACCTTTTCCAGTATACGTTGTTCGTTCATACGATTCATGTGAACAACCCATTGCAACTACCGCAGTCTTACAATCGTTGAGACCTCCGGCTCGTCAAAAATTTCATATAGCTCATGTTTAGATTGAATTCGCCATTGGTCCATCTTTAGCTACGCTCTGAATATATGCCCTAGGATCCCTTCCTCCGAGACGTTCAATATATTTGCAGATATTTGGGTTAGGTTCCATATTTCACACCCATAGTATAACACAGGTCTTATCACAGATTTGTATACTTGGAGCTTTGTTTTCCTGCAGTTGGTCTTCAAGATTTAATATTTTATTTGTAAGCTATATTCTTCGGTGTATTTCATGTTTTCCATTACCAGTTCTCGTTATTTTGGCGTCCAAATATACAAATTAATCCACATTTACGATGCAGCATTCGCTAAGTGTGATATTTTGTGTATTTGAGGTATTTTTCCTTGACTGCGTCATGAACTTTGTTTTACTCTCATTGATTTGTTGCCCTAATATATTTGCTTCACTGTTGAGTTACAGGAAGAGTTCTTTGGCAGTTGTTAATTAACATGACAAACTATTGATGTCGTCCGCATAGGTAGCAACTTGGTTCGACGTGTATAGTAATGTACCTCGTGTCTCAACAGGTAGCTTTCTGATTGCGTACTTTAGAGCCAAATTAAATAGCAATGGGACCAGCCCATCTTCCTGCTTTAGTCCGACATTTGTGTCAATGGCATCGGCTAGTTGGTTATCGATGAGTCAACGTCGTTGTTATTTTGGTAAGATGGACTAATCTGGCTGGGATATTAAAGCAAATCAATAAAAATTTGGTATACGTCTATGTTGAGCTCCCAGCAATTTTCAAGTAACTGTTAACATTAAAAAATTGGTCCATGGTTGATCTACCTGCGCTAAAACCATCTTGACACCCCCCAATAATACTGCTGGCGTATGATTCGACTTTATTTTCTAATATCATTGAAAATATTTTGTATCTTTTACAAAGTAGTGATATGCCTTTATAATTATAGAACTGTAGTTTGTCACCTTTTTTGTAGATAGGGAATAAAGTTGATTAGCTCCACCCTTTTGGCATATGATATTGTTGCCAATTGTGCTGAATAACATTGTAAATAGCCGTATGAACACTTCTGCCAACATATTTGATGAGCTCTATTGGAATCTCATCAATGACTGCCGTTTGTTTATTCTCTTGGGCTTTGATGGTGAAACAAACTTCATACAGAGTTGGCTCGTTGCTTGTTTTCAGGGTCGTGTCCGATAAGATAGAACACTTCTGCCAACATATTTGATGAGCTCTATTGGAATCTCATCAATGACTGCCGTTTGTTTATTCTCTTGGGCTTTGATGGTGAAACAAACTTCATACAGAGTTGGCTCGTTGCTTGTTTTCAGGGTCGTGTCCGATAAGATAGAAGCCAGCTGATTATCAAGGGTCTACTTGAAACTTTTGGCTACAGACGCCGTTTGGGACCTTTTGATGTCAAATTTTTGGTGTGGGCTGCTCCTCACCGAACATGCTTTTGACATACAACACCGATAGGTTGGTTTGATCAACTAATGATCTGAGTTATAATCGGCTCGTCGGTATATACAGACGCCAAGTATACTCGAGGCCCAACGTTATTGTATCCAAATATGGTTGACTTGGTTTTGGGTGTTGTCATTTGGTGATACGCAGGTCATTTTATGTATGCGTTGATGAAGGAAGCAAGTCAAACGTATGACTAGATTTGTGCTACACGCAAAGTCAATCGGACCCTAGCCATTGTCATTTGTTTCATCTGGAGGCTATATCCTCCGGTCGTTCCCCGATGGCTAAGAATTGTTTTTCTGTCGTTTGTAGGCAATGAGTAAACTAGTCTTGCCAAATGGTTGTAGAACCATTCCTTCGCGTCTTCGTCCTTTTTTCCGGTCAGAGTGTATACGTTTATCAGCCAGATTTCGAAGAATTTGGCTTTTATAAAGATTGCACACGACCGTCCATTGACTGCCTAAAGATCAATAACATGCAACGTAATCTCCCTATTTACTTTCTACTTTTAAATAAAGTGTACGATCTCATGTCTTGAATATCATTTCCAGTCAAGTTCGGTTGCTGGATCGTCAATATTTTTAATTTATATTGACTGGCCTGTTGTAAAAGTTCTTAACAGCACCAGGGTAATTGAGTGATCTGACATTAGAGGATTCTATAACAAAGGTTTTTTTCCGTTTGCGAGGCTTCGAAACATTGTAGGATTGTCCAGGGACGGGGATTTAGCCCATCGCCCAACCTCTATTCCTGCGGCATGGTTATTACTTCGATTCCATTATCTGGCACGAGAGACCCGCCTTCGCCATCTTACGTCCCCACAAAGTATGTATAAGTAGAATTTAGTAACAGAGCTGTGTATGTACTCGTATTCACAGATATTAGCATTTCTTGGCATTTAATACCCCATCATTGGGGAACCAGTGCACAATGTGCGACCCCGAAAACATTTACTACCATTTGATTAGAGGACTTGGAATGAAGAATCCTGGAAGCTGTAGTCTCGAGAACAAGGAGTTCCATCCTATTTTCTCAAACGGGCTTTGAACCATCTACAGCGGAGGTCTTGATTAGTACATTTAGAATCAGAGCCAAAAAAATCATTTTATGTATCAGAACGTTCAAAGAGAGTTAAAATACATGAAACGTGATTATCTCCTCCTCGCCATTGGACACCATTGAAGTTAACAAAAAGTTGAAGTAGCAGGAGAGTGCTCTTGCCAGAAGGGTATTGTAAAATAATTAGTAAATCAAATAATATATTCTGTATATCAAAACTTGACTTATATAGAAATTCCATAAATTGAGTTTGAACAATTGTATCCTGGTTACTATGCATTTCAGTTCACTGCCACTTTCTTTCAAGTGTTTTGACCTCGTCGCTTAGTTTGTCATGATAAAACATCAATATTACAAACCATTTCCAAAATTTTTATCAAAATTCCCACATATTTGTAGTGTCTAGGCCCATTGCAAACGTGTATCTCCCTACTATCACGTGTTAATGTTGTTGTAATTGTTAAATATTCAATCGGCTGTAACTTAATTATTTATTGTTCAATTGCTGTAAAATTTACAGAATACATACAATCGCTTTTAAAACACTTAAATTATAGCTTTTGGGAAATTTAAGGGTACTATCTTGATTTTAAAGGCAAAAATATAAAATTTATAAAATGTACTATTATTAACAAAGTTGATCAAGTTTCGAATTCTGAGGTATCTTTTGCCCTTGTACTCTTAAAGTCTCATCTCTGTGATTTTTTCAGATTTTTCGTACATTACGCCTTCCGCTGCACTACCCGAAGGAGATATGTCATTTTAAGACTTTTTTTTGAAAAGTTCACATTAACACCTATCATTTGATACACATATTGCTTACATGCAATGGATTTTTTTCCGGAGGCCACTCCCCTATATGGGGAGAACCACTTAAACACCTTATAAATTTCTTTTTGTGGTGAAACTTTGAAGAGGGTGTCACTTTGCATCTACTTACAAAATCTTATGTTTCTAGCTAACGTAGTTTGCGAGAAAAAGCGGTGTGACACACGAACGGATGGACGGGTGGACGGGTGGACAGACGGGCAGACACGACGCGATTTTAGTATGGTATTGTAAAATAATTTTACAAAACCCTAAAAATCACAAAGGTTAGGCCTTTGAAAGTTCAAGGGTAAGAAATACTTCTTAAATTTCACAGTTATGAAGATTGATATAAGTTCATAATGCCTACAAAACTTCATTGAAATCAAATCATATGTTAATCAAGTAAATTATAGCCATTTCGGTTGGTTAGAATTACAACAACAATAACATGTGGTGATAGTTGATTCATATTTCAAATTGATCATGATACCTTTATTTTCTTCGGGTTTTCGTGAAAATTTAAGTAATGGTGTTTAATTTGACCATGTTTAATTGGCCGAGAATCCAAAAAAATTATTTAAGCCCGAATAAAATGGCAGCTGTTATGTACTTATCAACGAAAATCTGCATCTTAAGATAAATTTGGATAATTTTTTATGCAAATATTGGATGAATAATTCAAATATTCAATTCATGCCATCAGAAAATATGCCTCGAATTCTAGGGTGGCTATAAAGCCCTTCTGGTAAGAGCACTCTTCTACTACTTGAATTTTTGGGTCTTTATACAAACATTTTTACAAAGACCTGCAAGCCTCGCGACCTGCCTGTCCATCTACCCGTCCGTCTGTCCGTGCGTCACAGCAAGCTTCTTCAGAAAGTTACAAAGCTCAAACTTTGTGAAAAAGTCAGGAGTGGTAGTCTCTCAAAATTTAAGGTCTTCTAACTAACAATTTTAAGGGGGGCCCTTAACTGAGTAGCCCTTAAAAACTTTTTTTTCATCAATGGTAGTGGGGTATCAAATGAAAGGTCTTAATTAGGACTTTTATAATCTGAACTAAAAAAGTCATTTTGTGCATCGGGGGGTCCAAGTGGAGTTAAAATGTAACAAATCTATGTGCCTACCCTCGCGATTGAACATCTTTAAGCCGAAAAATCTGAAAATAATAAAGGAGGTGACTCTGTTTGAGTACAAAGGAAACAAAAACCTCAGAAATCGAAAAACACTCAACTTTTTTAATGAGAGTGTGATTTGTAGGTTTCACATTTTTCCCCATAAAATTAAAACGATATCCTTGAGCCTCAAGAAATTTTACAATTATGTAGACTGACGCTTTACGCTCACAACACGTAGTTTTGTGGGTGCGTCACGTAATTGGAGTCTACCTTGTTGTGTAAGGAAGATTATAATTGCTCTCTGTATCTTCCAGTATGGTCCATCTTATGTATACCACGTTGCAGTCCTTGCATGTCAATTTGTATATGCCACTGTTCTCGTATATTGATGTGTCATTCGGTTTTGGTTTCAGTTTGTTTCCAATGTTGTTGTTAGTTTTGAATGCAGTTTGTATTTCTTAAGGAAGTTTGTTAGTTTGTTTGTCTCTTAGTGTACGTATGTTAACGAAATCAACTGTTGGCCGTCTTTACGCGTTTCAATCAGTTGGCGCTCCTCTTTTTCTTTGAGCCATTTAATGTGTTGGTCAATGTCATGTTTTTTGTGTTGTTGGTACTTTCTATTAGTATGTGACACAATCACAAGACTATACATACAAGCCTGACACTATGTCAAACTCTATGACATTGTAACACAAACAATATAAAGGACTGTGACTTGACATCCTAGTAAGACTTAAAATATATAAACATGAAAAAACAGATGGTAGCATTATCAACGAACAACTTAATACCGATTCCGACGCAATTTTCTCAGTACTAGACCACACCCTCCAACGAAAAAGGAAGCGGCACGAGCCAGAACAATCGAACATCTAATAACCCAACAGAACAAAACGTAATATCCCTCTACCTGAACCCATACTGTACCTATGTAAAGGCATGTCCTTTAACAGATACTTTAGACACTTAGACACTCAAACGAGTTGAAATGTGTATGCTCACACAACAAAACCAGGCCCGACGGCTTTTCAAGAAAACAACTCCCGATATGTTTTGCATAAAATTAGAGTTTAAAAGTCAAATTTCATTTGATACTAAGGAACTATGAAAATCTAACGTCAAGTGCCCTTAATTCCCATTGAAGGATGTTGATTAAAACTTTAGTAGGCACAAATTTATTTCAAATAATCTTAAATATTGATTCTGTTTAGTTTAGAATAAATATGCATTAATGAGTAATTCAAACACATTTATGGAAGATAAGAGTAGAGTTCATCGAAACTCATCAGACATTCACAATAAGTACTCTACTTATACACGCATGTTTACACTTAAGGGACCTACTTAACCAGTAAAGGGTCTAGTGTTCTAATTAATTTTTTAAGGAGTTTCTCAGGACTTCGGATCTTATTATTCCTCTCACATTTCTTCTAACCATGACAATAAACTTCTATCAGGAATTCAACGTCAATACGGGTTTGGGCAATGTCGTTGACAAACCAACATGACTGAATTGAGCAATTATGGTTACATTAATCCTAAATGATCTCAAATGGGCATATTCTAGAGCAACGTTCATATATATATATATATAATAATTTTAATGTTCTGGGAAAGTGAAAAGGCACTGCCTTTTTAATTAAGTTAAAAGAGCTTATTTACTAAAAATGCACAATCACTAATTTAACTATTTCACAACTTGTCTATAAATTTTTATTTCAACTGTTTATCACTTTTACAACCAATATCGCTCTTAATTCGCACTCCAAACTATCGCAGCTTACTATATCGCGGTTGTAATTCAGCTCGGCTTTATATAGGGTCTCTAGTCATTAAATTCATTTCTCGTACATTGGCGAAACCTGGAACATTCGAGCAGCTTAATGATTGGGGCATTGACGTAGCTTTCAGATGTTGATCATGCTTGGCGAGTTTTCGAGAACATTCTCTTATTGATCATGATGTTGTGAAAAAAATTACGACAGGAGCTCGCAGAATTAGTTGTACATGCAACACTGTCCCTACCTCAGTTCTTTTCGCCCCGAAAAGATGTGTCGCCAGTTGTAGTCCATTCTCCCTGGATGTAATATGGGGCAAGATGGTCTAGGTGCATGGTTTTCATTTTGGCTCTCGGCTAACGGTGTTCCTGTAAGCGATACATGACGTCGTTGATTCGCTTTGTAATCCGGTATGGTCCCTCTCAATTATGCTGCAACTTTGGAGACCTACCCTTCCGCCACTGTGGTTTATATAGCCACACCAAGTCATCTTGCTGGAAGCCAGTAGAATTCACCTTTAGATCATACCTGGTCTTCATGCAGTCAGTAGCCGATGCGAGGTGTTTTCGCACTGTCCGATGTATCTGATTCAACCGCTGCCTTAGCTCACTTGCGTACTCCGTGATCGTTTTGCGTTTCTCAGGGGGTGTTCCGAACTTTATATCAGCTGGCAGACGAATAGTCTTTCCAAAAATGACTTTGGCTGTGACTTGACCCGTCGATGCATGTTCGGCAGCTCTGTACGCCATTAAAAATAGTGGGATATGTCGGTCCCAGTCCCTTTGGTTCTCGTCAACCATCTTGGCCAGATGTTTATTGAACGTGCTGTTGAAACGTTCGACCATTCCAATGGATTGGGGATGCAGAGGTGTTGTCCTCGTTTTCCGTATTCCCAGTAGTTCACACATTTCGCCAAAAAATAGTGACTCAAAGTTTCGGCCTTGATCCGAATGTAGTTCGCAAGGTACGCCGTACCTACTGACCCAATTTGACACTAGCTGGCTACAGTAGTTGCTTCCTGGTTGGGAATGGGGTATACCTCAGGTTACTTGCTGAAATAATCGGCCACAACCAGCGTGTATCGATTTTCCCATTCAGATTCAGGAAAGGGTCCAGCGATGTCAACAGCAATCCTTTCGAATGACACGCCCACGTTATAGGTTTGCATTTGTCCTCTCAGTCGTCGCTTTGGACCTTTGACAGAAGCGCAAACCGTGTATCGATGACACCAGTCCTCTACGTCTTCTCGAGCGTGGAGCCAGTGAAACCTTTCCCGCAATTTCACTAAGGTCTTAATAACACCAAGGCGGCCTCCCGAGGATCCTTCGTGCATCTCCTTAATCACATCATGGATTCGGCTTTTGGGAAGTATAGTTTGCATCCTATAGGAGCTACCATCCACCGTTTCCCGTTTCCGCTTGAGTACGCCACCCTCCACCTGAAGGGAGTTCCATTGTGCCCAATAGCTTTTCAGGGTTGCGCCATGCATTGAAACGTCTTTCCCCTCAGGTCGCCCAGCTGTCTCCTCCCATATGAACAATGGTCCGACCTCTTCATCGGCTAACTGGGCATTTCGAATCTCCTCCGATGACCAAACCTCATCGAATCCAGCCGTTATCAATCGCAGATCAACGGGTGGTTCCTTTTCATCAATCCGTTGGCAATGCTTGCAGTTAGCTGGACATGGACGGCGGGATAGACGTCAGCATTTCCATGAACTCCGCCCTTCCGATGAACAATTTTGTAGTCGTATGACTGCAATCTTTCGTTCCATCTCGCAACTTGTTCCTCAGGGTTTTTGAAGTTAAGCAGCCATCTCAGTGATGCATGGTCCGTTCGAAGAACAAATTTCTGGCCATATAGGTACTTGTGGAACTGCTTGGTGGCCTCTATTATAGCCAATAGCTCCTTCCTGGTCACGCAGTAGTTCCTCTCACTTTTTGAAAGAACTCGACTGTAATACGAGAGGACTCTTTCTTCGCCATCGATCTGCTGGGAGAGTACAGCTCCAATAACGCTGTTGCTCGCATCGGTGTCAACTACAAACAATTTTCCGAGTTTCGGATATGCCAGCGCGGGTGATTCACACAGCTTCTCGTTGAAGGTCTCAAAGGCTGCCTGGCATTGTTCATTTCAGGCATACGGACGATCTTTATCGGTTAGCTGATGGAGACACTTAGCTATTTTGGCAAAGTCTTTGACGCATCTTTGATAGTATGTTGCCAGACCCAGAAAACTTCGTAGTTGGCGCTTGTTGTTTGGTGTTGGCCAGCTTTTTACGGCTTCAATTTTCTCGGGGTCTGTTTTGACACCTTCTGCTGATACGACGTGTCCCAGGTATTTTACTTCAGCTGTGAAAAGGGTGCATTAGTCGGGACTAAGTTTCTAATTCGCCAGTCGCAATCTAAGTTCCGCACATGCTCTTTGAACGTTCTCCCGATAACAATGATGTCATCTAGGTACGCCAAGCAGGTTTTCCAGGTTATGCCACGTAGCACGTATTCCATCAGGCATTCGAAAGTGGCTGGAGCATCGCGAAGCCCAAATGGCATCACCACGAATTACCACAATCCAGTCCAAACTGAAAATGCGGTCTTTTCTCGGTCCTTCTTGTCGATTTCTACCTGCCAGTACCCACTCTTGAGATCGACTGTAGAAAACCATTTTGCGTCGGCTAAAGTGCCAATGATGTCATCGATACGAGGGAGCGGGTAACTATCTTCCTTAGTGACATCTTTAAGCTGCCCGAAGTCCACACAAAAACGAGTGCTACTATCCTTTTCTTCACAAGAACTACTGGCGCAGCCGATGGACTGACAGAAGGTTCGATAACGCCTTGTTTTTCCATGCGCGAGATCGGTGCGCTCACTTCTCCTTGTTTGGCTATAGGAAGACGTCTCGGTGTTTGTCGGATTGGCTTGGCTCCCTGTGTATCTATGACGTGAGTTACCATACTCGTTCGGCCTTGGTCATCCGGGCTTGTTGAGAAGATGTCACTGTACATGGTGACCAGATCAGAGGCTCGCTTGAATAGGTGCACTGGCAATTTGACCTGCCTCAATATTGCGGACATGGATTCCCGGGCTTTGTCTGTGTCTTACCGCCTTTTCCCATGATGGTCGTGAGTGGCTTCCAAAGAGGTGATGGTGGAAACAGGCTGGCAGCTGCCGATGACTTCTCCCGCTTTGATGCTCGTGGTTGAGTCTTCGGTGTTAAGGACTCTAACCGGCACGTATCCGTTCTTTATAGATCTTACAAGGCTTTGTCCGACAATCAAACTGCGCAATGCGGACGTCTTCGTTGACACTATCAGATGAGGTCGGTGGTCTCCAGAATCACCATCAAGCTTGGCCCATACAATGCTTTGGTACATCAGTTACGGCACATACTAACACATTCATCTTGGGAATTTGGACGCTGGGATCCTCCATCAATACTTCGACATTCTGCCATTTCAATACCCGTTTGGCTGAACCCAACGTGATTCCATGTGGTCGCAGAAAATCCATTCCGAGAATGCAGTCATCCATAATGTTCGCGGCCGGAAAATTATGTCGGAGTGCAAGGTCTCCCTACTGTACCTGGAGGTTGACCTCTCCATGGACAGGTGCAGTTTCTCCCGTAGCTGCCCGTTGTGAGAAAATCTTGCCCTTTTAAAGTAGTTGTTGCCTCACAAGGCCTAGTCAGATGATCGATCGGGTTGCACCAGTGTCGATTGTCATGGTGCAATGTTCTCCGTCAACTTGGCCCGGAAGGCATAAGTCCGCTTCACCACGACGTAGTCTTGACACGGTGATGGTGGTGCTGGGGACAGCACTCCTCTTAGCCAACCTTTGCCTCATGAAGTTGAACACGTCAGTTTGAAGGGCTTCCAGTCTGGAATCCTGAGTCGGTATGGATCTCCTCCACCCTGGACAATAGCTCGATTTTCTTCACTTTTTGTAATCTCCTGGCAGGTGCCCCTTCTCTCCGCCATTCCAGCATCTAGGCGCATCATTTACATGTGGGTCTCGCTCAATTTTCACGCGCTCACAACTGCACTCGTCTGTCACTACCTCGCGAACCCGGCCAGTGGTACGGCTCACATTTTTTGCTGCCTCAAAGTTCAGACTATAAGCCAATACGTCCTTAACCGTTTGCTTTTGAGCTATATGCACGGCTTGTTGCAATTCCTAGTCCTTTAATGCACTGTTGAATGCTTCTGTTGCTGCGTCGTCCGATTTTCTGGGTCATAAGCTCGGTAAGCCAAAAGTGCCAGTCGCTCAATATCTTGGGCTAGCTGTTGTAAAGTTTCGCCAGAGTTCTGCATCCAATGCCGTAACTGTGACCGATAAATCTGCTTCAGATGATCGTCTCCATAACTCATGTTGAGCGCATTCATTATAGCAGCCGGGTTTGAGTGCAACTCAACGGGGATAGTCTGCAAAAGCTCGGCAGCTGGGCCTCTTAGAGCAAGAATTAATGCAGTTGCTCGTTTCTGCTCATTCCAGTGATTTGCCCTAGCGGCGGCTTCAAACTGGGTTTTGTAAATGCTCCATGCCGTTTGCCCGTCAAATATTAGTGCTTGCACATTTCTGGATGAGCTTTGCGCTGCGGTTCTAAGCGGGGCTGGTGAGGTGGTTACTACTGCCTCTGTTGCTTCCAATTCCTTTTTCATATTTTCCATCTCATGGTTGATTCTTTCTTCGACCTGGCTGACCTTTTCCTCGACCTAGCTGACCTTTTCCTCGACCTGATAAACGTTTTCCTCGACCTGTTCAACCTTTTCCTCGACGCTTTTAATTTGTTTGTCCAGATGACCGAGCTCCGCTTTTATTTCGGTTGACTAATTCTGCAGCTTCTATGTAATGTCTGCCTTGATTTCGATCGCTTGTTGGTCCAGCTTCGCTGATTGTTCATTTAGCTTCGCTGATTGTTCATCTAGCTTCGTTGATTGTTCATTTAGCAGCTCAGTTAAACTAGAGGACTGCTGTCGCTGCTCTTGCTGCATCAGCATTAACATTTACATTAGCGCATTTTCTGGCTCCTTTGATTTTGGTGTATCTATTTCACCGCCTTCTGCGCCTTTTTCCGCATTTGAGGGCTTACCCGCCATGGTAAATTCATTAATGTTTCAATGTTAGTTTCGTGGTTTTTTTATTATTTCGGCTTTTATTTATTTTTTTCCAACCAGTGTCCATGTTATATTTCACGATTGTGCACTTTAAAAGCGTTTAAAAGTTTTTCTTTCAAAATTTTCTTTCTCACTTTTTGATACCACTGTCGCGTGTTATCGTTCGCGGCCAATAATTTTAATGCTCCGGGAAAGTGAAAAGGCACTATCTTTTTAATTAAAATAAAAGAGTTTATTTACTAAAAATGCACAATCACTAATTTAACTATTTCACAACTTGTCTATTAATTTTTATTTCAACTATTTATCACTTCTAAAACCAATATCGCTCTTAATTTGCCCTCCACACTATCGCAGTTTACTATATCGCGGTTTTAATGAATACCCCCATTCATTCAGCTTGGCTTTATAGAGGGTCTCTAGTCATTGTATTCATTTCTTGTACATTGGCGAAACCTGGAACATTCGAGCAGCAATGAATGGGGTATTGACGTCGCTTTCAGATGTTGATCATGCTTGGCAAGTTTTCGAGTACATTCTTTTGTTGATCATGATGTTGTGAAAACAATCATGGCCGTAGCTCGCAGAATTAGTTATACATGTAACAATATATATATATATATATATATATATATATATATATATATATATATATATATATATTATCTATATGTATATATACATATATATATGTATTGAAGCAGGTTTGCTTAAAAAATTCCCAAAATTATCGAGCATATAGTAATTTCAATACTTGGAAGTCTGTGAGCAGCCCCCAAAAAGTCTGCGTACACATCACAAAATTTGGGGATTCCCCGAAATGTGCAATGTTGATGCCTTCATTTTTTCATTGTTCCGCGTGACAGTACTTCATTGGAAAATTGGCTGTGTGTTTTGCGTGAATAAAAGACTATTCTTTAATATGGAAGTAAAAAATAAGGAAATCAGTGTTAGTGAGCGTAAAATCATAGTAAAATTGCTGAAAACGGGAAAAGTTTTCGTGAAATCGCAAAATTAGTTGGAAGAACCCATTCCTCGGTCCAAAGGGTTGTTGCTAATTGCAAAGAAAGCGGTTTGATTATTTCACGGCATCGGTCAGGACGTCCTCCCAAACTTACAGCACGTGAACGTAGGAGTATTATTAATGCTCTGAAACAAAATCCGCGATTAACCGCGATCCAAATTGCGCAGGATATAAGAAAGAAATACAATAAAACAATAAGCGATGAAACAGTGCGCATAGTTCTCAGGAAAGGCGGTTGCCATGGTCGAGTCGCACGTAAAAAGCCGTTCATATCGGAACGGAATCGCCGAAAGAGAGTGGAATTCGCCAAAAATTATGTAAATATGCGAAAAGAATTTTGGGAAAGCGTTTTTTTTTCAGACGAAAGAAAGTTTTGTATATTTGGGATAAAAGGACGCAAGTAATATGGAGAAAACGCGCGACAGAATTCAATAAAGAAAATTTGATTCCCACTGTAAAGCATGGTGGCGGCGGTGTGATAGTTTGGGGGTGTATGGCAGCCAGTGGAGTGGGGCAACTCGTTTTCATAGAATCTACAATGGATAAATACGGGTACCTTAATATTTAAAAAAATAATATTAAGCAAAGTGCCGAGAAATTGCAGCTGGGGAACGCATTTTTCTTTCAGCACGATAATGACCCCAAACATACATAAATAGGCTTTGGTTGGCCTACAACGTCCCAAAACTCTTAGGTACACCTCCTCGATCACCAGATTTAAACCCAATTGAGCATTTGTGGGATTTACTAGAAAGAAAAATTCGAGAGCATGACATAACTAGCAAAGAGTCATTAAAAAATGTTATTTTGAACGAGTGGAACAAAATAACGGCAGAAGAAACATCAAAACTTGTTCAATCCATGCAAAATAGGCAAAAGGAAGTCATTTATAGGAAAGGCTATAATACTAGATATAAAGGTTCAAAATCTGAAAGCTAATATAGTGGTTTTCAAATAAAATGAATAAATATATATGTACATAGAAGTACAAAATATATTCCACCAACATGATTTGCTTTAAATCGAGCCTTTGCTACCTGAATTATCAATAACTACCCAGTTGTTCACCCTATGCTTCTGTATGCTGAAATTGGGTCACAAAAGGTTAACTTACTTACTTGATTGAGTTCCAAACTAGTTGTTTTAAAGTTTTTAGTCCGGCAGTAGTCGGGGCAAATGACATAAATGCATAATATAAGTCGTAACTCAATCCACGTGCATCCCAAAATCCTGGATCATCACTTGATATCACAACTGGAATGTTTTGTGACAAAAAGAAGGCTGCTGGATGATTACGCATATCCCAGAGCAAATGAAGGACCTGATTTGAAATTGGATTCACCTCAATTGCAATTTGCTTCTTTTTAACAGCATTCCATAAAACAGGATGTTTCACCAAAGCGAACCCATGGCCAATTCGAGTTGTATTCATCAGTATTGCATCTAATAAATTTAAGTCAGTTGCACCATGCCAGTCTGTGTATATTTAAAGATTTATCAAGTTAAAATCTCCAAGATGTTAAACGTACTTGTTTCGCCTGCATGAAAAAAAAGTTTAGTATCTTCTGGAAGTGCTTTTAGTTCCATTATAAAATTGTTTAAGGGCTGCCCTTCATCTTCTTGACCAACCAAATCGAATCCAACAATAAAATCTCGATGAGCCCCGCTATAAGAAAAGTTAAAAATTAAAGCCAGCGTACTCTAAATATGAAATATTTGTGGATAAAAACATAGTCTCTTTATTTTTAAGAATAGATCTGCTAGATAAAAGAGGGCTTCATTGATTATTTAGGTAGATGTTAATCATGGCTTGATTTGCCTTTTTAACATTTCTCTTAAGCAAGACACTGCATGTTAATGTGGGTTTGGGCAATGTCTTCTAGAAAACCACTTGCCAGAATGGAGCAATTAAAGTCACACTAATCATAAATGCTCTCAGATGGGTATGTTGTAAAACAACGTATATACTTGTATATAAATATAAATACGAGTATGCGGTGGAACTTTCTCATTTTTAATATTATATAAATTTAATATAAATTTTAATTAATCTAGTGTAGTATTGTTGAATTTAAAAACAGCATTAATTCAGTTGAATATTTTTTATTGGAAAAAGGTGCAACCTTAGGAAATATTTTTCTTGACATTCAAATTTTTATAAAATAAAAATTTAGTTACAAATGAAATGCATTAGTAGATAGAATTCAAAACTGTGTACAATTAATTGAGATTTGTCATATAAGACTTTATTCATTGTTAACTTAAAATAAATAATTATTAAAAAAAAAGAGAATAACATATTTTCTTATTTGTAGTAATAAGAAGAAATACCAGAGATGAATATATAAGAACATATATGTGGTGAAAAAACTCGCAACATCTGGTGACCCACGACATTAGAAATCGATTCACGATGCCACAACTATAATTGATAATCTGGCTACGTTATCAAAGCAATTCCTTGACGAGGAGATTCAACTGAACACAACCAAACACGATCCATACGAAAACAGTCTTGCGAGTTTGAAGCTGACAAAATTGAAAAAGGACCAAGAAGTTATTCCGTGTGCTACCACTGAAAATCAAGAAGATCGACAATTGACATAAGGAATCGAGGAGCAATTAAGTGACTAGAACCTACAGTGAACTTAACTTTGGTTTAGAACTCCATCATAATTCTACAGCAAACAAAGAATCGAGAAGTAATTAACTACCATCTGTGGCTTCAACGGTTCTGTCAACTTTTTCAAAGGTGATTAAAGATTATTCACCAACTAGCCAGCATCTTGAAGATAGTAATGTTTTGAACGCCGATCCCCATGTGAATGCGACATTCGATCATTTTTATGCCCCGGAACAACACGAGAGCTGCAGCACACCTGCATTACCGGAGCAGCCACTAGAACCACCAAAGTTTTATTCGCCTACGGAAATACCGTCACTTCCAACTGCACCAAGCTTACAAAATACGAATCAAAATACATATCGTTTATGTTCTAATATTCATTTTAAGCAACCTTTTTGAGGTGATTTTAACGGAACCCCAATTATTAGTGGACCATTTATTTTTAATTCAAATATTATATATTATATCTATATTTAATTTAAAATTAACATTTTTTAAGAAAATTTATCAAGCAAATTGTAAGGGTTACTCCTTATTCAATTTGTGAGTTATTCTAGTTCGCTAAAGAGGAAGGATATATCCTGCGACAGGGGGGATATATCTGCCAGAAGGCACCTCAAACCCTTAGGGATTAATTGAAATTTATATTGATATCAATTGATAATAGCGTGAATGAATTTTAAATACATAATTTTGTTGTTCTTCACAATGTCGGTCAATAATGAGGAATTTTCGGATGCTATCCCTAATTTAAGCGCAGTTGCAATTAAATTACCTCCTTTTTGGAAGGAATTCCCTGACATTTGGTTTAAGAAAACCGAAGCTCAATTTGCTCTGGCGGGTATTACCTCAGAGCAAACAAAATTTTATCATATATTAGTAGCTCTTGATGCAGATGCAATCCGTATTGTGTCAGATATTGTCAGTAACCCTCCTAGCACAAACCCTTATGCAGCCTTAAAGGAAGCATTAATTTCTAGGTTATCTGCAAGTGAGAGTTCAAAATTTAATAATTTATTAACGAATCTTACATTGGGAGATCGTTTTCCATCACAACTGCTCAGGGAAATGCAACAGCTTGGAGAGGAAAAATGCAACAGCTTGGAGGGGAAAAGTAGGAACATCTGGTTACAACGATTGCCAAGAAATATGCAAGCAATTTTAACATGTAATCTTTCAAGTTCCCTAACGGATCTGGCTGCGTGTGCGGATAAAATTTACGAAGTATCAAATAAACCAGCATTGCTTTCTCTGTCAAGCAACACAAGTGAAGAGTCTACATTACAGAAGCAGGTTTCTGAACTAACTCTCCAAGTTGCTGAATTGTCACGGGCATTCAATAATATGAATAGATTTAGTAGAAGCCCAAACAGATTTAGAGGATTTCGCTCTCGTTCTCCATCAAGTAAACGACCTGAAAGACAGGGATTTTGCTGGTATCGTTTTAAATTTGGTACTAGAGCATACAAGTGCATTGAACCATGCACTTTCAAAAAGAAAAATTCATTCGATTTTAGGAAAATTCAAAAAAACTAGATATACTTAAATTTCCGACGGTAAATTTAAGTAGTATTGCTTCAAGCCGTCTTTTACTTTATGATCATTCCACAAAAAAGAAATTTTTAATCGATACTGGTGCAGAAATTTCTGTTATTCCAAAACCAAAATATCGTCATCTAATTGCTTCAGGCTTTAAACTTTCTGCTGCTAATGCATCTTCTATTGATACATACGGCAGAAAACTACTTAAATTAGATCTGGGTCTAAGAAAAGAATTTTCATGGCATTTTACTATTGCAGATATTTCGCGACCTATTATAGGTGCAGATTTTTTGAGTCATTTTGGAATTTTAGTTGATGTCGCTAACAAAGCAATAATTGACCCAACTACAAACCTTCGTTCAATAGCAACTATTACATCGGAAAATTCTTCAAACTTGTCCATTTTAATTAAACCAGAAATTGATCCACAAGTAAAAGACTTATTAAATAAATTTGAATCAATTACCTTAGAGTCCGACTTTACAAAACATCCTACACATAGTATAAAACATAAAATTACAACTTCTGGATCACCAATAGTTTCGAAACCCAGACGTTTAGCGCCAGATAAATTAACTGCAGCTAAGAAAGAATTTAATTTCCTTCTCGAACAAGGAATCTGTCGTTTCTCTGATAGTCAATGGTCTTCACCATTACACATGGTACTAAAAAACAATGGTGATTGGCGTCCTTGTGGTGACTACAGACGTCTTAATGCCATTACAACACCAGATCGCTTTCCTATTCCTAACATTCAGGATATCACACATTTTTTAACTGATTGCAAAACCTTCTCAACTTTAGATCTTGTTGAAGCGTATCATCAAATTCCAGTAGAACCAGAAGATATTCCGAAAACTGCAATTTGCACACCGTTCGGACTCTTTGAGTTCACTCGCATGACTTTTGGTTTATGCAATGCTGCGCAGACTTTTCAACGCTTCATTAATTCAATACTAAAAGATCTAAATTTTTGTTTTGTATATTTAGACGATATTCTTATTGCTTCAAAATCTGCCTCAGATCATTTAACGCATTTATCAATAATTTTCGAAAGGTTAAATGATAACGGACTAATCATTAATCTGGATAAATGTAAATTCTTACAAAAAGAAATTAAATTTTTAGGTCATTTTATTTCATCTGAAGGAATTAAACCTTCACCAGATAAATGTAAGGATATTTTAAGTTTCAAATTACCAGAAACAATTGTAGAATTGAGGCAATTTCTGGGAATGATAAATTTTTATCGTCGCTTCTTACCAAATGCCGCTAAACACCACGCTTTACTTAATAGTTTCTTGATGGGTTCTAAGAAGTCAGACAAGAGAAAAATAAATTGGACACCGGAGGCTATTAAATCTTTTGAAACTTCGAAACAACAACTCTTCGATGCAACTATTCTGGCTTTTCCAGAACTAAATGCTCCATTAGCAATTTTTGTAGATGCTTCTGATATTGCCATTGGAGCAGCGCTTCAACAATGGGTAAACAATTGTTGGAAATCTTTGGGGTTATTTTCAAAAAAATTGAACGAAGCTCAAAGAAATTATAGTACATATGATCGTGAATTACTAGCGGCCTATCAAGCAGTAAAACATTTTAGGTATTACATTGAAGGTCGCACATTCACATTGTTTACAGATCATAAACCTTTAATATTTTCATTTCGTCAGAGCCCTACAAAAGCTTCTCCAAGACAACTTCGTCAACTTAACTTCATCAGTGAATTTACCACAGATTTTAGACACATTTCTGGAAAAGAGAATATTGTTGCAGATTTTCTATCTAGAATTTCCGAAATTGAAATTCCTAGCTCTATAGATTTTAAAGCAATTGCTGAAGCTCAACTTATAGACGAATCTTTTGAGAAATTAAAATCAAATCCAAAATTTTCATTTAAACAAATAACTTTTCCAAACACAAATTTCAAAATTTTTTGTGAAATTACAAATGAAAATATTAGGCCATATATTCCGGAAGCATTTCGGAAGCAAATTTTCGCTTCAGTACATAATTTAGCTCATCCAAGCATCCGAACTTCAAGACGCCTTGTATCAGATAAATACTTTTGGCCATGTCTCAACAAAAACGTTGCTGATTGGTCTCGCACTTGTTTGGATTGTCAACGTTCAAAAATTACGAGATACAATAGAAGTGAACATAAAACATTCCCCCTTACATCAAAACGTTTTAAAATAATACATATGGATATAGTCGGGCCATTGCCTTACTCACAAGGTTTCACGTATTGCTTAACAATAATAGATAGATTTTCGAGATGGCCTGAAGCAATACCTTTAACTAATATTACGGCTGCAAATTGTGCAGAAGCATTATGTACTTTTTGGATTGCACGTTTCGGAGTTCCAGAAGATATAGTAACAGATCAGGGTAGACAGTTCGAATCCCAATTGTTCAGTGAGCTGGGAAAAATCCTTGGATTCAGAAGAAATCGTACAACAGCCTATCATCCGCAAGCAAACGGAATGATAGAGAACTGGCATCGTACATTGAAGGCTTCTGTAATGGCTAATAAAAATCCATCATGGTCAAAAACATTACCACTCATTCTTTTGGGTTTAAGGACAGCATTTAAAGAAGAACTGAAAGCATCTCCGGCTCAATTAGTTTACGGAGAGAACATACGTTTGCCGAGTGATTTACACAAGATTTGTCTCGATCAGAAACCTCAATCAGATTTCGTTCAAGATTTAAAGGCAGTTATGTTAAACATTAAACCTATTCCAGCTTCAAATCATAGTAACGTAAAACCAAGAGAAATTAAAAATCTAAAAAGTTGCAATCAAGTGCTGATTAGAACAGATGCAGTGCGCAAATCTTTACAACCACCTTATCATGGACCTTATAAAGTTTTAAAAAAATATTATAGCATTCAAATCAAAAACAAATCATGTAATATTTCAATCGATTAATTGAAACCTTTTTTCTCCTGCACTCCAAACCATGACACGGTTAAAAATTATAAACAAGTTGGGTAGACAGACCTATGCTCATGTCAGAAGGGTTTTGTACTCAACTTACAAAATGCAGTAACCAGCAGCGAATAAAATCAAGAAACATGTGAAAGACGATTTTATTGGAGAAAATGTGAAATTCGAGGATCATACTATTATTAACAAAGTTGAACGAATTATGAATTCTGAGGTATTTGTTTTAGTTATACCCATAGATATCTCCCTTGATCATTTTTCCAGATTTTTTAGAATCACATTTTTCATGTATTTCCAATGACACCCTACTCGACTACCAATGGTGAAATTTTTTTTTGAGGGGTCACCTCCCTATACGGGGAGACCCCCCTTAAACCCCCTTGAAAAATTTTTCCACCCTTGAACTTTCAAGAGGTCACCACTTCTGACCTTTCCACAAAGTTTCATGGCTGTAGCCTCTATAGTTTCGGAGAAAAAGTGCTGTGACATACAGACGGACGGACGGACGGACGGACGGACAGACAGACAGACGGACACAGGTCGTGATTGCAATAGGGTTTTGTATTTTAGTACAAAACCCCTTAAAAAAGTATCTTTCGACGAGAAGAACAACAAAATTAAATATATAACATGGCATGGGAGTTAAAATAACTCCTTTAGAAAATACTGAAGCGGAAGTAATGCGGTGGAACTTTCTCATTTTTAATATTATATAAATTTAATATAAATTTTAATTAATCTAGTTTAGTATTGTTGAATTTAAAAACAGCATTAATTCAGTTGAATATTTTTTATTGCAAAAAGGAGTAACCTTAGGAAATATTTTTCTTGACATTCAAATTTTTATAAAATAAAAATTTAGTTAGAAATGAAATGCATTAATAGATAGAATTCAAAACTGTGTACAATTAATTAAGATTTGTCATATAAGACTTTATTCATTGCTAACTTAAAAGGAAAAATTATTTAAAAAAAAGAGAATAACATATTTTCTTATTGTAGTAATAAGAAGAAATACCAGAGATGAACAGATAAGAACATATATGTGGTGAAAAAACTCGCCACAAATATATATATATATATATATATATATATATATATATATATATATATATATATACGAGTATATATGTATATATATATATACATATATATATATATATATATATATATATATATATATATATATATATATATATATATATATATATATATGTATATCTGTATTTATATATATACATATCCCACATATATATGTATGTATACATAAATACGTATATATATATATATATATATATATATATATATATATATACATATATATATATATATATATATATATACATATATATATATATATATATATATATATATATATATATATATATATATATATATATATATATAATATCGTGTGTTATGGTTCGCGGCCAATAATTTTAATGTTCCGGGAAAGCGAAAATGCACCGTCGTTTAAAATAATTTAGAAGAGTTTATTTACTTAGAATGCACAATAATTGATTTCACTTTTTCATGAATAATTATAATACAGACAGTTGGAATATAAATTTATAGTCAAATTTATATTCCAACTGTCTGTATTACTGAAATCACTTCACAATAAACCAATGTTGCCTTTAATTCGTGCTCCCCACTTATCACAGTTTTACTATTGCGGTTTTACTATTGCCGTTTTTCTATTCCCCCCATTCAATCAGCTTGGCTTTATACATACCTGTATAGGGCCTCTAGTCATTCAATCCATTTCTCGTACATTGGCGAGCTATCTGGAATATTCGAGCAATTCTGAATAGCCGCAGTGACGTCACCTTCAGATATTGATCATGCTTGGTCAATTCTTGTGCTTTCGAGTTCATTTGTTTATTGATCACGATGTTATTAATAGTTGCGACAGTAGCTCGCAGAAATGTTTGGATATGTAACACTGCCCCCACCTCAGTTCTTTTCGCCCCGAAAAATATGTCGCCAGTTGTAGTTAAGTCTCCCTGGATGTGATATGGTGCAAGATAGTCCAAGTGCACGATTTTCATTTTGGCTCTCGGATTGCGGTGTTTCTATATGTTATATACAACGTCATTGATTCGCTTTGTACCTCGGTATGATCACTACCAATTATGCTGCTACTTCGGAGACCTACCCTTCCGCCGTTGAGGGTTATATAACCAAGTCATCTTGCTGGAAGCCAGTAGAATTTGCCTTTAGATCAAACCTGTTCTTCATGCGGTCAGCAGCTGATTCAAAGTGTTTTCGCACTGTCCGATGCATCTGGTTCAATAATTGCTTTAGCTCACTTGCGTACTCCGAGATCGTTTTGGGTTTCTCAGGGGGTGTTTCGAACTTTATATCAGCCGGCAGACGAATAATCTTTCCAAACATGATGTGCTGGTTCCAGTCCCTTTGGTTCTCGTCAACCATCTTGGCCAGATGTTTATTGAGCATGGCGTTGAAACATCCAACCATTTCATGTGATTGGGGATGCAGTGGTGTTGTCCTCATTTTCCGTATTTCTAGCAGTTCGCACATTTCGCCAAAAACTAATGACTCAAAATTTCTGCCTTGATCAGAATGTAGTTCACAAGGTACACCGTACCTACTGACCCAATTTAACACCAGCTTTTCGGCTAAAGTAGTTGCTTCCTTGTTGGCAATGGGCTAGATCTCGGGTTACTTGCTGAAAAAATCAGCCATAACCAGCGTGTATCGATTTCCCCTTTCGGATTCAGGGAAGAGTCCTGCGATTTCAACAGCAATCCTTTCAAATGGTACCTCCACGTGATAGGTTTGCATTTGTCCTCTCAGTCGTCGCTTTGGACCTTTGACGCAAGTGCAAATTGTGCATCTGCGACACCAGTCCTCTACGTCTTCTCGAGTGAGGAGCCAGTAGAATTTTCTCGCAGTTTTGCTAAGGTCTTGTTAACACCAAGGTGGCCTCCCGAGGATCTTTCACGCATTTCCTTAGCCACATCGTGGATCCGGCTATTGGGAAGTATAGTTTGCATCCTATAGGAGCATCATCCGCCATTTCCCATTTCCGCTTGAGTGCACCACCCTCCACCTGAAGGGAGTTTCATTGTGCCCAATAGCTTTTCAGGGTGGCGCTATGCACCTAAACGTTCTTCCACTCAGGTCGCCCAGCTGTCTCCTTCCTTACGAGAAATGGTTCGATGTCTTCATCGGCTAGCTGGGAATTTTTAGTCTCCTTCGATGACCAACCCTCATCGAATCCAGCCGTCATCACTCGCAGATCAACGGGCGGCTTCTTTTCCTAAGCCCGTCGGCAATGCTTGCAGTTAGCTGGTCATAGACAACGAGATGGGACTTCAGTATTTCCATGAACTCCGTTCTTCTGATGATCAATTTCATAGTCGTATGACTGCAATCTTTCAATCCATCTCGCAAGCTGTCCCGCGGGATTTTTGAAGTTAAGCAGCCATCTCAGCAATGCATGTTCCGTTCGAAGAACCAATTTTCGACCATATAAGTACTTGTGGAACTGCTTGGTGGCCTCTATTATAGCCAAAAGCTCCTTCCTGGTCACGCAGTAGTTGCTGTCACATTTTGAGAGAACTAGACTGTAAAACGAGAGGACTCTTTCTTCGCCATCGATCTGCTGGGAGAGTACAGCTCCAATCTGACCGTTGCTCACATCGGTGTCAACTACAAAGATTTTCCCGGGGTATTGATATGCCAGCACGGGTGATTTGCACAGCATCTCCTTCAAGGTCTCAAAGGTTGCCTGACATTTTTCATTCCAGACAAACGGACGATTTTTCTCGTTTAGCTGATGGAGACACTTAGCTACTTTGGCAACGTCTTTGACGAATCTTCGATGATAGTAAGTCATCAGACCCAGAAAACTTCGTAGTTTGTGCTTGTTGTTTGGTGTAGGCCAGCTTTTTACGGCTTCAATTTTCTCAGTGTCTATTTTGATCCCTTCTGCTGATACGACGTGTCCCATGTATTTTACTTCAGCTGCAAAAAGGCACACTTGCCGGGACTAAGTTTCAGATTCACCCATCACAATCGGGAGAAAACCTTTTCGAACTTTCTCCCGATAACAATGATGTCATCTTGGTACACCAAGTAAGTTTTCCAGGCTAGGCCTTGTAGCAACGTATTCCACCAGGCATTTGAAGGTTTCTGGAGCATTTCAAAGCCCCGATGGCATCACCACAAATTGCCAGAATCCAGTCTCAACTGAAAATGCGGTCTTCTCTTGGTCCTTCTTGTCGATTTCTACCTGCCAGTACCCACGCTTGAGATCGAGTGCAGAAAACTATTTTGCGTCGGCTAAAGTCTCCATGATGTCATCGATGCGTGGAAATGGGTAACTACCTTCTTTAGTGACGTCGTTACACTGCCTAAAGTTAACACATTAACGAGTGCTACCATGTTTTTCCTTTACCAGAACTACTGGCGCAGCCAAAAGACGGACTAAAGGTTCGATAAAACCTTGTTTTTTCATGTCCAAGATCAGTGCGCTCACTTCTCCTTGTTTGTCTATAGGAAGATGTCTTGGTGCATGTCGAATTGGCTTGGCTCCCTGTGTATCTATGACGTGAGTTACCATACTCATTTGGCCTTGGTCATCCGGGCTTGTTGAGAAGATGTCACTGAACTTGGTGACCAGGTCAGAGGCTCGCTTGAATAGCTGCCCTCAAAATTTGAACTGGTTCAATATTGCATCTACAATGATGGTCGTGGGTAGCTTCCAAAGAGGTGATGGTGGAAACAAGCTGGCAGCTGCCGATGACTTCTCCCGCTTTGATGCTCGGGGTTGAGTCTGCGGTATTAAGGAATCTAAGTGGCACGTATCCATTCCTTATAGATCTTACCAGAACTCGTCATTCAATCAAACTGCGCAATGCAAATGTCTTCATTGGCTCTATCAGTCTCCAGAAGCCCATACTATGCTTTTGGAAGAATTCTGTACATCAGTGTCGGTACATTCTACCACATTCATCTTGGAAATTTGGACGCTGGGATCTTCCATCAATACTTCGACATTCTACCATTTCAATACGCGTTCGCCCAAATCCAACGGGATTCCATGCGGTCGCATAAATCCATTCCGAGAATGCAGTCATCAATAATGTTCCCTAACAGAACATTATGTCGAAACGCAATGTCTCCCAACTGTATCTGAAGGTTGACCTCTCCATACGTATGTGCAGTTTCTCCGGTAGCTGTGCGTCGTGAGAAAACCCTGCCCTTGTGAAAGAACTACTCCCTCACATGATCTGATCAGGTAATCGATCAGGTTTCTCCTGTGTCGATTATTATTGTGGAATGTTCTCCGTCAACTTGACCCGGAAGCATAAATCTGCTTCTCCACGATGTAGTCTTAGCACAGTAATGGTGGTGCTGGGGATTTTGATCCTCCTAACCAACCTCTGCCCCACCAAGTTGGCTCTTACATGTTTCCCAACCCCTGGGACTATAGCTCGGTTTTCTTCGCCTCGCAGGTGCCCCTATTTTTCGCAATTCCAGCAGTTAAGGGCACCATTTACATGTGGGTCTCGCTCAATTTCCACGCGCTCACACCTGCACTCGTCTGCCACTACCTCATGAACCCAGGTAGTGGCACGAGTCACATTGTTTGCTGCCTCAAAGTTAAGACTATAAGCCAATGTGTCCTTAACAGTTTGCTTTTGAGCCAAACGCACGGCTTGTTTGCAATTTCTGGTCCTTTAATGCGTTGATGAATGCTTCTTTTGCCACGTCATCTTGATGTTCTGGGTCGTAAGCTGGGTAAGCCAAAAGTGTCAGTCGCTCAATATCTTGGGCTAGCTGTTGTAAAGTTTTCCAGACTTCTGCATCCGAGGCCGTAGCTCTGGTTGATAAATCTGCTTCAGATGATTGTTTCGATAACGCATGTCAAGCGCATTCATTATAACAGCCGTTTTTGCGTGCAACTCAATGGGGATAATCTGAATAAGCTTGGCAGCTGGGCCTCTTAGAGCAAGAATTAATGCAGTTGCTCGTTTCTGCTCATTTCAGTGATACATTCTAGTGGCGGCTTCAAACTGGGTTGTGCAAATACTCCAGACCGTTTGCTTGTCGAATATTAGTGCTTTCGCATTTCTGGATGTGCTTTGCGCTGTGGTTATAACCGGGGCTGGTGAGGCTGTTACTACTGCCTTCGGTGCTTCCAATTTCTTTTTCATTTTTTCCATCTCATGGTTGATCCTTTCCTCGACCTGGCTGATATGATGGTTGATTCTCTCCTTGACCTGGCTGATCTCATAGTTGATCTTCTCTTTGACCTGGTAAATCTTTTCCTCGGCGCACATAATTTCTTTGTTCAAACTATCGAGCTCCACTTTAATTTTGGTTGACTGTGTTTGCAAGTCCACCTTGATTTCGATCGCTTGTTGGTCCAGCTTCGCTGATTGTTCCTCCAGCTTATGTTTCATGTCTGCCTTGATTTTGAATGGTCACTGGTCAAGCTTCGCAGTTAAATTAGATGACGGTTGTCACTGCTCTTGCTGCATCAGCATCAACATTTGCATCAACGCATTTTCTGGTCCTTTGATGTTGGTGTTTCTGCTTCTCCACCTTCTGCGCCTTTTTCCGCATCTGAGGGCTCACTCGAATCCAGATTCACGCCTTCCGACTCGATTGCGTCACGCAAGCGTGCAATTAGTTTGTCCTTTGTACCTTGTGTAGCCAGATTTCGCTGTTCCAACTCCTCCTTAAGCTCTGATATGGTCAATTCATTGTTGTAATTGTTTCGGCTATTTTTCACCAGTTTCTACGTTAAATTTCGCTATTGTGCACTTCAAAAATGTTTCAAAGTTTTCACTTTCTAAGTTTTCTATCCCACTTCTGACACCACTGTCACGTGTTATGGTTTTCGGCTAATAATTTAAATGATCCGGGAAAGCAAAAACGCAAAGAGTTTATTTACTATGAATGCGCAATAATTGTTTTCACTATTTTATGAATAATCAAAATGTTATTCACTTGACTATAAATTTATATTCCAGCTGTCTGTATTACTAAAATCACTTCACAATTAATCAATATTGCCTTAAATTTGCGATCCACACTTATCGCAGTTTTACTACCACCGTTTTTCTATTCTCCCCATTCATTCAGCTCGACTTTTTATAGGGTCTCTAGACATTCAATCCATTTCCCCTACATTGGCGAACTACCTGGAATATACGAGCAATCCTGAATGGCCGCAGTGACGTCACTTTCAGATATTGATCACGCTTGGTCGATTCTTGTGCTTTCGAGTGCATTGAGTGATTACTAAAGCGTCTAGAGTTTCCGGGTTTATCCTTAGACATTTACATAAATTCAATAGCATCTCTTCTTCTGTCCGCCTATTTGTTTGTCTTGTTCGCCCTTTGCTTGAATACTGTTCTGTTATCTGGTCCCCCCGATATTCCTATCTCGTGACTTCTTTAGAAACTGTCCAAAGAAAGTTCACGCGTTTTCTTTTCCTTAAGTTTAATTTGCCGTATCAGCCTTATGAAAGTCGTTTATCTTTCCTATCTCTTCCATCCCTAATATCCCGACGAACTTATTTAGACCAATGTTTTTTGTACAAACTCTGCTACCATCAAGTCCCGTTAAATATTTTTTCTGAGCTGCGTTTCCGACAAACATCTCGTTCATCTCGGATGAATTCTTATTTCGTTATACCATATGCTAGAACTGATTTATATTTCTATTCACCAATCTTAAGAATCGTACGAAATCATAATAATCTCGAGCTTGGTCCTTTCCCCTCTTCTTACATAGCATTTAAGAAAAAACTAAGAGAGTTACTACTAGTTTAACTTTTAATAATCGACGTTTTAGTATTCTTTTTCATTTAAATTTTGCTGATTGTTCTTTGCGTTCCATTTTGTGATTGGATTGTTTAGTCTGTAAGATGGAATAAATAAATAAATAATAAATTCGTATATTGATCATGATGTTCTTAGTAGTTGCGATCACAATTGCAATGGTAGCTCGCAGAAATGTTTGGACATGTAACAATATATAGTATGTGATAGCTGGGTCTCTTACAAACAGTGTGGCATAGCTTTTGTTGGAAGTACCTGCTTCGTGTGCATGCTACGGACATGAGCAAACGTTAAGTGCCGACCGCCGTTGCGCAAC
The DNA here is from genome assembly GCA_963969285.1 of Odontomyia ornata. Taxonomy (NCBI): domain Eukaryota; kingdom Metazoa; phylum Arthropoda; class Insecta; order Diptera; family Stratiomyidae; genus Odontomyia; species Odontomyia ornata. The sequence continues at coordinate 193,216,259 of OZ017739.1, forward strand.
GTATTGAAATTCGTTTTTAGTGTAGGAAGGCGTTGCAAACACGGAAATTTTTCTGCATTTGCGAAATCAGTTCGGTAGTGATTCCCTGAGTAAGACTGCTGTATTTAAATGGGCCAAAGCATGGTCATGAAACCGTCGAGAATGAGCCACATGTTCGTCAACCGCAAACCAGCATTACACCAGATAACATTTGTCGCGTAGAACAACTCATTTTGGAGGTCCGTAGGATGAACATACGAGATATCTCGGCTGAACTGGGCATCAATATTGGTAGTGCAGAGTTTGTTATCCATGAACACCTTCAATATCGAAAAATAACGGCGTGATGGGTTCCTGAGCTGTTGAACTTTGAGCATAAATTCACACGGTTGGAAGTTTTTCGGCGCTTGCTAACG
>OZ017739.1:193229153-193236653 GCA_963969285.1 Odontomyia ornata
GTCGAGCTTCTTTGTACATCCAGCCGTATGGAAATGGTTCAAAGCTATTTGTTGGTGGATATTCAGTTCCTTAGCAATGTCATGGCTGCTTATGTGTCGGCTTTCTTCAATTTTTGTAAGATTTCATCGACTTTTTCAGTGATTGGTCGAACTGAGCGAGGTGCATCTTGACATCAAAATTTCCAAAACGAAAGCGAGCGAACCATCTGTTGGCTGTGGCTTTTGATAAGGTATCTTGACCGTAGATACCACAAATTTTTTCACGAGCCTGCGAGGCATTCTCACCTTGATCGTAGTGATATTGTAAAATATAACAAATTTTTTCAGAAATTTCAATCATTTTTAAATGAATCCAACTTTTGATGAAATATAAAAATGGTAGACCGGACTGTCACCCGTCATATTGGGTTGTTCGATATTTAGTGTCGTTTTCTCACGCTTTTCAATGTAAATTGATTTATATTAACAGGAAACATGAATCAATAATATATTGACCATAATCAATGTTATATTTGACAAACCAGAAGATGGAACAAGATCTTTTGGTACGTTAAAAATTCCACGCTAGAAGAAACCTTGGTTTTAGAAGCAAAGAACTGGTTCAACTTATTTTTAACAGCCTGATTGGAATCAAAGCTTTTACCATTCAAATGGTTTTGAAAAGTGCGAATCAGATTATTGTCTAATGGTGCTAAATCAGAGCTTCAAGGTGGATGTGACATCAGTTTCCAATTGAGCTCCATTAACTTTTGACGGGTTATTAAAGAGCCCACACCACCTGGCGTTAACACGATGGAACAACACGTCTTTATGGTTTACCAGTTCAGGGCGTTTTTTTTTTATTTCTTCATTCAATTTCAATGATTGATGACTAAATCAACAGTTTGGTTTCTCGGACCTAGCTCAAAGTAGACTTTACCCTTGTATTCCCACCACACAGAAAGACTAATCTTCTTTTCGTGAATATTGGTTTTAGATGTCGGTTGTCGAGGCTCATCTTGATTGGTCCATGATCATTTTCTGACTACGTTATCACAAACAACCCATTTTACATCACCCATTATCATTCTTTTTAGAAATATGTCGTTTTGATTATAATTCAGCAAAAGGTCACATTTGATAATGCGTTTGGTAAAACGAATTTCCTTTAATTCGTGAGCAAACTAAATATCCAGCTTGTTTACGTTTTCAAGCTATTGTAAGTGCAGCAAATGGTGGAATTCGATAAGTTGAGCTTGAGTTGTTAACGCATTTATTTTGTCGTTATCAGTAGTGGTTGGATGACCAGTATGTGGTGCGACTTCCTGAGTAGAAATTCGATCTAGGAAATCATGAAGCCATAATAAGGTATGCCTTAACGGCCATTAGGGCATGATGTGGATTCCTCATTAGATTTTTATGCCAAACCTAACGCGTTACCCCATCAGTGCCTAAATTAGCCAGTGATGGAGTTTGCCTAAACAGTTCCTAAACGCAACCTTCTTTCTTGGCAAAATCCACCCATAAGATATATAATTGTTCATAATTCTTGCCATTCCTTCATTTATAAAATACTTACCAGTTTTCACATTTTTCAAGTAAATCCACATGAGCAATAAACCTATATATATATAACCTCAGTAACACGGCTCTGGTGCAAATCATACGCAGTGAAATATTTTACTTCAATTTCATCATGCCGCATTAGGGCCCTATTAGGCCCATATTAGGCATACCTAGCTGAAACATGCCTCCCGTAAGACCCGTATTGGGCATGCCTAGCTTGGGAAAAAGTGATCAACGTCTCATCACATCCGAATTTAAAAGTATTTGAAGCTATGCATTCTCATCTTCTACTTATAATTGTAATTGTTTACCACGAAATTTTATTTTGTTCGATTTTAACACAAAAAGAAATTGTCTGTTTAGGAACTGTTTAGGCAAGCCCCATCACTGCCTGAATTAGGAACTGTTAAGGCAAGCGCCATCATCGCCTAAACTTGGAAATTTAAATTTGTTTATTTATTGGAGAAAATTGTAAATAATATTTAAATTCTTACCATGAATTTAAGGATTGTTTGTTTTTTAAGCTAAAAAATTGTACTTAGGAAATCACCGCCTAAATTAGGAAATGTTTAGACATGCTCCGTCACTGCCTAGATTAGGAATTGTTTGGGCAAGCCCCATCACCACCTAAATTGGAACTTTATTTGTAAAGTGAAGATGGTTGCCCTGGAAACAAATTTTTTGTTAGCAAACCGTAAAACGATAATAAAACTATCATAAATTTTTGCTTACAATACAGTGTGCAGTAGTCCATGTCCCAAACAGTTGTGCTGTTCGTGCAATTACAATTTATTTGAAATATACTTTTCTTGCAAGAAGTGTAATAAACTTTGCAGCATAATTTCAATTCGAATGTGTTGATACAACAATATTGATTTTGAAACAAAAATATGCAATTGATGCGAATTTGATGGACTTTCAATGATCTTGCGAATGTGTTACGTATGCAGATTAAATTTGATTGTTTGGTTGCCTCGAGAATCAATTGAATTTATTAGACGATTATGTAAAATCTTTTATGTGTGCTAACATTGTCGCCCACCAAGAGCCGATCCTGCTATTATAGTTGATGCTCTTCATACCATTTAGTGGATGGTTTCTTGTGGTCTTGATTGAAGATTTTTCTGGCAAACGTTGTTACGAATTAGTAGGACTACTACGATAACCACGAAACAGGATTTTAGTGTTGACGCAGCTGTCGTTGTTACAAGATTCCTTGCTCAGTTACTACTGATTCCAAAGATTTAGATGATTTTATGACAGTTGATTTTGCAATATATTTTTTCGCCGCAGACTTAGTTAAGTTGAAAATTGGAACCGTTGAAGTAATTTAAGTTAGAAATTGATGACTTTGGACCGCTTTTTTAGATGGAAGGATAAATTCCTTAGTGTGACCGGTGTAATCTTCTGATAATTGCAATAGACCGGTTTCATTTAGTACGATATTTGTTCTGATTTTGTGACAGGTCATGTGTGCATGGGTTGACTCTGGTGCTACGAATAACTAAATGTTATTTGTCAGCAGTTGTTTTAAAATGAAATTGTCAATGGTAAATTAATATATTGAACAGTTTCCCATTGTATAAGCTTTTTATATCTCTTTGACAATACAATTCGATCTAGTTCGTAAATCAATTAATATGGATGCTTATAGCAGATATTTATTGTGACAAATTTTTTTAAGTGTTGAAGATCTCTTCCTCTGATATTTCAAAATACATCTGATCCTCATGGTTGATGCCGAGGAGATTGCTGCTAGTTCTGCCATCTGTCTGCACTCCCAAATTCCTGTTCTCGTATAGAAGGCCGTTAAAATACGATTGTATTTACTCTCTCCCTTCTGAATGAAGCTCATCGCTCGTTGGTATGATTTTGTAAACTAAATATTCCAAGCATTGTGATTACTGTCGATGCGGAATCGGTTAATCCGATTCAATCCTGCCTCAAGCTGTTCCAAAAAATGACTGCGTTGTGTGCTCATCATACTTGATGTTTTGTTCAATATTTTCATGGCTTGACGGATAATTGCACGTTGGTGAGAAAGCAATCGTTATAGTTATTCGTGGTTTTCTGCTAAGCTACTAACATCGACTTTCACTTGATCATTTACGCCAAACATTGCCGTGAGCATTTGATCTAGTGATGAACCGCAATCTTTCAATTTTCTGCAGGGTTTCGTCTTTAAATTTACCGAGATGATTGACAAGACTTCTGCATCGTATTATATCTGTAACTTTGCCTTCCAACGTGCATAGACTCTTCATGCTCTCATTCACCATTTTTGTGTTCTTTTGATCTTGTATGAGATCCGACATTGAGATCCTTATGTTTAATTGCAACGATTCCCTTAATAAATTACCAATACCCTCGTGCTTGATAAACAGACCACCGCCTGAGTGTGACATGGTCATGGTTCTTTGTGTTGGTGCCAACAAAGCACATATGATCAACAACGTCGTAAGCAGCAAGTTCGAAATGACTCCTTTGTTAGTCATCGACTGCCGTTTTTCCCCTTTTGTCTGCTTTGATGCCATAGCTTCTGGATCAATTGAAAGTGGCTGTACTAGGTGATGGTTGCGGTATCGGCGGCTTTGATTGACCATCAATAATTTATTTGATTGATTTCTGAACGGTAATGGGTTAATCTTTGTAGTAGGTCGTTTTGTCATATTTCCATCGTGACAATCCGAACAAGACCATCTTCGCCAGGATAAATGGCCAATATCCTTGCTAATAGCCATTGTAAAGATGGAAAATGATCCTTTTTGGCTAGCACTAGATCTCCTGCTTTTGAAAAAAGTGTGATAGCACTCGCTTTAGATTCTTTTTCATGGCAGGTTGAGATTTTTGTTTGAGATAATTTTATGTCTGTATCACTTAGTCATGATCGTCCATTTTACCATAAGGAAGATACTCTTAGATTGTGTCGCTAAGTCAGCATTGTTATCGAAAGTTGAAACATGATTCCTGTTGGCTGGTGATGATTCCTGTTGTATTTTGCTTACTGTATAAGCAATATGCACTGTCCAGCTTGTTGCTGGTTTCTAGATCCAGGCCAACACAATTATGGAATCAGTACAGTACGTGCATGCCTCCAGCGATGCGCTTTTTTTAACTTGTTTCATGATTTTCAGTAATACTACTGCTCCACAAAGTTTCAATTGGGGTATGGACTTCGTTTAATGGGTGCCACCTTTGATTTATCAGCTAGAAGTCTCATTGTGACTGATGAACCATTAATAATTTTTACGTAACCTACAGCAGCATATACCTTGGATGAGGTGTCACAAAATCCGAGAAGTTCAATCAGGGTGGATGGAACGTATCCTACCCAGCGCAGGATTTTGATCTGGCTTACTTGATGGAAATAATTACGCACAATAATCCAGTCTTTGATTACTTCCTTATCGAGTGGCTAATCTCAGTCACCAAATCAAGCCAAATCCTCTGCATTGCAATTTTACCAATTATGATTGTTGGTTGCAACTATCCTATTGGGTCGAAAAATTTCGATACGTCTGAAAGCACATCTCATTTGGTTATAGTGTCAACCGCATTGATGTTGACACTAAACGAGAACATATCTGTTGCGGGGTACCACCAAAGGTCGAGAGTGTTGACGTTTTCACATAGCTCGATATTAAGTGGTATTTGCGTAATTTGATCTGCCAATGGAACGTTTTCCAAAAATTTAGAATGATTTGCACTCCACTGTCTTAGGTGAAAACCTCCACAGTGCAACAAGCCCTGGAGATCCTTCTGAATATTTTGCAAGTCTGCCAAGTTGCCCGCACTAGTTAAGCAATTGTCGACATGAAAGTCTTCTTTTAAGTACTTAGCACACGCATTAAGCACAACTCTTCATTTCATTGTGGTACTGCTCTATTTGGGGGGCAAATAATAGGAGGGTCTTTTATGAATACAATCAATAGGTACTTGCTCCATGTGTCTGAGTTTGAAAAATTCTCTAATAAATTTGGTGTATTCCTCATATAAACTTTCGTTTTGTATGAACTGTTGCTCCAATTGACGGAATCGAATAACTGCAACTCTCTATATATCGCACATATCTCTCTTTGGGTTAACGGTAGCCTTAAATAGTAAATCTTACTGAATAAGAACCATTAGATAGTCGATGAGTATAATTTTAATGGTGTTCTTCTACTTATTCCTTTTCATGTGTACGAGACAGGGACGGTAGAGCTTCTTCCAGTTCCCAAAATCACCGCAAAGTTCCATTCAGAGCATTGTATGACATCATAACTTGTACTTACTTTTTCCAGGCAATTGTGCAAGAGAACCAAAAATCACCCATCTTAGTTTTGTGTCTTGATCTGACAGATTATCTAGCAAGAATCCAGGCAACAGAGGTTTAGCTATAAATATCCGCTCCAATTAGCAAATCGATCTTCGACGGTACGTAGTATTAAGGGTCCGCTAAATCCATTGACTTGAGACCTTCAGGAAGGATGTCTGCGTAGCAGGTAGCGGAGATGTTATGATGTTTAAAATTAGCGGACTGAACACTAATTTTTCCTCCATACCCTTTTGTCCTTTTACATGGGTTACAATTGTCATCTCTCCAGGAGTGTTCACTCATGCGACCCGCCAAAACCACCAATTACAACTATCGCCTGCTTCCCTGACGCATTTAATGTTATCATTGCTGCTTCACTAATCAGTGATCGCTGAGCACCCATGTCTAATAAAGTTCGAAGTGTAATAGTCCTAGCCTTTGGTGACTTAGCGTCAGAAAACACACTGACTCATACCAGCGCAGTCGCCGATAGAACTTGATTTTTATTGTCGGATGTGCACATGCAAGTGCTGGTTGCAGTTACCGATGCCGACGGTACTGGTTGAGCTGTAAAGAGGTTTAAAGAATTATTGTGTCATTTACCACATACCTTGTAACCGTGCTTCGATGTAAATTGCTTCGCTCTGTGTTGATTGCTCAAAGAATTGAAGTATAGTCGCTTTGAGTTGACTAACTCCCGTCATGTCTAAATAGTAGACTGTTTAAACTTTGTGCAGTTGAACAGTCGATGATTCTCCTTACACACTGAACATTCTTGGCCAGTGCGCACTAAATTGCATTATTGTTGATCGTTTAGTCAAGACAATAATACTTGCAACATTATGAGTAGATTCTTGAGAAAGTTTTAAAACTTCTTGCAATGTTAGCACTGTTTTTGAATGGGCAATCTGCTTCTGCCAGTCTTTCCATGTCTCATCATTAAACTTCTGGTTGAAGATGAATGTAGCTATTAAGTAGAGTGCGTTGACCTTTAGCATAGAAAGTTTAGTCACCAGCTGATTGGTTATGACAACCAAATGTTTTAATTTAGCAACATCATTCTTGTTACATCGGGGCAGCCCAAAACCGTTTCACCATTTCGTTGGAGATCGCTCTGTCATCTTCGTACCACTTACAGAGTAGATGCAATGCTAGCGCATAATTTGCTTTCGTAATTGTCAGGTGTTGAATGAGGTGTTCCGCTTCATTGCGAAAGGAATAACGCAAATATTACAGTTTTTGTACTGCACTCAGTTTCTCATTTTCGTGCACCAAACACTTATATAGATCACGAAATGCACACCATGACGAATATTTACCATCGAAAGCAGGAGTTTTGAGTCGTTCCAGTTTGATCGCTTCCACTTCATTCCCTAATCCTGATCCAGTTCCTGTTATTGATGGGCTAGAGTTTTTCTCGTAAGCCTCGATCTTCTCCAAAAACAGAGTAACGTAATCCAGTACAATATTTTCTAACGCCACAAATCCTTCCATGTAACTAGCCCGATCCTCCTTCTTGTTCTCATTACTAAACTGCTGACATACCAAAGGATGATGTTTTTTCCAATTACTCTGAAGTCTCTGAAGCTTTTTCAGCCTTGCTCTGAAGTAAGCAATGCTGTAACGTTTCGAGCTGTTTTTCTTCTCATTTTCTATTA
>OZ017739.1:193251653-193304153 GCA_963969285.1 Odontomyia ornata
TAGGATTTGCATGAAAATTTCAGGAATGATAGGTGTTATGTATATCTTTGAGAACCGGTTCAGCTAGTGGTATGAGTAATCGTAAAACAAAATGGTGGCTGTTTTAGATGCGAAGATTGAATAATTTTGAGTTAGTTTTTCCCAACTTTACCGTTTAAGGTGCATGCTTTGGCCACTTGATTCAATTCAATGAATGACTGAAGATGAGTACCTACAATTTACGCTCATAAGTGAAACAAGTCAAAGAGGTGGGAGAGAGCTCCTAGCAAAAGGGTTTCGTAACCATTCTAGGATTCGAATAAATTGGCCATTAATCGATGATAACAGTACAGGAGAGTGGCCTCTGAAAAAAAAAATTCATCAAACGTAGCCGATATGAGTATGAAATAAAAGCTTTCATGGGAGCTTTTCAAAACAGTTGTGAAACTGTCTGTTTTTGCTTCAGTAGGGCACAGGGGGGAAATACATAAAAAATGTGTTTCCTCCGTCACGGACGGACATCTGAAATAATTATCAAAGGACATATTTATGAGTATAGCAATACCAAAAACCCCAGAAGTCGAAATTCGTTCAACATTGTTAATAATAGTATGATCTTCGTATTTCGTATTTTCTCCAATGAAATCGTCTTTGACATGTTTCTTGCTTTGATTCGATCTGGTGACTGCGTTTTGTAAATTGAATACAAAACCCTTCTGACATGAGCGTAGGTTTGTATACCCAACTTGTTTATTAATAAGATAATTGTTATTTTAACCTTGCCTATTTGGGAAACTGGGTAAATGAAAAGCCTCCTTAAGTGATAAAAGATCCAAAGCCCCTTAAGATTTCAGTTATACAGGCTTCACTATATATATATATATATATATATATATATATATATATATATATATATATATATATATATATATATATATAGATGTAGTACAAATACATATGTATACGATATATACGAGTATACACACACACACATATAGATATATATATATATATATATATATATATATATATATATATATATATATATATATATATATTTATATATATATATATATATGTGTGTGTGTGTATGTGTGTGTATATATATATATGTATAGCTATGTGATACAACGAAATTTGGGAACACTTAGTGGCCGCAATTTGATCTCAATTTTCATCAAATTTTCAGGAAAGGTGCGGCCATTTTAGACGAAAAATCACGATTTCTGTTCAGACCAAAGTATAGCTCTGATTTTGACAAAGTTTGGTATAAAGGTTTAATATTATGCGTGATCAATCTCACAAAAAAATCCAAAGTGGAACCATTTGAAACGATACAGTGGCCGCTAATATGTCGGACCACGTGTAAAAATTTGTCATTGCAATTCTGACCAAATTTTTCAACCAATTTTAATGAAACTGAGCAGCTTAGTAAAACCGATGACTGTTTAAGGAACTGTGAAAAAAATAGCGGCTAGTTGAAACTTGAATTTTCAGAGGCTCCTACAAGTCAGAACTTTTAATCGATTTGTATGAAACTAGATTGTAAAGTAGGGAATGATCATATTTTATGATTGACATTTAAAAATGGCGGCGGCTCAAATATGCGATTTTTTCGATATTTGTGGCCCTCTAGGGGGCACCTATTTAAAGGCATTCTGATTATGGGCCAGTAAGTTTAGTTCTTGTATTCTGTAAAACATTATCAAAATTGGTCAAAAATTTTTAGCTTAATACTGTTAACCTGCCATTTTTACTAAAAAAATTTAATATTTTTGGCCTATCTAGAGTCAAATTTAGATTTGGCACATTGATTGATAAGACTTCAAGACATATATATTTCTAAATCGTAATATAATGCATGAATTCAAGATGGCAGCTCCCAAAGTTCAGAAGGTAAGCTCAATTTGCTATTTTAGTAACAACTGAAATGTTGAATTTTTTTCATAGAATTATTTGACATGGCTTGAATTGGAAGTATGCATAGAACAGAATATTTCTTTAAACAGTGTTTGACTTTCAAAATGACGGCCAATCACATGATCATTTGCTTTTAAAACTAAGACCACTTATGACAAACAACACAAACCAAATCGAAAGTTGTTTCAATCAAAATTTATTCTTTGTTAAGTTGACAGAGAAAAAAAAGTTTGAACATTCGTATACGAGTATAAATATATGAAATAAATATGTAGGTGAAACAACGAAATATTCTGTAATTATCAAGAACCTTACTTCTTTCCTTGCCTCCTGGAGTTAAAAAAATCTAACAACATTTTGCAGTATTCCAAAGACTAGTTCTCATGTGAACTATAGAAATACGTTTTTAACCAATACTTTTAGCTAAGAAATAGGAGTAAACTATACTAACACCAAAAAACAGGTACGATTAAATTCAGTGACATATATTGAACAAAATAAAACGAATACTATGACAAGGTACATTACATATAGTAGTACTGTAACATTGACAACAGATGGCAAATTCTACAACAGCTCAAAATTTAGCCCAATTACGTTAAAAATTTAGATGATACTGGCTCAAACTCGTAGTGGCGCGAAATAGCTCCGCTGTACTTAACTTTGCAAAGAGTTTGAGGTAATATCGTCATGCTTGCTGGAACAATTTTCTAACAGTATACCTTACAATGTGTAGTGAAGAAGGTAAGTTCAAAAGTCCCTAAAGGACTGCAGCGATAGTCTGCTGCCTCGGCAGAAGAAGGTGTCAGTATCTGCCGAGAATGCCCTTGTCTGGGGACGCGTGAATGCGCTGGTAGGCTAGCATTGCGGTGTCGTGGGGCGGGTTCATTCCCCCAGCACAAGGACCCACTACAAAGAATTTCACATTCACGAATTTCTGGGGTCGAGAAAAGCAAGGGGACCAAAGTCACAAAAATCGTAGGCAACTGCACCAGGGGCAACTGACTTGTTCATGGAACAAGTGAAACAAGTAAAAAGAAGTGGAAGCAGGGTAACCTCGTCCTTACCCGGAGAGGCTCATGACCCACAAATGAGAGAGGGGCAACCGGGTGGTGATGGAGCCCCCACGCACCCACCCAAGCGGATTAAAATCCATAATTGTTGCAGTTGCCAGGTATTCCTCTTCTGAGTGGAAAACTCATACAACTTAACTTGCATAAGCCTTCCCATCAGAAGAGAAGTACCCCGGTGGCCAATTTATGCCATAGAATGCAATTCGATTACATAATCATGTGTCATAAAGAGGCACCCTGCTCGGGCCACTGAACCCGCGCCGTCACCTGAAACAAAGAAGTTAATATGTACCCGGCGGCTGGCTCATATTTGGTGGTGTGAGCCTGCCACCGTACCGGGTCCTATACCCGGTCAAATCCAACGTAATGGAAAGACCGAAGGGTACGGGGTTTAATTCATTTTAGTTTTATTATATTTATAATAAATATATCCCTTTCTTTTTATTCATTATTCTAATCTTTTTTTTTCTTTTAAATAATTTATAATTTAAAGAATTTTTAAAATTTACTCAATATAATAATATTTTTAATAATTTTTTTTTATAAATATAGATAGAATAGAAAAAACATTAATTTAAAAATGAAACAAATTTAAAAAAAAAGAAAGCCGATTCAAATCAAAGATATGAGGCAAAAAGGGCACTTACCCGCATGGTCCTCCGAGCGCTTGACGACGATGCAGGTATCCTCTACAATTCCACATTAATTGAATGATGGCGATGACGTTTTGGGCAATTATTAAATTCTATGTAGTTTTGCTTAAGTCTCAATAACTTCATTAAGTACAAATATAAAATATCCTTTCGACAAATTAAAGCTCCTTTTTCCACGAAAATTGCACAATACTTTCAAATGTCTTGAATAACGACCGTTTCACTATGCATACGTTGTTATGGTAATTCGTATATAAAGTCGTTCCGTAAATTACTTATTTTGAAAAGTAATATTTTGCGTTGTGTTTGATATGGCTACTAAACAAAAGCTTGACTTTACTAGAAGGCACTTAAAAGACTTCCAAGTAATTTGACCGCACTAGAACTATTTGAAATTCGCGTTCAATTGCATTATTGTCTTAGGTATTTGCAGAATACGTGTAGGTATATACAATTAACTGAATAAGTTCACGCGCCGCAAATTTCACCCTAATTTTATCTTATATTATATGGCACAAATTTCAATCAAACTAAATTCACTTCGTCGGTGACAATCGCATTGTTTTACTACAAACAGCTGCCACAAATCTCCGCTATGTCCATAACTGAACGCGAGCATTTTTCAGAAAGACGAATATTTGAAAGCGTCCATGCATTGCATTTAATATTTCTGCACGTTTTCGATGCTATTTTTATGCAATTATAGCATGTGAGCTGGGCAGTGACTCCCATGTCCACGCCAACACATGGCTGCTACACGCTAGGTTATATCGCCCGCAAATATAATGGGCTCTCCTCGCCCGTCTTTTATTCGCGTCAACTCTGGTTATGCGCGCAGACTCAGCAGTTGCTGAATTATTCGCTCGACTTTTTGCCTGCTTTTCCCCGAGATCCAAATAACCCCTCCAAGGTCGCACTGATCTCAATGCAGAAATCCTATAATGCACAAGTTGTTCGCAAGTCTTGCCACGAATGCTGATTTTTCACCTTCCTAACAAGTATAACGAGCGAATATGGGTATCAAATGAAAGGTCTTGATGAGAACTTTTCAAAACAGGTCTTAGTTTGACAAAATTTGCTTCGAGGGTGCACCGGGAGGGGAAATGCACGAAAAATTTGTGTCCTCCCTCCCTCGCGATTGGACACCTGGGATCCGAAAAATCTGAAAAAAATCAGGAATGTAGGCCTTGATGAGTACGATAACAACAAATACGTTAGAAGTCGAAATTCACTCAATTTTGTTAGTAACACTATGATTTATAGATTTAATGTTTTCTTGAATAAAATCTTTACGGTACTCTTAGATTCAATGAAATTCAGTTCATTTATAAGGTTAATCTATCCTGAAAGTTTCATAAAGATTGAATTATATTTAGCGAAGTTATAGCGGTTTGAATTTTCCTGTATTACTATGGAACAATATGCGCTGCATTTATTACTATGGCAACATATGGCTATGGAACAACATGCGCTTTTTACCGACTCATACACTACAGTCTTGCTAGGATTTGCATGAAAATTTCAGGAATGATAGGTGTCATGTATATCTTTGAGAATCGGTTCAGCTAGTGGTATGAGTAATCGTAAAACAAAATAGTGGCTGTTTTAAATGCGAAGATTGAATAATTTTGAGTTATTTATTCCCAACTTCAACGTTTAAGGTGCATGCTTTGAACACTTGATTCAATTTAATGAATGACTGAAGATGAGTACCTACAATTAATGCTCATAAGTGAAACAAGTCAAGGAGGTGGGAGAGAGCTCCTAGCAAAAGGGTTTTGTAACCATTCTAGGATTCGAAAAAATTAGCCATTAATCGATGATAACAGTACAGGAGAGTGGCCTCTGAAAAAAAAAGTTCATCAAACGTAGCCGATATGAGTATGAAATAAAAGTTTTCATGGGAGCTTTTCAAAACAGTTGTTAAACTGTCAGTTTTTGCTTCAGTGGGGGCGCAGGGGGGAAATACATGTAAAATGTGTTTCCTCCGTCGCGGATCGACATCTGAAATAATTATCAAGGGAGATGCTTATGAGTATAACAATACCAAAAACCTCAGAAGTCGAAATTCGTTCAACTTTGTTAAAAATAGTATGATCTTCGTATTTCATATTTTCTCCAATAAAATCGTCTTTGACATGTTTCTTGATTTGATTCGATCTGGTGACTGCATTTTGTAAATTGAATACAAAACCCTTCTGACATGAGCGTAGGTCTGTTTACCCAACTTGTTTTTCTCGCTGAGCGAGAATCTGTAATTTCCATGCTTTCTAGTCATAACCGGATTTCCTATATGGAAATGATTTGCTGTTTGTGTAGTGAATTATTTGATCTGGGATATATTATGCATGAATTTCTTTTAACCCTTTGCCTGCGCCGAATTCTAATCGAGCAGTTTTAATTATGCTGAATATAAAAAAATATAAAATCTATAAATTGACATAAAAAAAAAAATTTAAATTCTACATGAAATTATCAAATAATTTAAAGTAATAAAATAATAAATTTAACTAACTGCTCGATTACTACAAATGAACAACCCGTTTACAGACATCTTTAAAGCATAGTGGCTACTTTGTTTTGCGGTCGAGATTAAAAATAGTTCCAGCAAAAGAACTAACTAGAATTTTCAGGGCTATCAAATCTGTTCAAAAAGTAAAGTGACTTTGTATGTTTAGGAAAAACGATTTATTTGTTCGTCAATATTTATGTGGTCTCGTTTAAAGTAATCAATACACCTGTGCCAGTACAATTGTGCCAACGCTTTTTCTAACCCTCGAAGCACTTCTTATAAACACTTTTCGGTATAGCCTTGAGCTCTTCCAAGAATGCAGTCTTTATCTCCTCAATCGTTGCAAATGTCCGTCCTTTCATAGGTCTCTTCAGTTTTGGGAACAAGAAAAGTCACATGTTTTTGGCCAATAAACTCTTGATCTTTGATCCATTTTTTTCGATAGCAAAAAATCGCTGAGCACGGAAAATACTTCTAACCGTTATGCCTCTCACAAACAAACTAAAGATATTATATGGCTGAAACTGCATATTTATGTTTTCGACAAATGTACTAACATGGAAAAAATAAAAAAATCGATGATCGAATGTAAGCGCCCGCGAAATTTGAAAAGTCACCTTACTTTTTGAACACACCTAGTATAGTAGAATATAATTTAAAATTTTAAAACAGAAGAATTTGATTGTGATGAATTCATAGAGCCTTAGAATTGTTTATCTCAACAATGCAAGGAATTTAATCCGTACGAGTTCATATTAAATCCTTTCACTCGATATGTATCAATCACTTATATAAATTATTGAAATGAAAATTTACTGATTTCTGGCATTTATTAATTAAAATCTATAGAAAATTTAAGGTACTGGGCATTATTTCTCTAGTCATGAATGTACTTGAGTTCTTTATTCAAGAAGCGTAGACGTAAACATGCTTCATGAGAAAGCCATTGGCAAGGTTGAAACAAGTTGGGTAGACAGACCTATGCTCATGTCAGAAGGGTTTTGTACTTAACTTACAAAATGCAGTAACCAGCAACGAATAAAATCATGAAACATGTCAAAGACGATTTTATTGGAGAAAATGTGAAATTCGAGGATCATACTATTATTAACAAAGTTGAACGAATTTTGACTTCTGAGGTATTTGTTATAGTTATACCCATAAATATCTCCTTTGATAATTTTTTCAGATTTTTTAGATCACGGGTGTCCATTTGCGAGGGAGGAAACACATTTTTCATGTATTTCCCCCCCTGTGCCCCCACTGAAGCAAAAACTGTCAGTTTAAGAACTGTTTTGAAAAGCACTCATAGAGAACTTTCAATTGATACTCATATCGTCTACCTTTCATGAAATTTTTTTTCAGGGGCCACTCTTCTGTACTGTAATTATCGATTCACGGCCAATTTTTCGAATCATAGAATGGTTACAAAGCCCTTTAGCTAGGAGCTCTCTCCTGCCTCTTCGACTTGTTTCAATTGTATGTACTCATCTTCATGATACCTATCACTCCTGAAATTTTCATGCAAATTCTAGCAAAGCTGTAGTGTCTAAGTCGGTAAAAAGCGCATATGGCTCCATAGCCATATGTTTCCATAGTAATACAGGGCATATTGCTCCATAGTAATACAGGAAAATTCAACTCGCTATAACTTCGGTAAATACCATTCGATCTTTATGAAACTTTCAGAAAAGATCAATCTTATAAATAGTCATCTGTTTGTTGAATTTTATCGAATTTAATGGTACTGTTTAGATTTTATTCAAGAAAACACAAAATCGATAAATCATACTATTACTAACAAAGTTGAGTGAATTTCGACTTCTCATGTATTTGTTGTTGTTGTAATCATGAAGGCCTACACTCATGATTTTTTTCAGATTTTTCGGATGGAAGGTGTCCAATCGCGAGGGGGGGTACGCGAAAAGTTCGTACATTTCCCCTTCCCCTGCTCCCCTCGGTACTTATAACGCAATTTTAAAACTTGTTTGGAAAAGATCTCATTGAGACTCTTCCAACGACACCCTACTTGACTACCAATGGTGAAAATTTTTTTTTGAGGGGTCACCTCCCTATATGGGGAGACCCCGCTTAAACTCCTTGGAAAAATTTTTCCACCCTTGAACTTTCGAGAGGTCACCACTTCTGACCTTTCTACAAAGTTTCATGGCTGTAGCCTCTATAGTTTCGGAGAAAAAGTGCTGTGACATACAGACGGACGGACGAACGGACGGACGGACAGACGGACAGACGGACACAGGTCGTGATTGCAATAGGGTTTTGTATTTTAGTACAAAACCCTTAAAAACCGGGTCTTTTCAACATCTAGGAGTCTTAAAGAATAAACTCATATCGTCTAATATTGTTCCAAGCTAGGTTCTCAGATTGACAGGGGAGGTGTTTAGTGGGTAGTCCAAGGGTATCCTCCATGGGAGTCCCACACTGCCAGACTCGGCGGGCGTAAATGCCTTCACCTCCCTACCACAAAAAAAAAAAAAACAAAGTTGGTAAACAGACCTACGCTCATGTCAGAAGGGTTTTGTATTCAATTTACAAAATGCAGTCACCAGATCGAATCAAATCAAGAAACATGTCAAAGACGATTTTATTGGAGAAAATATGAAATACGAAGATCATACTATTTTTAACAAAGTTGAACGAATTTTGACTTCTGAGGTTTTTGGTATTGTTATACTCATAAGCATCTCCCTTGATAATTATTTCAGATGTCCATCCATGACGGAGGAAACACATTTTTCATGTATTTCCCCCCTGTGCCCCCACTGAAGCAAAAACTGACAGTTTAACAACTGTTTTGAAAAGCTCCCATGAAAACTTTTATTTCATACTCATATCGGCTACGTTTGATGAACTTTTTTTTCAGGAGCCACTCTCCTGTACTGTTATCATCGATTCATGGCCAATTTTTTCGAATCCTAGAATGGTTACAAAACCCTTTTGCTAGGAGCTCTCTCCCACCTCTTTGACTTGTTTCACTTATGAGCATTAATTGTAGGTACTCATCTTCAGTCATTCATTAAATTGAATCAAGTGTTCAAAGCATGCACCTTAAACGTTGAAGTTAGGAAAAAATAACTCAAAATAATTCAATCTTCGCATTTAAAACAGCCACTATTTTGTTTTACGATTACTCATACCACTAGCTGAACCGATTCTCAAAGATATACATGACACCTATCATTCCTGAAATTTTCATGCAAATCCTAGCAAGACTGTAGTGTCTGAGTCGGTAAAAAGCGCATGTTGTTCCATAGCCATATGTTGCCATAGTAATAAATGCAGCGCATATTGTTCCATAGTAATACAGGAAAATTCAAACCGCTATAACTTCGCTAAATATGATTCAATCTTTATGAAACTTTCAGGATAGATTAACCTTATAAATGAACTGAATTACATTGAATTTAAGGGTACCGTTAAGATTTTATTCAAGAAAACATTAAATCGATAAATCATAGTGTTACTAACAAAATTGAGTGAATTTCGACTTCTAACGTATTTGTTGTTATCGTACTCATCAAGGGCTACATTCCTGATTTTGTTCAGATTTTTCGGATCCCAGGTGTCCAATCGCGAGGGGGGGAGGACACAAATTTTTCGTGCATTTCCCCTCCCGGTGCACCCTCGAAGCAAATTTTGTCAAACTAAGACCTGTTTTGAAAAGTTCTCATCAAGACCTTTCATTTGATACCCATATCGGCTACCTTCAATGAAATTTTTTTTTCGGGGGGTCACTCCCCTATATGGGGAGACCCCCTTAAATACCTTATAAAAATTTTTTGTAGTTGAACTTTGAAGAGGTCACCACTTTACACCTACACACAAAATTTGATGGTTCTAGCTTAAGTAGTTTCCGAGAAAAACTGCTGTGACACACGGACGGACGGACGGACAGACGGACAGACTGGTCGCGAAACTAGTAGGGTTTTGTAAAATTATTTTACAAAAACCTTAAAAATCGTCTAATATTAAACTACCTTACTGAATTATTTGCTTCTTCTTTAATACTTCAATTTCTCACACAACATATCCAATTCAGAAGTTTCACATTCAAGTTAGTGTCATTGATAATACCAAGTTCATTTGAGTCCTAGTAAATACTTTCACAAGTTAATTTAGAAAAGATTAAATTATTAAATGTATTAGTTATCTCACTTGAAGAGAATAATTGTTTCTAATTCACAAGCATCTGATTCTTATCTGAAAATCATGCATGTAAATTATGTTGCACTAAAATGAAGTTATAATACTATACGAATAGTTGTAATGTGACGCCTACGCCCGGGAATCGAAGTGATTCCGATCCCGAACCCTTGCAACCGGCCAGATGGGTATGTCCTCGAAGTGCCAGCGGATTTCATCTGTCGTGCGGATATCGTTGCGCAGAAAATACTTCTTTTCTTTCCAAATATTTAGATATGTGGATATAAATATTCGAAATATAAAATTTATCCAAACCCCGACACATTTCGAGACATATCCATCTGGAAATGCCCCTCCACCGTGGCCATCGAAAAACTATGCCACTGGCGACAAATGGAGAGGCCCATTGCCGCCATGTGGCGTGCCATTCCACACACATCTGTTTTGTCCGATGTGACAGGCGGTTGGATTTGACAGCCACATGGAGAAAAAGTAGAAAGTTGTGGCAATTTGAGTGATTTTTGTAGTTTTTTTTTGCTAAATACTCATTTAATGTTGAAGTTTTGTGAAAAAAGATGCAGAATTTCGATAGATGTGTTTATAAATCTTAAAGATAGTATTACAATTCCGGTGAAATATAGAAACGGATGAAGTTTGGCTTTGGACGCGAGTGTTCATTTATAATAGGTTAAGTCTTTTCTTGAAAAGCGCTCTCAACAATGGGCCGAGTAAATGAATCCTTACAAGTAAGCTTTGCTTTTGGTTTTTTTTTATCAGTTTTCATGATTATTGATAACTCAAGTATTGAAATTGTGATCAATCTGAGCAATCGATTTCTCTAACATAGATAGTTCATATATAGAATGCTGAGTCTTGGCTCGTTTCGTGCATTGAAATTAAATAATATATGAATATATTATCTATAGTGTCTAAGGTTTTTTTTTATCAAGGTTTTCTAATGTTGGTGGCGGAATGTTGGCGCGGTCCTGGATTTGGTTGAAACTATTAAGAGTTCATTGCCCCATAAATTGGATTGCTGACACGCAGAAAGAAACGCAAACTTAGTTTAAATTCGCAGAAAACACTGACGGAAAGTTTTTTGAGACAACATCAAGCATTCAACTTGTCTGGCGAGAAGGACTTTTCGCTCCAAGACAATCGTCTGCTGCCGAACAAAAAGTTCCTGCTGGATCAGCTCACAGCTGATGATCGAAACATTCCTGGAAAGAGTGAACCATTTGAGCTGTTCATGTATAGGAAGGATTTGGATGAAAACTACAAGGAAAACTCACACTTATGTCTATGGCGGCGTGATAATATGAATTGTTGCAGAAATATATTCGCGTGAAAACAACCAATCCCGAAGAGTTCATCTTTACATCATCTTCAGTTTACTCCAGCTGGGACGAAAAAAGGCGAAAAGACTTCGTTACAATCACTGTGAAACACATGGAGCTGCAGTCAAAACCAGGACAAAATAGTCAACTAATCTTCAACCCTAACTCAGTACATTTGGCACGCTAACCTTAAAACTAACATCAATGTCAATGCATCGGAAAGACAATAGACCGTTCAAAATTGTGAATATTTTGATAGTCCAAATCCGACGACTCAGCGGATCTTACACTATGACCTTGAATCATATCTGCCACGCACATTTATGTATAAGGATAATCTCAAAAGCTATAAAACCTCAAATGCCCTTCTCGTCGTAATTGAAAGCCAATATATATTCTAGTCTGTTATCACGTACTGCATTAACAATCACTTGAAGCAAAACACCAGAAACTAGCACATTTGAGAAAAAAACGAGCGTACCTAGTATTGATTGGATGCATCGTTTTTCCACGTGAAGATATATAGCATTTTAAAATGTTTAAGATTAACAATCTCAGATTAAAATCAAGAACAGAAAAACAGTCTAATGTGTAGATCAAAAATAAAAAAAATCAGTAGAAATCAGTAACATGTATTAAGAGAAATATTCAAAACAGATCCTCGAACAAAACCTAATCATGTTTACTACGAAGGGGAGTGCTTTAAATAAATGTGTGTCCTTAAAATAAACTAAGACTCAAAAGCAACGAGTGGCTGAAAAAGCTAGTTTGTGTGTCATACTAATGAACCTGGGAGTGAAAAACAAGAATCACCATGCCTGTGAGCTGTGAATAATAAGTAGTGACAACCAGCAATCATTGCACACGTTGACAGGGAAACCATGTTCGGACTCAACGATCTTATGCAAAATTTGGGGCTTAAGGCGTCAAAATGACCAATGCAAGGCTACACAAGGTTTACTAGCAGTTAGCCATAAGTTGAAAACAATTTAGTAGAAACAAATGTCCCACAAGTTTTCCATATAAGAAACCTACCAAGAAAATAACATCGGACTTACACGATCATTAGATTTTAAACGAATATACTAACCTCATAGACTATATGTGGACTTAGTAAAAAAAGATTGTTTTTTTTTTTCTCTCGAAACAACGGAAATCAAAAGTTTTAAAAATTTTGCTGAATACCTATATTCGCATTTTTGTTACATATGCAACTGAATTTCCTTTTTTTTAATAATTGGATGCTTATCATGACTGGCACTGAATACAGTAACAATGGTGTTAAAACCCACGCACTCAATATATCAAGATTAAAGAACGCATAATTAGTACTAAATAGAATCAAGGTTACCAATGAAAATCACTACAGATAAGTGAAGCAAAAATAATAAAATTACAATTGCTAAAAGCCTTAGGAAACAAATCATATTTTTCCCAAACGGTTATTGGAAATAGTTCTATAACATTCAAAATTCGAAAAAGGAAGTTCCTAAACGCTTATTGATTTAAATTTATCATAGAAGTAATTAACTTTTTTGGAATGAAACCCTTAGAAACCTTTACATCAAACCCTTCATTTAACTTGTAAGACATTAAATATTAGATGCAAGTAAGTTTAAACAAATAATAATAATAATTATGACGTGGAGAAGTTAGGGATGTGATAATTATAATTAGATATAAATAATAACCATAACGCATAGTAATTTAAGATATCGTTCGTTATAATTAGCTAGCTTATCATCATACAAAAAAAAAAATAATAACGATTACTAGTAGTAAGTAAGTTGTAATAAAATATGACAACCCATAATAATGCTAGTAAATAACAACAAAGTAATAAGTAACGATCAAATGATAACAACAGTAGACAATAACCTACTAATATCTTAACCATATTGTGCTATATTCGTCACTGGGTTATGTCCGAATATATTACTTAAGCTTTATTTAAATGCCACGACAATTTAATCTGGAGCACAAAGCTTAGAAAACAGAACATTAGAATATTAATTCGAATTCGATAATTCAGCGTAGTATCGATAAATTCATTGATGTAATGAAAGAGTAGACAAAGTATAGAAAAAGGAACGAACTGGGAAAGCGAAATCTACACGAAATAATGCGATTTTAGTATTCTGATCTGATTTAATTTAAGTATCTAAAAGTATGTCACTTTTCGCATATTCATACGATTAATACCAACTAGTACCTACTAACATACGCTAAGTTCATTTACCAATGAGTTCCTGTCTCGCTGAGGTTAAACTGCAGGAGTCATAAGCTTCGATAATGAACGCGAAAAATAAAAAAAAAATGTACCGCGTTAATCTTCTAGAATCCCTAGGAAGCTTCAAAAGCACGAATGATAAATGGTAGGAAATTCTCATACAGATTCCGACCAACTAGGATATCAAATTAGAGTAGCTTACAAGATTAGGATAAATAAAAATAGAAATATTTTTATGGAATAAGCTCAAAATTGCCTGACGTAATCGTTTAGTTGCAACAAATATAAACCCATTTAAAATAAACACCTAGAGCAAAACAAACACTTAGTGATACATACACAAGTTAAAAATTCATAGAGTATAACATATAATCCTCTTGATAAGAATAACGCATGCACTAAACAATATAATTGTAACATTTAGAGAAAGACTCAAACAAAGAAGATCAAAATTAATAATGAAACGACTGTTAATTGTAACACCATTTATTAAAATATCCGAATAATGTAAAAGAACGTTTCAACCTATATCCAATCTGTTTTCCCGTTTTCCACTTTGATTAAGAAACGAATAAAGCCATGAATTGCTAAAATTTAACCACGACTTTCCTTTTCAGCGGTTCTTCTTTTTCAGTGGGAAGAGAGAGTATAGGGTAGGTATGCCGTCGCGAGGGTAGGGTTTCGACAAATCCGCTGAGGTCGGTCTCGCGTCGCGCGCGGTACGCGGTACCTTTGATTGTTTTCGTTATTTTATTTAGAGTAGTCTTCGTCGGGTTGAGTTAGAGTAGTATACTTTTCGGTACCGCGTCGGAACTTCGGGAACGTGAAATAGAAATTAGATTTTGGTATTCTTGACTGGTGATAAGAAGAAATACGGAGTAGAGTAACGTAGGTTCCTTCTCCGTATGGTTTGTTTTGATAACGCGTTTTGGAAAACAGGCATGTTCAGGTGGCTGAAATATTGTAATTGAGCGTAACCCATTCGGAGACCCGCGACCGAAATCCTCTCCGAACTAGCTGGCCGACAAGCAGCCACCGCGTGAATGGGTTATGGTGCACGGATTGGTTGACCTGTTGGTACCATCCGTTGGCACTACTCAGAATTAACGTCTAGAACCGATGAGAGGTCGGTTCCGCGTTTGAACTTCAAAAGTTTTAAATCATTACAAATGGCGCCCAACGTGGGGCCTAAAACATCCTAAGGTGGAAAGAACTTCGCGTCTTCTGACGAGTTGGTCCTTTACGGAGGATGTAAGGTACTCTGGTACTCGAGTCCCACTATCAGGAGCAGTGGAGTTGTGTGATACACACTAGAAGTCGCTTCACGTGAGTTGTATCTTCCGCTCTCCTTTGGTTGATTTTTTTTTTTTTTCTCCGCGACAGAATCCTTCCGATGTGTTGTCCCAGGGTAACCCCTGTAAGGACCTTCTATTTTCTTGATGGAACTGCCAGTCTGATGGGTTTACCTATCAGCATGGACTCTCAAGACCATAGAAGGCTACCTTGCCTTTATGTCTATTTTTTCATTCAACATTCATACTGTAACTTTTATCTTCATATATAGAGCCTAGAAAACATCTCACCATTCCCTTAACATTTACAGCATCGCAATTTGTAATTTCCTTCTCAAGCAAATATAATCATTAGCCAACGATGCATCAAAGTTCGCTACAGAGACGTACATTGATCAAAAACACATTGACCGAGAGAAACATTCGCTCGACATGGTAAAATAGCCATCGCAGCCTAATTTATTTATTTATTTATTTATTTATTTACTCATTCCATCACAAAATGGAACGCAAAGAACAATTACAGCAAAATTTAAATGAAAAAGAATACTAAAACGTCGATAATTAAAAGTTAAACTAGTAGTAAGTTTCTTAGTTTTTTCTTAAATGCTATGTAAGAAGAGGGGAAAGGACCAAGCTCGAGATTATTATGATTTCGTACGATTCTTAAGATTGGTGAATAGAAATATGAATCGGTTCTAGTATATGGAATAACGAAATAAGAATTCATCCGAGAAGAACGAGATGTTTGTCGGAAACGCAGCTCAGAAAAAATATTTAACGGGACTTGATGGTAGCAGAGTTTGTACAAAAAACATTGGTCCAAATAAGTTCGTCGGGATATTAGGGATGGAAGAGATAGGAAAGATAAACGACTTTCATAAGGCTGATACGGCAAATTAAACTTAAGGAAAAGAAAACGCGTGAACTTTCTTTGGACAGTTTCTAAAGAAGTCACGAGATAGGAATATCGGGACGACCAGATAACAGAACAGTATTCAAGCAAAGGGCGAACAAGACAAACAAATAGGCGGACAGAAGAACAGATGCTATTGAATTTATGTACATTTCTAAGGATAAACCCGGAAACTCTAGACGCTTTAGCTATCACATTTAAAACATGTGCATCAAATTTGAGTTTTGGATGAAAAGTTACTCTTTATGACTGAATACTTCAGAGAGCAAAGCATCATTTAATACATAATTAAAATTAATAGGAGAGTCCTTAAGAGAAAAAGTCATTTTATGACATTTAGTAGTGTTAAGACATAAATAGTTGGAAGCACACCATTCATTTAGAGCATTCAAATCATTTTGGAGGAGCTGACAGTCTAAATAGGATTTGACTGCTCGAAATACTTTGAAGTCATCTGCATACAAAAGGCACGAGGAATTAATTACAAAGGGAAGATCATTTATGAACAACAGAAAGAGAAGAGGCCCAAGAATTGAACCTTGTGGAACGCCAGATGAAGGGACGACACGATGGATAAGATGACATCCAAGATAGAAGAGCACCCAAGATGCAAAGAGCTTCAAGCTTACGACAAAGAAGTAAATGATTCACAGCGCCTTGGAGAAATCTGTGTAGATCACATCAACTTGCAGTTGGTTATCCAAAGCTCTTGCAATACTGTTTGTGAACTCCATTAAATTAGAGGTAGTGGAGTATCCTTTGAATAAGCCATGCTGCTCTGGAGCAATAATAGGAGCTAATGAGTTTGAGAGTCGATTATGAACCAACCGTTCAAGTAACTTTGGAAAGCAGGACAGTAAAGAAATAGGGCGATAATTGGAAACTAACGTAGGATCAGCACTTTTAAAAATAGGCACAATATTAGCTGTTTTCCAAGGGTTTGAGAATGTACCAGTACTCAAACTTAGATTGAAGAGGAGAGATAAAGGAAAACTAAGCAATGAGGTTAACGACTTTACAAATATGTTTGGAAAACCATCCGGCCTAGGGCTAATATAAGTATCAAGAGCATTGATCAAAGCTTCGACTTCAGATGCATCTGTACAAGTAAAGGAAATTGGGAAGGGAAGATGATTAGGTAAGACAACAGGATGCACAGCTGCAGCGGGAGAAGAGAAAGTTGAAGAGAAAAATTGGGCAAATGAGTCAGTAACTTCTTGAGGAGAAGAAACCTCTGCACCATTCCAACGGACCTTACTAGGAATGGAAGAAGAGGATTTCAGCGACCTTATATAAGACTAAAAATTATTAGCCACAAGAGAGCTATCCAGATTCTGAAATAAGCCTTCAGAGCATATCTGATCTCTTTTTTGGCAATAGCACGCAACCTGCTAAAATTACATCTTGCTTCAACAGTGCCGAGTGTTTTAAAGACACAATGTGCCTTATCTTTTGCTCGTAGGGCACTAAGCACTCGCTTTGTAAGCCAAGGCTTATGATTTGCTTTACGGGATGTCTGAAGAGGCGTATAACAGCGAATTAAAAATATAAATATATATGTGAAATTTATCCAAAGCAGCCTCACAATTTAGGCCTCTAAAGAAATCTAGCCAGTTGACTGAAAGTAATTCTGTATTAATAGCTTCATAGTTAGCTTTAAAAAAGTTAAGTTTTGGAGCAGGATGAGGTTTGTTAAATTCAATTTCATCGACTATAAGATCTATAGATAAAGGAGGATGGTGCCGATCAGGAGGAACATACGGATGTAAGGCTTGAGATACAGATAAGTAGCCAACTGGAACATTTGATAGAACAAGGTCAAGGAGACGACCATTAGGATTGCGGATATGGTTTAATGGAGAGAAGGAGCAATGAGATAGGAAAGATGACAGGGTTATAGAAAAAGGGTCAACTGACGAGATTGAAGGAGTAGTATAATTTTTCCACTCTACGAGTATGTATGGTAAGTTAAAATCCCCGCAAACTAATATTTTGGCGTGAGGATGTCGCAAAACTAGATAAGAGGATAGATCATCAAAAAACGTCTCATAAACAGTTAAAGGTGAATACCAAGGAATATAAATAGACAAAATTAAGAACTCAGTATTATGAGGGAGAGAAATTTTGATAATAACGCATTCTAAAGTAGGAGAAAAACAGAAATCAGAACAAGGAGAACTAGGTAGAGCTTTGCTAACTGCAACTAAAACTCCACCACCATCAGCCTTATTAGTGGCAATCAGGTCACGGTCACATCTATATACAATATGATCAGGAAACATTTCACTGCTCAAAATGTTTCCATTCAGCCAGGTCTCGGAGAAGCAGATAATAGAATCATTACTAACTTGATAAGAGATAAAGAGTTCCTCAAGCTTGGTCCTTAATCCTCGTACATTTTGGTAAAAAATAGAAAAACACATTTTATTAGGGGGAGAGAAGTTACATTGAAGAGTATTAAGGTTTGAAAGAGATTCATTGACGTTTAAAGAGGATACAGTAGAAAAAACATTATGATTATCAGAATATTCATCAAGATTACTTGTGACTAGAGCTTTGGGATTTCATTTATTGCCCGACGAAAATTTCTTCGTCTAGATTCAAACGGCTTAACAAGTACACCGTACACTATCAGGCCAGTAATTTGGATTCAAGACAATATCAGTATTCGCAGAAATCACCAATTTGAATGAGGCAACTACTTTGTCCGTTAAATTTTCCTTAGTCAATTTATGACTACTAAAGACTTTAACGGATGATCCAAACTTTTTGTTGACATAACGCTTTAGGTCCTCAACTGAAGTTTTGTAAGCTACTCTAGATATGAAGATATTCTTCGAAGGTATAGAAGCACGAATGACAGGAGAGTCGAGATCTGTTGGGGAATGAGGTCACTTGATTTTTGATGTTGAATTGGAGGTGGTATTTTCTTTGGAATCGTTCCCCGACTGTTGGATGAAGAACCAGGTGGGCTGATGATAAGTAAATCAGATTGTTGATTGAAAGAAAGTGGCCTCAACAGCGAGTTGTTCTTAGTGACGATTGATTGACCAGATTGACCAGATTCCGCTCTTTCCACATAGTTGCAGCAATCCGGCTGTAGTACGAACGCTGGCTGTATCTGCATATCTTGTTGAGCAGCTAGTGATGTATCAGGTACATTTAAATTGTCAGCTTCCGAAACCGTTGGTTGTTAGTTAATAGATAGCGACTTCAACAACGACTTACTTCTAGTAACAATTGAGGGACTAGGTTCAATCAATTCTGCAGAATTGTGGTAGTCTGGCTGCAATACTAACACTGGTTGATGCTGCATATCATGTTGAGACTTGACGTTCAGGCTGTCACTTAAGCACAAGGTGGATAGTTCACCTTGAGAGGAGACATTTATCCAGCCAGCAATTATTCACCTTGACCGTTGTCTTTATGTATATGAATTAATACCTCTGGGTAGAGTTTGTCGTAAAAAAATATCTTTATTAATTACTTGATAATTGAATCTATAACTTTTTTCTGCTGACAATGCCACTCGTGTAGTTACAGGTAACCACCAGGTAAGTTCCACGTGTAAATTTCGCTTATTGATGGATTTCCACTAAAATCGAATAATTTTGCTGACACCTTTGGGCGTGCATTATTTTCATTTGGTAACTATTGGATCTATTGTTAACTCTTCCCCTCTTAAGACGGGTGTCCGCAATCGTTATTACAAATAGGGAACGTCGTTGAAACGTGGCTGCGTAGGAATGAAAGATGATGGTTTGATTATTGGTGCTGGCACTATTAGACACGTGGTGGGCTTAGCTATTACTGGGGTATTTTCCTTATTAATTTTGCAGAATTTTCGGACCACGAGAATTGCCAAAAGAGTGATTGTGATGATGCTGAGCCCATATGCACTGGAGAGCTGTATGATGGTTTTCATCATTTCCAAGGATAATAGTTCATGATATTTCTTGCCCATAGGGTTTGGTTGAAGGATTGCGGGTAGCACTTCTACAGAGGTAGCTTCTTTTGATGTGAATGCTTGTCCGTTAATTTTGACTGTCAGATTCTGGAACTTTACTAGGTAGGACCCATTTAGGAAGTGGTTAGACTCCGGAGTTTCGAGTGTGCCGTTGAATTGGTTTAGGAAAACGACGCCAGATGAAATTTCATCGATGGTACCCACATGTTGATTATTGATGCGGTTTGGGACATAGGTTGTACTGATATCTATTACGTTTGATTTTTACAGATTGACAAATAGTTTACTAATTTACATTCTTTACAGATACCATAAATTTTGTCTTTTAGTTTAAGTATTTTAGCAAATGGAATTTCTGTTATGAATTTTTGTCTTTAAATATGTTTGATAAGCCCTCAACTTCAGTCAAATCATTACTATGGAAAACGCGAAGCTTATCTTCAAATGTCTAATTTCCATTGAATCGGAACGAAGCCCCTTTATAAAAGTATTACAAATAAATCTATATAATTCAAGAAATGCCAAAAATTTTGTAATACCTTATGATAGAACTGATCGACTAAAGAACGATGCAACGAATGATGCTCTGCGTAGATACAACAATCTTCCAGAAACAGTGGAAAACGTAAACTCATTATTGGTTTTTAAGAAAAGACTTATGGAACATCTAATAAATTAATTAATGATAAATCCGGAGGATTGAAAATACAGTATATTAGGGCATTTCAGACCTTGACGTCGAGATACTTAAACACATGCTAGTTTTTATAAACTCCGAGGTTTTTTTACTGCGTCGTATTGTAATATTTTTTATCTCTGAGAACTGTTCATGAATTGGACTAGACTAGCAGGAAAGGAGTACTTCACAGCATTTGGTGTGCCCCTTATACCGATGTTTTAGCATTGCCTGGGGGCACACCTAGGAATTGACGACGTGTCAAGTGCAGATCACACGATGAAAGAGTGATGGATAGAGTGGTAGGGAACGGAGGCATTTAAAAAAAGGGTCTAATAAGTTTTTACAGTTGTAGTAGGTATATTCACTATATAGAGTATCGTTTTATGGTTTGAAATAACTTTAACTTATGAAAAATTAAGAGCTTCTTCAATCTTTGGAAAAGGTGAATTTTCTTTGTCTAAAATATCTGTGGCTGTTTTAACATCTGTTTTTGGTAGTATAAGCGGATTTCCAATTCCTAATTTTGCACAATGGATTGCATGATTTAAATTAGTCAGTTCTTCTTTCATGATCTTTAATTTATATTCAACTTTTTCTACTAGATTATTATTTATTACACTATTTTCTTTTAACAGTTTTTGAATCGCATTGATAATCTGGGTAATATTGGTTATTCTTTCATTGTGAAGCTGATTTATTACAACCTGTTTATTGTTATTTTTCAGAACATATGTAATCTTTTCTTCAATTGTGACGAAATCCTCCTGGTCTGGATTTCCACGCTGTACCGATAAAATTTAAAGATCTTTTTACTTTGTGTGGCTTTAGGTTTTTGATCAGGGTTTATATTTGCTCGAGTTCATGTAAAATGTAACGCGCAAGTATATCATGTTGTATTGATGGGAGATTGGTGATCGTATGGATATCTAATGTGAGCTTGTCGTATTGGTCAATGTCAATTACGTGGATTAGTTTGAAATTGCCATCTTGTAATTTGCCTTGTCCTAAGTCGAATGTTATTACTTGTGAGTTGGGGAAGTCCAGAATTTGTATGTTTGAGGAAACGGTGTGAGCAATCCATCTGAAAGGAAGTCAATTTTTTATTCTGTCCTTGTCACAATCTTGCCTGACTCTTTCAATGTTGTCCATTCGAGCTCTCTCTAGGTCTTCGGGATTTACTGAGAATTTATCCCAAAATACAGTTTTACGGGTTTCTTTCCTGTTAAAGAATCAACTGTGAAGTTATACTCGTTTACAGCTCTCTCCAAAAGTTCCTCAAATAGCATTTTTATCTTATTCTTCCCTCAAACACCTCATAATTTCTATGAGGGTAGAGTGCCATCATTCTACTTGGCCATTAACTTCATTCTTGTAAAGAGGCGTGCGATAAACTTTAATCTTGAGGTCGTCTTATATTAAAGATGCGAGTGATGCTGACCTTAGTGCACCTTCGTTGTCTATGACAAAAGCTCACCGCAATGCGGAAAAGAATAAATTGCAGCTTCTTGAAAATGTTTACTTCCCTGAAATGCCCGCTAAGATAAAGAGGTTTGTCAATAGGTGTACTGTCTGCAAGGAAAATAAAAACGATCGTCATCTAAATAAATAACTCTTAAGGCGCAGCCCCCAGTGAAACTGCAAATTTGGGTAAACTTTACAGCCGTTCACCTCAAAAACGTTAAGAATATTTAAAAATTTTTTAGCAAGAAGTCGGAATGAACCTTTGGCTATCGAATCAACTCGTTACATTTTGCAAAAAGTTTGTTGCAAAAGTTGTTAAATTCAAACAAAATAACATGTTTTCGTTTAAAAATGTAGTAGATCTCGGAAACTACTTAACGTACCAAGTTGATTTAAGCTGTCGTTGTTATATCTAAAGTATTTGCAGTGAATTAACTCATCAAAAATTAAAAAAAAATTTTTGCAAAAAATTTTCTAGAACAAAATGTGTAATTTGCACACTCTGAACAAATATCATGCATGTACATTGATTTGTATCAAATTTCCACATTTTGTTCTAGGAAATTTTTTGCAAAAAACTTTTTTAAATTTTTGATGAGTTAATTCACTGCAAATAATTTATGGCTAACAACCATAGCTTAAATCAACTCAGTACGTTAAGTAGTTTCCGAGATCTACTGCAACAAACTTTTTGCAAAATGTAATGAGTTGATTTGATAGCCAAAGGTTCATTCCGACTTCTTGCTAAAAAATTTTTGCAAATATCCTTAACGTTTCTGAGGTTAACGGCTGTAAAGTTTACCCAAATTTGCAGTTTCACTGGGGGCTGCGCCTTAAAGCCGACACCAATTCCCAATTACCCTAGACAAATGGTTCATTTAGACATATTCCTCACCGAAGAGGATCGTATTTTGACCGCAATAGATAAATTCAGCAAATTTGCGAAAGTGAAAATACTTCCTTCTCGATCCATTGAAGACACCTCAATTGAGAACGCAGTTTTTCCGATATCAATTTCACTAAGAAGAATTTGGTGGGAACCGCTTTTTAAATCTAAGATAGAAAATATCTTATTTTGCCCGAGATTCTCACACACCACTAATTTCAGGAACTGAATACGAATCTGGAATTATTACTGTATTAAGTTTTCGGTTATTTATTACTAGCCGATATTTCTTTTCACCAGAAGCGTCATCCTTCTTGAGGACTACCCAAACGTCTGAATTATAAGGTGATTTAGAGGGTCTTATAATTCCATTCTGCAGTAGCTAAGCCATCTTCTTTTGGACTTCGCCTTTAAGGGCCATCGGGTAGGAGTATGATTTAGAGTAAATTGTTTCATTGGTAGTTGTGCGAATTTCACCTTTCACCCTTGTGGTGTTTGTTAACTTCTCGTCCGGTTCAGAAAGATGTTTCGAGTGCCTTTTTATTACAGTTACGAGTTTGTTTGTCTGTTTTTTGTTCAAATGCGAGGTTCCTATGTTAATGTTATTAACTATGCGAGACATGTGCTGCTTAAATGGAATTGGAATATTTGATAGAATTGTCATATTGTTTGCATTGGCGTCTATAACCCCTTTAAGTTTTTTAAGTGCATCGTTTCCTATAATACCATCAAAAGATATCAAGCTAGGAAATATGTAAAATTTCAGTTTATCCGTAATGGTGTCAAAAGATTGAATAAAGGATTGATACGTTATACGGATATTTCCTCCAACAGAATTTGCAAAGAAGTGTTTTTCATTTGGAATAGGGTTTCTTATATGACGAGGTTGGACGTAATTATTGTTTGAGCCTGTGTCTATGAGAAATTTAAGTGCCTCTCCGCTTCTGGATTTGTGCTCAAAATAAGGAAGCGGAGAGTGTTTTAGTCTAAAAAATAAATGTCTTCTAATTGTTCCGAGTATTCAGGTTCTGGAT
Organism: Odontomyia ornata; assembly: GCA_963969285.1. Lineage (NCBI taxonomy): Eukaryota > Metazoa > Arthropoda > Insecta > Diptera > Stratiomyidae > Odontomyia > Odontomyia ornata. The sequence continues at coordinate 193,275,757 of OZ017739.1, forward strand.
TGTTGTTCCATTCTATGTACTTGTCTAGTGGTTGGTCATAGTTTTGGTCTTCGTGGTTAATGTCCTCTGTATATTCTACCACAGTCTTATCATTGTCGTCAGCTATCTCGGTACAGAAAATTCTCTGTATTTTATTAGGTACATGTACCTGTTGAGAAGGTAATCGCTTTTGAAGATGTACGGGGTTGCGTGATCGATTCATGTAATTGATGTTTCGCGATCTCATTGAAGGATCGACATCCATTCCTTCTGGCCTAGGTTGTGGTTTAAGGGATAATTACCAGGCATTTTGAAAGTTATACGGAAAACGCGGTTTTGATTTGGGTTCTGCCTGAAGGGTTGTATAGCCTAGGGTTTGTGAAGAAGTTATGGATAGAACTGTCATCTAGGGGCTGGTATCGGTGATGGTTGAGAATGGTGTATATTTCTGCGAGATGGAATGGGAGGTGCAGTGTCTGGGAATGATTTTTGTTTTTCAGCCTGAGAACAGTTAGCATGGTGAATCTTGTAGTCAACATTTTGTAATTTCAAGCCGAGGTGTAAGGATTGTGCAAATCTTTAGGCTCTCTGATGCTCAAGAGCTTGGGTAACTCTCCCTTAAGTCCACGGACGAACGTATCAAGAGCTTTCTCCCTGTATGATTGGGTCATGATATTTAATGACTCATGGCTTAATTCTATTGAACTAATTTTATTAAGTATTAAAGAGAGATGTTGATAGACCGCTTGATAAAGCTCGGGAATGCTGTTTGCTCCCTGTACCAGAATAGTCATCTGGTATTCTAAAGTTCCTAAATCGCGTTTTTCCGCATAATGAAGTGTGAGGCATTTCGCAATCTTTTGCCAATTAAGTGGAGTGTTGTGGGATTCAAGTGCGATATCCGCTTGTCATACTATTTTATTGCAAATGACAGATAATATTCCATAATATTTTGGTGTTCCTTTTATGCTGTCGTAAATTTTCAAATTCCTATCTACACTCTTTTACCAGGAGTTAAATTCTCCTGCATTCCCTGAGCCTTTTTACAATATCCGGGACTTTATCCAATTCGGACAAATCCCGAATATACTCGTTGTTGATGGCCACATCAACGTAGTTATTAATGTCAGAGGCAGGATTTAGTAATGAATTGAATATTCTCCTACTTTCACTTTGAGCGGTGAAGTCACTAACCATGCAATTTGCTGCATAATTTGTTCATTCATGATATTTTCGTTATCTGGGGGTTGACGGTTAGGAACCTCCAGAATTGGTGGTCTCAAAAGATTGTTTGGATTTGACATTTTTAATTGTATGGCAAACACAAAGAGTTAAATGCCACTAAACTTTCCAAATGTAACAATATTCAAAACGCAATGAATTCCGTTTCTTTACGTGTCGCAAGTATGTATCAATTCAACGTCAAAACGTTCGAAATAGAGAGAAAGTATGTAACGATCACCTATCTGACGAGAACACAACAAATTTACCAAATTTAAAAAAAATGATTTGGTAACTTTTCACATAATTAGACAATTGAATTTGTAAATAGTTTCCACAGCAGATAATAGTCAAAATCAAATTTTCACCAATAATTCACCGGCTTGTAGGTGAGATCAAATTCATCAATCGATTAATAATGACACTCACAAATGAGGATTTTGCACAATGATTTGATAATATTCACAATAATAAGGATTTTGCATTGATTTTACAAAAATTCATTCTTTCACTTCACAATATTTGCATTCAATTTTCTGATATTCACTAAAAATCAAGATTTTGCAGCACATAAACAAGAAAATACCTTCATATTATCCACTTTACAATGTTTTGTAATATTTTATATATTCCACAGATTAACATGTAAAAAAAAATTTCAAGAAAAAATGCGATAAATATTTTGATAAAATATGATTAAATTCATTAAATTTATGTTTCACAAAACGGTTAACTTACATGACAACAAAAGTTTTTACTTTTTCCATCCCGTGTAGGCTCGTTCTGTGACAGTGTTGATGATCCTCGTAGTTGTATCCTTTTTACTTGAAGCTTTTTATGTACGGCTACTTAGGATTCAGTATTGTTGTTGAATGGTCTGTTTACCACTATCCACGATGATTAGATCCTTTTATTCCACACTTGATTAGATCCTCGATCCTTTTTGGCACGGTTTTAATCAGTTGTTTCAATAAATTTTATTTTTACATTTACTCTAACTGACTTTTTAACAATACTTTCAACATTGCCCCACGTTGGGTGCCAATTAATAACGCTGGGTAAAGTTTGTCTTAAAAAATACATCTTTATTAATTACTTTCTACAAATGAACTAACTAAGTTTACATTATTGATAATTGAATTTATATACAGGTAACCACCAAGTAATTTTGCTGACACCTTTGCACGTGCATTATTTTCATTTCATTATTGAATTTATTGTTAACTTGCACAGTTGTGCCATCATTTTCCATTTGAGTTCAGAAAACCCAACCAGGCATAAATAGAGCTTCGAAACATCGACGTCATTATTTGAATAGATATATATCTGTTTATTAGGGTTTTGTTAAATAATTTTACAAAACCCTACTAAAATCGCGTCCTGTCCGTCTGTCTATCCGTCCGTCCATCCGTCCGTGTGTCACAGCACTTTTTCTCGGAAACTACTTAAGCTAAAACCATCCAATTGTGTGCAGGTGTAAAGTGGTGCTCTCTTCAAAGGTCAACTACAAAAAAAATTGTACAAGGTATTCAAGGGGGGTCTCCCAATATAGGGGAGTGACCCTCCGAAATAAAATTTCATCAAAGGTAGCCGATATGGGTATCAAATGAAAGGTCTTGATGAGAACTTTTCAAAACAGGTCTTAGTTTGGCAAAATTTGCTTCGAGGGGCGCACAGGGAGGGTAAATATACGAAAAATTTGTGTCCCCCCCCCTCGCGATTGGGCATCTGTGATCCGAAAAATCTGAGAAAAATTAGGGGTGGAGGTATTTATGAGTACAACAACAACAAATACCTTCGAAGTCTACATTCACTCAACTTTGTTATAAATAGTATGATATTCGAATTTTACATTTTCCCCAATAAAATCGTATAGGTACTCTTAAACTGAACGAAATTTGATATTTAAGAAGTCCTACAAAAGGTCCTTAAACTACGTAAATTTGATGATAATTGAATGATATACACGGAAGTTATAGCCATTTGAATTTTCTCCAACACATGATTTTGGTATTTTTACGGATGATTTTGGTATTTTACGGACTTTCCATCAAATCAGTCACTGCAGTTTTGATTTGATCTTCTTGAAATTTTCAAATAAGGGCAATAACATTAATATTTTTAGGAGTTCATGATTTGAGTGATTTTTGTGGGCTTGCAACAAAATGGCGTCCGTTGAACATAGAACAAGTTGGGTAGACAGACCTATGCTCATGTCAGAAGGGTTTTGTACTTAACTTACAAAATGCAGTAACCAGCAACGAATAAAATCATGAAACATGTCAAAGACGATTTTATTGGAGAAAATGTGAAATTCGAGGATCATACTATTATTAACAAAGTTGAACGAATTTTGACTTCTGAGGTATTTGTTATAGTTATACCCATTAATATCTCCTTTGATAATTTTTTCAGATTTTTTAGATCACGGGTGTCCATTCGCGAGGGAGGAAACACATTTTTCATGTATTCCCCCCCCTGTGCCCCCACTGAAGCAAAAACTGTCAGTTTAAGAACTGTCTTGAAAAGCACTCATAGAGAACTTTCAATTGATACTCATATCGTCCACCTTTCATGAAATTTTTTTTCAGGGGCCACTCTTCTGTACTGTAATCATCGATTCACGGCCAATTTTTCGAATCCTAGAATGGTTACAAAGCCCTTTAGCTAGGAGCTCTCTCCTGCCTCTTCGACTTGTTTCAATTGTATGTACTCATCTTCATGATATCTATCACTCCTGAAATTTTCATGCAGATTCTAGCAAAGCTGTAGTGTCTAAGTCGGTAAAAAGCGCATATGGCTCCATAGCCATATGTTTCTATAGTAATACAGGGCATATTGCTCCATAGTAATACAGGAAAATTCAACTCGCTATAACTTCGGTAAATACCATTCGATCCTTATGAACCTTTCAGAAAAGATCAACCTTATAAATAGTCATCTGCTTGTTGAATTTTATCGAATTTAAGGGTACCGTTTAGATTTTATTCAAGAAAACACAAAATCGATAAATCATACGCACAGGGAGGGGAAATACATGAAAAATTTGTGTCCCCCCACTCGCGATTGGACACCTGTGATCCGAAAAATCTGAACAAAATCAGGAATGTAAGCCTTGGTGAGTACAACAACAACAAAAACGTTAGAAGTCGCAATTCACTCAATTTTGTTAGTAATGGTATGATTTATCGATTTAATGTTTTCTTGAATAAAATCTTAACGGTACCCTTAAATTCAATAATATTCAGTACGCAGATGTCTATTTACAAGATTGATCTATCCTGTAAGTTTCATAAAGATTGAATTATACTTAGCGAAGATATAGCCGTTTGAATTTTCCTGTATTACTATGGAACAATATGCGCTGCATTTATTACTATGGCAACATATGGCTATGGAACAACATGCGCTTTTTACCGACTCAGACACTACAGTCTTGCTAGGATTAGCATGAAAATTTCAGGAATGATAGGTGTCATGTATATCTTTGAGCATCGGTTCAGCTAGTGGTATGAGTAATCGTAAAACAAAATAGTAGCTATTTTAAATACGAAGATTGAATAATTTTGAGTTATTTTTCCCAACTTCAACGTTTAAGGTGCATGCTTTGAACACTTGATTCAATTTAATGAATGACTGAGATGAGTACCTTCAATTAATGCTCATAAGTGAAACAAGTCAAAGAGGTTGGAGAGAGCTCCTAGCAAAAGGGTTTTGTAACCATTCTAGGATTCGAAACAATTGGCCATTAATCGATGATAACAGTACAGGAGAGTGGCTCCTGAAAAAAAAATTCATCAAACGTAGTCGATATGAGTATGAAATGAAAGTTTTCATGGGAGCTTTTCAAAACAGTTGTTAAACTGTCAGTTTTTGCTTCAGTGGAGGCACAGGGGGGAAATACATGAAAAATGTGTTTCCTCCGTCGCGGATGGACATCTGAAATAATTATCAAGGGAGATGTTTATGAGTATAACAATACCAAAAACCTCAGAAGTCGAAATTCGTTCAACTTTGTTAAAAATAGTATGATCTTCGTATTTCATATTTTCTCCAATAAAATCGTCTTTGACATGTTTCTTGATTTGATTCGATCTGGTGACTGCATTTTGTAAATTGAATACAAAACCCTTCTGACATGAGCGTAGGTCTGTTTACCCAACTTGTTTTTAACGTACACATCTCTTTGACATATTTCTTGACTTTATTCGTTGCTGGTGACTGCATTTTTGAAAAGTTGAGTACAAAACCCTTCTGACATGAACATAGGTCTGTTTACTCAACTTGTATTTTCATGAATATGAGGACGCGACAAATGTTTGTATGCATGTGGATCGTATGCATTTGAAATCGATTTGCACTTTCAGTTTCGTGGGTTCATTCATCAGATGAATGAATGGGAATGTTATGAAGAAAAATATCTTTCCTATTACCGACGCATAGAAATGCAGATAAATTTTTTTGAAGAGCATCAATGGCTTTTATATTTTAATTTTGGGCGCTGGGAGAAGATGAAGGACATGCAAATATGTCAGGAAGTTAGAAATTTGTTAGCAAAAAAATTAAGTGGGAAACATCTGGAAAGAAGACAAAGTATTATAAGAAATATTTTACTAAAAAAATATTCAAAATAGATTATACTAACAATATACGTATAAAATAATTTCTTAATACTATTATTTCAGTTTTACATTAATAGTTAACAATGCACAAATGATTTGTTTTATTTTGTAATGGAATTGGGTTTTCCAAATTACTGATAAACTCAAAATCCAATGCACGTATCTAGCAAAATATTATATCAATATGCAAAGAATAATCGTTCTGAAGTGAAAATGTTTTCCAAATAAAACCCAAACTTGAATTAGATATCGTTATTTGCTTGATATATTTTTTGGAAAATTTTTCGAGAGAAGTTTACCTATTACGGAGAGAACTTCATACATATTGTATACATATACACATCTTTATCTATATATGTACATATTATTTATATATATGTATATATATATATATATATATATATATATATATATATATATATATATATATATATATATATATATATATATATATATATATATATATATATATATATATATATATATATATATATATATATATATATACGAGATGTGACAATTAAGTAATGAGACTGATTATATTGCCACGCTTGCGGGAATCCTGCTACCGTGAATTTTTCTTTCCCTTCCTCGGCATCCTCGTCCTCTCCATTGATATATTCATCATCGCTCTAGCTTGTTTAGTTTGCCTGCTGTGTCGTGTTGAGTAGGCGTGTGTTGGTGGTGCTTGTCACGAGAGCAACACGTTGCGATAAAATTTTACGCCAGATTGGGCGAAACAGCTTCGGAAACGAACGCTAAAATTGTAAAAATGCATGGTGATGGTACTCTTAGTCGTGCCCAGGTGTTTCGATGGCATAAAGAGTTTAAAGAGGGGCGTCAAAGTGTGGAAGACGGAGCGCGGAGCGGAAGACAAGTCGAGGTGCGGACTGACGAATGCGCAGCGTGTGCGTGCCCTAATCTGTGAAGATCGGCTTTTAACAGTTCGAATATTAGCCTCGGAACTGGGTATGAACCTTAAAACAGTCAGACAAATTTTAACCGACGATTTAGGTTCCAAAGAACCTTTCTGAGGAACAAAAGCAACATCGAATGACCGTCGCTGTGGGTCCCAGCATTTAGCCTCTAAAGGGATCGCCGTGTTACAACAGCCGCCTTATTCGCCCGACATGTCATTCTGTGACTTTTTTTGTTCCCTAGAACAAGACTGGAGTTCAAAGGATCCCATTTTGAGTCGACTACGGACATCCAGGCGGCCGGGGCGAGAATACTCGTGGACATCCCAGTCAAAGCATTCCAGAAATGTTACGAAGCATGAAAAAGGCGCTGGAATCGTTGTATAGCTGCTTTGGACTGCTTTGAAGGAGATGGCAGAGTTGAATAATTTTTAACCATACGTTTTTCATGGAATCGGTCTCATTACTTAATTGCGGCACCACTTCTATATACATATGCATATATTATATGTATATATATATGTATAAACATATATTTATATATAAGAATATATATATATGCATATATATATATATATATATATATATATATATATATGTATAAACATATATTTATATATAAGCATATATATATATATATATATATATATATATATATATATATATATATATATATATATATATATATGTATATATATATACATATGTATATATATATATATATATATATATATATATATATATATATATATATATATATATATATATATATATATATATATATATATATATATATAGTGAAACCTGCTTAAGTGGGGGAGAAACCTCTCGTACTGATAATTAAAATGATGTGCCGACACTTTAGCGTTGAAGTCTCTCTGTTACTGGGAGTTTCATAAGCTCTTTAATTAAGATTTTGTATCATAGATATTTTCAATCTTTGCCTCCATAATTAGGACTTTGTAGTTCAATAGCCTTTATAAGTGAGACAATTTACCTGATTTGGACAGATTACACCACGCTTTTTTACAAATGTTTGAATTCCATTCACACATGCTTCATCTTTCAGTATTTTCTAAGTTTTTGGACAGTTAATACTAGTGGTATAATGCCAATTCGTCGCCGTGGATAAATTCATTAACAGCCGTGGATAAATTCATTAACAGCCGCGGACAAATTTAAAATTTTATTGAATTATGAGGATGGAAAGTCTTGCGAAGATTTTTGTATGGAGTTTAATTTATTAAAGTTAACTTCGTATAGACTTAATCAAAATAAGGAGACAATTCATTCCCAGAGTATTGACGGAAAAGGAAAACTCAAACAAACACGATCAGCAGAGCATCTTGAAGTTGAAAAATATCTCTCAACATAGATAAGGTAGGTACGGAATAGAAATATTACAATAAGCAGCCAAATGATTAAAGAGAAAGCTTTAGAATTTGCGGCTAAGCCCCATATTGATAATTTTCCCACTATTTATGGGTGGTTTGAAGATTTAAAGAAAAAAAAACTATATTATTTTCAAAAATGTTTGTAAAGAAAACCATGGACAGCAGCAAATGTAATCGTTGGACTGAAAACCTTTCAAACTTATTACGTGATTATTCTCCCGATAGTATCTTCAATGTTGAGGCGGTGGGCTTATGCTTTCAGTGTCTTTCCTGACAAAACCAAAAGTTAGCCTTGCCATGGTGGAAAATTAAATGAAGATCGGATCTCGTGTGCAAACATGGAACTGTAAAACTACCACTACTCTCGATTGGGAAATTCAAAAATCTCCAATGGTTCAAGGATATCAAAACTTTTTCTGTTAGTTATCAAAATAATAAAAAAGCCTGGATGACAACGTTAATATGAAGGCCCAAAAGGGAAAAATTGTTACGTTTGACGACAGTTACAAAGCTCATAATAAAATGTCCGAATTGCACTACATTAAATCAATGTATTTACCTACCAATACTAAAAGTTGGATCAAGGTATTATCAACAACTTTAAAGTTTACTGCAGGAACTAAATCGTGCAATATGTTCTCAAATCTATAGAAGAGAGTAAAACTTCCGATACAAATACCCTCCAAGCTAGAAGATTTAAAAGAAAAGCTTGGTTTTCTGTAAGCGAAATTCACCACTAAAAATTGCTTCGAAAAACCCGGCTTCAAGATGCCAGAAGCGGGCATACAAGATGAAATGACCAGCAGCCCAGTTTTGAGGATGTTGGTCGTATGGAAAAGGATGTACTAGTTTCAGAAGATTTGACTGACAACGATATTGTTTCTACGTGCTCATTTTCATCTTTGGAAATATAAGAAATGTAGAGGGTTGGGAAGATACTGTAGAAAGAGTATCAAAGCAGAAAAATATTCGAAACCTTACATAAATATTTAATAATTGACTACAATATTTTCATATGTCAAAGATTGATGAAAATTTACTGATTCTTGGTGCTCATTAATTCAAATCTACATATAGAAAATTTGGTGCACTGGGTATATTTCTCGAGTCATGAATTTACTTGAGTGCTTCACTCAAGGCAAGGCTGAAAAAACTAGACCTTTTCAACATCTAAGAGTCATGAAGGATAACTTCAAATCGGCTAATATTTAATGACCTTTCTGAACTATTAGCCTCCTCTTTAAAACTTCGGTTTCGCACACAACATATCCAAATCAGAAGTTTCATATTCAGGTTATGTGTCATTATTAAGTTCATTTGAGTTATTACATGCATTAGTTATCTCACTTGCATAGAATCATTGTTTCTAAACTCAGAGTCAGAGTCAAAAGCACTTTATTCAATACCAATTATTGTAAATTTTAAAGGAATCGAAAACAAATTCCAAACAATAAAACTATGAAAACTTAATGGCTCAAATGGCTCTCTAAATTTATCCATTTATCGATTAATCTAACTGTTTCTAATTCACAAGCATCTGGTTTTTATCTGAAAGTCATGTATTTAAATTATGCAACCTAAATTGAAATTATAAGTCTATACGAGTAGTTGGTTCTTTCATTAATTTATCTATTCATTCAACATGCATATTACAACTTTTATCGTCATAAATAGAGCCTACAAGATATCTCACCATTCAGTTAACATTTATAACGGTGCGATTTGCGATGGCAAAATTCAATTCCTTTCCAAGCAAAGATAATCATTAGCCAACGATGCATCAATGCTTGCTCATGCCAAAATCGACATCGTAGCGCCATCTATCCTGTCAGCAATCATTCATCATGGCACAACTGTGACGGTATATACGACAAGTAGATGTTACTGATCACAACAGCGGTGTTTCAAAATCGCTGTAAAAGTCAATTCAATCTTCATCTGATTCTAGTCAAGTCCGGACGTACCAAATTTACTCCGTAGTTCACGCACTACGGTCGGATGCCTGAACTTGCACTATGGTCGGATGCTCGACCTCGCACTAGGCTGCATGCCCAATCATTAACACTTACGATGCAACATCCCGTCGTCAATCGGAAAAAAAGATGGATCGTAGTAGTCCTTGCGTAAAGACGTCTTTTAAATCGCTCCTGTCAAAAGTTTTCAAAAATTAAATTAATTTTTTAAAAACGTTAGTCCGAAGTTAATTTTTATCGGAAAAAATCTTATATTGTCGAAGTAATCGACTCAGGAAATTTCTATCGAATATTTTTACTTCGATTGGTAACGAAAAACAAATTCACAAAGAAAATTTCGCCGCTGGTATGGAGGAGCCCGACGGCTTCCCACCGTTGGGGCAACCTGGGGAAACGACGAATACGAAACTGCCGACAATCACCAAAAGAAAACATAATGAAGAAAACTCCGTAGATGGAGGGTGCAAGCTGCAAATAATAGCGGACAAGCAACAAATGGCCCAATTGCAGAAAGAAAATGATGAACTAAGGCAAGAGATACAGTCTCTCAAGGATCTTTTCAAAAAAGGGATGAAGCCTCAAAAGACAAAGCCACAAAATCAATGGCAACAGGTAACAAAGCCGAAGAAAGGTACTAAACAAGTAAATCCAGAGGAAGTTCTAAGTGCTGGTGGCACCAACGAGAGCCAAAATTATTTTGCAGCGCTGGAGGGATTAACCGAAGATATGGAAATCGAAAAAAACATCGGAGGTAATTTTAATCAAGATAGAGACGTTAATTTTATTCAATATTTAAAGAACAAAAATAAGGAGAAAAACCAGCCCGCAGTTCTGCTGGTTCCTCTGAAAAAGCTTCCAACAAGACAGAAAAAGTTCCGTCAATCAACGTGTTCGGACGAACCGTTCGGCTATTGGCAGCCGAAAATAAACTGGCAAATTTCGAAATCAAAAGAGTTAATGCTGAAAAATTAACTATAAGGACGAAATCACTGGTTGGTTTCAAGTCAGCCAAAGATGCGCTGATTTCTGGGGAGGTTCCACACTTCACCCATACCCCAAAAAGTGAAAAAAATCAGACCTTCTTGTTGAAGGGTTTGGACAGCGGAGAGGATACGGTCGATCTTCTTCAGGTGCTCAAAGAGGCTGCACCAGATATTGATTTTGTTTCAGTCAAAGCCTTTGCGACAAGAAGGTTGACCATAGAAAGGAAGAATTTACCACTTTACCTGGTACAAATTGCGAATAAGAGCAGTCCAAATGCCCTTCAACAAATAAGGTACTTGAATTTCAGAGTGGTGAGGTGGGAACGCCTCCAAAAAAGAGAAGTCAACCAGTGTTACCGGTGTCAAAGATTTGGACATTCGGCTGCCAATTGTGCCATGCACTCTCGGTGCGTTAAATGCAAAGACGTCCATGCTCCCGGTGAGTGCAAATTGGCTCAGATGGAGCCTGAAGAAAAATTATACTGCATTAACTGCGCTGTTTTTGATCACCCAGCATCATATCGAGGATGCTCCCGATATCAAGATGGAAAAGTTAAATTTGCTCCAAAGCAAACACAAGTACACCGTAATATCATACCTTCCAGCTTCGTCAAGCCCGGAGTACCATTTGCACTCGCCGCTAGAGGACCAGCGAAAAATGCTGGAAATAATGTAAATAATGTGAGTGGCAATAATGAGCTGCTTCTCAAAATTCACCAGCAACTTAATTCTCTATCGGAGAGAATCGAAAAACAAGATTCAAAAATTAACTTTGCTTTTCAGCGTTTACGTCTTTCAAATGCTTCGTAATAACTTGTCATCCAGTCATATTCCCATGGATAGGCTTCGCCTCATATCGATCAACGTCAACTCTATCGTTGCTATACATCGACGTGATTATCTCCTTGAATTTGTTGTTAAGCAAAAGCCTGACATCATACTTCTCACTGAAACCCACCTCAATTCATGGCATTCCATGGAATTCAAAGATTTTGCATTCGGAAAAAACGATAGGGTAATGAGTGATGGGGGAGGTGGCACTGGGATATTGGTTAGAAGACCCTAGTGTTTCCAAAATATTGAAAAAGTCGAATTCAAAAACTTTGAATTTCTTTAAGTGTCCGTCATCAAAATTTCACTGCCAGGTGGGGATAACCTCTTCGTTATCTCTGCCTATGCAACTGGTCAAAATGTTCTCAAGTTCAAGGAGGAACTCAATTCCTTATTTGAAATACTCGAATTGAACAGGCTGCATAATTATTATATTTTTGCTGGTGACCTGAATGCCAAGCATACATCATGGCTAAACGCCACCAATAATCCAAGAGGTGTATTCCTGAAATCATGGATAACAGAGAACCAAATTGAATACAGGTGCAACCTATATGGGTCGGAGCTCCTAACATACCCTAGGACAAATTCATATTTGGACCTCTGTATTGGTGACGCAAGACTTGAATTCAGCTTTAATAGTCCTCAACGAAAACTGCAGGTGCTTCCTTACGATAGCGACCATAACGCAATCGTAATGGAAATCAATCATCACAGGGATGATTTCTTCCTCATTCCAGTTCAACATGAAAACCATCGGTTGAATTTCAAAAAAACAGACTGGGGAAAGTTTCAAAAGAAGTTTAATCGGGAGTACCAGAAGCAATGTCCCTCTTCTGATGATGGCAACGCTTGCTCAATGGTTCCTAATAACAGAAATCTAACTGACGATGAAATAGATCTCTATTTGTCGAAGTTAGAGAAGCTGACGTTGGAAACGATTGAGAAAGTTGTTCCCAAGATTAAACATCGAAACAATATGGAAGGATATCAAACACTAACCATCGCAAGGTTGAAAAGATTGAAAAGCCTTCTTCTCACCCGCGTCAACAATATTTATCGACGATTTTTGGACTACAACCATCCCTCGTTGGCTTTGTTGAAATTACACCTGAAGAATGTCCGGAACTTAATCCGTTCATACTTCAGGAGTGAGGTCAGCAATCAATGGGTGGCAAAACTGAGGGGTATTAGCCCACAGGACCCAGATGGCGTTTTCGTGAAAGTGAATAGCTTATTCCGCAGGAAATCTCGAGTGAAGGTATCGAATCTTGAAGTCGCTAGTGATGAGATAAATCTTCTCGATAGAGCTGGTATCGAAATTGATAGTACGACTCCGGATAGAAATGGAAACAGGATTATATGTGAAGGATTGCAGAAACTTGCCCTGATTGGAACACATTTTGAATTGGTTCATCTGCCAAACCCAGAGAGAAGGAATGAAATATTTTCGGAGGTCGTTGAAGCAAAAGTTTCCGACTTCAAATCAAGCCTGAACGGCCAATCAATTCTTCATTTCGATGAAACATTAACATCTGACCTCATACCGAGCTTGAATCTTATTGATTATTTTGTCAGCTATGAACACTTGTGTTTCATATTTCGCAGAATAAACAACAAAAAATCATGAGGTTGCTATTAGGAATTATTGCATATTGTTCAACAACATGTTGAACAATTCATATTTCCCAAATGAGTGGAAAAAGGCTAAGGTATTTCCGATCTTGAAGAAAGGAAAAGAATCTTGATGCCCCGAAAGCTATCGCCCAATCAGCTTGCTGCCTAACATCAGCAAGGTGTTTGAAGTGATACTCAACAGAGAATTAAACGCCCACATTGAGAAATATGAGCTGATGCCGAATTGCCAATTTGGTTTTCGTGCCAGGCATTCGACCGTACATGCAATAACGAAAGTAACCTCAGACATCTGTTGGAACCTAAACAACAAAGAATGTGTTGGAGCATGTCTCATTGATATGGAGAAAGCCTTCGATACGGTGTGGTTAGATGGACTAGTTTTCAAACTTCTTCAGGACAGGCTCCCCAGACACCTTGCCGCCATGATGTGAAATATGTTATACGGGAAATCATTTGTTGTAACTGATGGAAATCTGACAACAATACGCGAATTCAAGGTCTTGAATGGTCTACAGCAGGGAACAGTTACTGCGCCCCTGCTTTTCTCAATATTCATTCGCAAGCTATTGAACAGCTTTGATTTTAATGTCTCGCCAACGCGATCATTGGTAGCGTTTGCTGATGATCTGATCATCTATACGGCAGACCAAAAAGCTACAATAGTTCAGAGCAATCTTCAAAAAATGTTTAATGATGTGCAGCTCTACACCGACAATTGGCGAATGAAAATCAATGCGCAGAAGTGCGAAACAATTTTGTTTCGGACAACGCTGCAGGGGGCCGGTCAAGACCTGAAACGTAATTGGAAGGATTTCCACATTATGGCTGGTGAGGGTAGTTCAGAACGGGTTCCACATAAATCCTGTGTTCGATACCTCGGTGTTCATCTCGATCAGTATCTGTACTATACTGAACATGTCAAAATCATGCTCAGTAAAGCACTAAAAGTAGTCATGGCCCTTCGGCGACTCTTTCATTCCAGATACATTGATCAAAAAGTCAAAGTTATTTGTTACAAGACCCTGGTTAGGCCAGTTTTAACATACGGATGCCAAATCTGGTACAACCAGAGTGCTAGTACAATGGAAACATTAAGAGTTTTCGAAAGGAAATGTCTTCGTGCATGTACTGGTTTGTACAGAAAGCCTGAGATGGATTGGAAGCACTATATATCGAATAGAAAAATTTATCAAACCGCTCAAGTGACAAGAGTCGATATCTTCATATTGAAACTTCTTCGGAATCATATCGCAAGATCTGTAACTGTGAGTGAAAACCCTTGGATTTCACAGCCGTTCCACCCTACAGACGGGTATATTGTGACTTGCCTCACTAGTGGCTTCATTCCTCCAGAAGCATTCGTGTATTTGGACATGAATCGATATGTTTTTGATTCTGACGGCGTCCAAATCATATATTACATATACCGACGGGCCACCGATAAGAAGATAAAATATCCTCCGAATCTGAGTTCACGAGACCAACAATTCCAATGGAGATACTCATTTGCTAGATTCGTTGAGGCTGGTCGAGCTGAGATGGAACAATCTAGGTATTGGTGGCTGAACGACAATGTCTAAATTATTCGTGTTTATTTTCTGTTTTTATGCTTTTTCTCGTTACGTAGTTTTTTAGATTCATCTCATTATTGCTACTATTGTTGTTTATTTGTATTATAAATTAGGTATAGGTTTCAATATAAGGTAGCGTTTTTTGTTTTTTTTTCTTTGATTGAACTTATTTAGAATTAGGGTGTAACATATTAGGTATAGGATATAAGTTCATTTTTGTGTTAGTAGTATAAGTAATTTTTGAATAATGCTGGTTGGTTTTTTCTCCTTTTTCCAATTGAATCAAAAAATATCTAATAATCTTAATTAATTTAAATTTGGAAGTGTGTTTTTTTCATAAAATGTGTATAACTGATAACGTATAAATTTAGAGAGCCATTTGGGCCATTAAGTTTTTTATAGTTTTATTGTTTGGAATTTGCTTTATTTTCTTTTAAAAATTTATAACGATTGGTATTAAATAAAGCGCTTTTGACCTTGACCCGTCGTCAATCGGCCATTACACCAACTGCATGCCGTCGTATTCATCAACTTCACCACGTGCGACCATGCCGTATCGTGGGTTTGTTGGTGATATTCTATTTCCATGACGATATCACTAAGGGGAGAGTACTGCCGTGGTCACGACAACTAGACGTCAATATCCACAGTAGTGTTGGTGCAGAATCGCTGTCAGAGGATTGCTGTGAATTCAATCTTCATCTGCATCTAGTCGAGTCGAGACGTACAGAATGTACCCCGTAGTCTATTAACATAAATGGAACCAGCCATCTTGAATTTCTGTCAAGTTTTTTTACCTTTATAATCAGTGAATAAAGTTATTGTTTCCGATACCCCGGCACAACCATTGTGTATATATTTGATAATGATGACATCATAACGAACTTTTTAGCTGCACATTGGGAGAACCATGCTTCTGGTGGTGCACCCATCTGATGTCTGAGGTGGAATATTTTTATTGAAAATCCAATCCAAAAATAGAAATGGGTATGAACTTTGTGATATGTGATGTACATATCTCCACATATTGTCAGAGTCAAGCGAATAAATTATGAACGGATAAATGCATGCTCGCTATGTGATTGCATGCCCACTATACTTTTTTATGAAGATTAACCACCGCGATGAGCAACTACAGGTAGCCGTAAAATTATTTGATCCTTCGTGATGATAGAAAAAATGTAAATGTCATCGATTTTGTGCATTTATTCATTACTTTGGGACGTGTTCATTTTATGAATGGAAGTTCATTACTTTATTGGGTGAAATAATTTAAGAAATAATACTTTTGTATATAAGTCCATTATATGTAAATTGATTTTCTTTATCGCTGTATTCTTTCTATGTTTTTTCTAAACAATAATATATATATAAAACTAGATTGTTGTGTGTAATTCTATTTGCAAACATCGAATGTCTGACTAAGCAAGTATACATATTAGAAATAGAGATGTTCATGAATTCTTGTCATTATCATTGAATAAATTGCAATGAAAGGACTTTTTGATTCTAACAAGCTATTGGAATCAAAAAAAAACACAAGAATGCTGAGTACAGAATTTCATTGAAATATTTTACATGAATGTATTCTTTGCTTTATTTGGTATGTTGAGGAATATCAGCTGGATGCTGATTCATGGTCGCAAGGCCTGAAATATAATTGCTTTTATTTTAATGAATAATAATGTTACGTCAATTTTAGTATAAACAAGTTGAGTAAGCAGGAGAGTGCTCCTACCAGCAGGTCTTTGTAACCACCCTAGGGTTAGAAACAAGTTTTCTAATGGCGTGAATCGATAACTTGAATTATTCATCCAATACTTGGATATGAAACCGTTCAAATTTATACAAAAGATGCACAGTTTCTTTCATAAGCACAGTGCAGCCGCCATTTAAATCTAGCTTAAATGATTTTTCTGAATGCTCAGCCGATTGAACATGTTCAAGTTAAACACTATTCCTTAAATTTTCATGAAAATTGAAAGAAAATAAAAGTGCCTAGGTCAATTTTAAATATATATAAGGTTTTCCAATAAGAGGTGTTATTTTGAATAGATCTTGTGATTTGACACCTTGCGACTTCTTCCTTTGCAGCCACGTAATAGAGAAGGCCTACGCCAATAGCTCAGCGTCGATTCAAGATCTCAAAGATGAGGCTATCGAGGACATAGGGCAGCCATTTTGCGATTTGGTTATGGAAAATTTCATGAAGAAGATATGGTCCTGTAAGCGTGTCGAAGTGGTTATTTGCCTAATGTTAATTTTTTCTATTAACGGCATATCTTTTTCTTTATAATAAAATAAAGATTTGATCATTTATATTAAAAAATGGCATTTTTCTTTTAATATTAAAATAACACCTCCTATTGGAAAACCCTATATCAACCATAAACACGTGTTATTGTCGTTGTAATTCCATATAATTGAAATGGCTATAACTCACTTGATTATGATTCGATCTCAATTAAATTTTGTGAACATATATATACTATGTCAGTCTATATAATTGCAAAATTTCAAGAAGTTTAAAGGTACAGTTTTGGTTTTATGGGCAAAATTGTAAAATCTACAAATCATACTATTATTAACAAAGTTGAACGAATTTCGATTTCTAAGGTATTTGTTGCCCTTGTACTCATAAAGGCGTACGTTAGCGATAATTTTCAGATTTTTCGGCTGAAAGGTGTCCAATCGCGAGGGGGGGACACAAATTTTGGCTACATTTTGCCTTCCCCTGGACCCCTCAGTTCATAAAATGATTTTTTTATTTCAGATTATAAGAGTTCTAATCAAGACCTTTCATTTGATACCCCACTCGACTACCTTTGATTTAAAAAAATGTTTGAGGGCCAATTCGTTATTAGGGGGGACCCCCCTTAAAAATTTTTTAAATTTTTGTTGTCCTTAACTTTTGAGAGACCATCACTTCTGACCTTTTCACAAAGTTTGAGCATTCTAGGGAAAATCAGCTGTGACGCACGGACAGACGGACAGACAGGTCGCGAAACTAGTAGGTCTTTGTAAAAAAATTTTTTGCAAAGACCTAAAAACAACCTCAGAGGCATTTCGGGAGGCCTGCGTATATAAAATACATCGAAGGGCTCTATGTAAAAAAACACGTTTTTCCCACACCACCAGGAGGTAAGGTGCAAGGCGCGCTTTTAATGTGGTATCCCCTGTAGGCCTTATTCATTTCACAGAACATGCGTTTAAAACTTGTCTCTCTAGGTTTTCCTGATCACAATAAGAAGTTTTGGATTGAATAAGGCAAATAACATGATCTACACCAAGGTGTTAACTATGTAAAAGAAAAGAGATGCAGATAAAATCACTTTCTAATACACTCGAAAATTATGAAAGGATTGCCAAGGTGTAGCGGAATGAGAGAAAGTAACTGGTATAAGTGTAGTACGTAGCTAATAATCGCTGGTGCTGTAACTCAACTATCACGCAGAGCACATTGGGCTACACTGTTACGTAACAAAAGCTATAAGGATGGTGCTGATCAAAAAATTAGCTCCAATACAAAGAATCTGTGCTCGATAAAGAAAAGATAGTACAAATCAATAGAAATTAGGTGTCAAACTGATCAAGTCAGAGAAAACAAAGCTTCAGGTTTAAACTAGATCCCTGAAATGCTTTGGCTTTCAAACTTCACTGATTGCTTAACTGCTTTTTAAATCTGGATCTGAGGTGGTTGATTGCAGCGCATAACAAATAGGGATTGAATCAATGAGGAATAACATGCAACCATAAGTGATTTGCATATCCCAATTCAACAGCGGCTGAAATCGTTGCAAGTACGAAATTGCTTAAGGCTTGCACTTCTGGTTTTGCTGACTTTTATTGGAGCTACTTGGGTTTATATGTACGTCCGTGAGTTTATAAATAGTAGTGATAACATTATCATCAAATTCACTCAATTTTTGAATAATTCTCCATAAAAAGATTTTTTATAGTAACGGATGTCATTTTTCAGAAGGATATTCCTTAAAATTTTAAGAAATTGAAGCATACCAAAACAGTTGTATATTCCTCTACCTTCTACTGTAAAGTATGGATTTCAGTAGAGGGCCTAAGTAAGTTCAAGCATCGTCAATTTACTGCACTCTGACCACAAATCGTTCCTAACATATCTAAACCAACACTGAAAATTTAATTTATGGTTGTTTTTATAAAAAAAAAACAATAGATTTCCATTGAGTGAGCCAACAATGTACCCAATTTCTTGCTTCAATATTAGAAGCAGAGTGTTTTATGCTACGTTTTTGATTCGCCCAGTGTGTCCAAAATTCTAAAAACCATAAATAATATCATCTACTGGATTATATTCCAGTTCCGTTCTTACTGATGGCTCGTCAAAAAGTAAAACACACCATCCATCTAAACTAGATATCCCTTTGATTTTTTCCTCAAGCAGGTATTTTATGGAATGAGCAAAACCAGTTTGGAAGTTGAGAGTTTCCCCATAATGGGAAGGGGACTTATAGTATATTTTCAAAGAAAAAAAATTCTCATTTTTCCAAGCGGGCATTAGGCTTGTGGGAAAACTGGGAACGTATGAAAAGCTGACTCTTGGCTTATATCCTTCCACAAATTTCTCACTTGTTTTTCAACATACAATTTGTTTTTCCTTATTCGGTAATGCTTTAGAGAAACAAAACATGCTTTTGGAGTTGGTTGTTTTTCCTCAGTGCTTTTTGTTGGGTGGCGGTCCGGAGATGGAAACTGAGATGGGTATACGTTTGGTGTGCTAGGCCTTGAATGATGGCTATAATTCCGATGATAACTTTTATCCCTCGGATCTTTTTGCACTTCAAATGGAGGAAACGACCAAGATGACAGGTTATTTAAATTGAAATCGGCTAAAATTGGACGGATGGAGCTTTGTTTGGGCTTTTCTCTAGCCTGAATGGGATGAGAACTCTCAAAATATTTTTCTTTGCGGTTTCCAACTGTAAACTACCCTAAACATCCATAACATACTCACTACCTGAGCAAACGCTACTAATGACGGGCGTTAGCAATGCATTTTACTTCAATATCTTTCTATGACCATATTTGCTAATACAGAATATATACAAGTTGGGTAGACAGACCTATGCTCATGTCAGAAGGGTTTTGTACTTAACTTACAAAATGCAGTAACCAGCAACGAATAAAATCATGAAACATGTCAAAGACGATTTTATTGGAGAAAATGTGAAATTCGAGGATCATACTATTATTAACAAAGTTGAACGAATTTTGACTTCTGAGGTATTTGTTATAGTTATACCCATAAATATCTCCTTTGATAATTTTTTCAGATTTTTTAGATCACGGGTGTCCATTTGCGAGGGAGGAAACACATTTTTCATGTATTTCCCCCCCTGTGCCCCCACTGAAGCAAAAACTGTCAGTTTAAGAACTGTTTTGAAAAGCACTCATAGAGATCTTTCAATTGATACTCATATCGTCTACCTTTCATGAAATTTTTTTTCAGGGGCCACTCTTCTGTACTGTAATCATCGATTCACGGCCAATTTTTCGAATCCTAGAATGGTTACAAAGCCCTTTAGCTAGGAGCTCTCTCCTGCCTCTTCGACTTGTTTCAATCGTATGTACTCATCTTCATGATATCTATCACTCCTGAAATTTTCATGCAAATTCTAGCAAAGCTGTAGTGTCTAAGTCGGTAAAAAGCGCATATGGCTCCATAGCCATATAGCCCAGTCATATTAGGTAAAAAAAGGGGTCAACCTCGGAATGAAAGATAATAAGCTGCAAATAGGTATGAATTATATATAAATAATCAAGTTACTTACTTTAATTAAATATAAATAATTAATAGTTAGTACATAAATAATATATATAATTATTCATATTTAACTATTTAAGTATAAAATATTATTAATTCTGGATTATATATTTTAGTTTTATTTTAAGTTAACACGACATTATATATCTTTTCTTTAAAACGCGTAAATTTCTCAATACTTATATACCTGGAAAAACTTGTCCCTACCCTATGCCCTTTTCTATTCATTGCCGGGACAGATGTTCTATAGTATTCAAGGCCACTCTCTCCACTTTGTATGAGTCAAGATTATTCGTTAGTTTGAAATTGTACCGTTGCAAATCAAGTTACTTACTTTAATTAAATATAAATAATTAATAGTTAGTACATAAATAATAGGCATTGTTTAATAATTATAATTTCCAAGTAAATAATTGACTTTATAACGTACTGATAACCATAACTCACGCTTGACCTTGCA
Organism: Odontomyia ornata; assembly: GCA_963969285.1. Lineage (NCBI taxonomy): Eukaryota > Metazoa > Arthropoda > Insecta > Diptera > Stratiomyidae > Odontomyia > Odontomyia ornata. The sequence goes on from OZ017739.1 coordinate 193,297,146, forward strand.
TTAGGCCGTATATGACTGTACGATGTGCACTCTTCGCGCTCTACCATCTACCATGTACGCGAAAAGTTCGTACATTTCCCCTTCCCCTGCTCCCCTCGGTACTTATAAGGCAATTTTAAAACTTGTTTGGAAAAGATCTCATTGAGACCTTTCCAACGACACCCTACTCAACTACCAATGGTGAAAAATTTTTTTTGAGGTGTCACCTCCCTATATGGGGAGACCCCGCTTAAACTCCTTGGAAAAATTTTTCCACCCTTGAACTTTCAAGAGGTCACCACTTCTGACCTTTCTACAAAGTTTCATGGCTGAAGCCTCTATAGTTTCGGAGAAAAAGTGCTGTGACATACAGACGGACGGACGGACGGACAGACGGACACAGGTTGTGATTGCAATAGGGTTTTGTATTTTAGTACAAAACCCTAAAAATGATCCTCACCCAGAAATTGGAGTTTTTTTCAAAAAGTTTGAGTGCGAAATGCTTATATGCTTTAACTAGACATTGGTTTTCTAGTTTTGAGGTACTCAAAAAAAAATTCAAGGACGAACCAACGTATAGCCTTGAAGATGATTCCTATAGGAGCACTTCATGCTTTAAATGTGCATACATGTATACCTATATATGAATTTCTATGTAAAAAAAACTACAAAAAAATTTTTAATTAAAATTTTAAAACGTTAATACTTTCAATATATTGCATTTACTTAAAACTTTCTAACAGTGAAGCCTATGAACCATTAAACCCCATGAATTTTCCAAACATTTAGATACTTTTCGTTTAGGTATTTCAATTGTGGAAAGCGATTTCGAAGATTGCAAAAATCGTTAGGGCGCACTATTTTTCTGATTGTAGGTTGTTAAAAATGTGCCATAAATCAGTCTATGATAGTGCGCGATCATTTCAAGTAGGGGGCCAGGGTTCGATAACTGGTCTGTGCACCAATTTAGTTTTCTTTTTCCCTATTATTAGTTAATTGATTACTTAGTTAGAATACATTTTTATGCTTTCGTGTCGCAATGGTAGAATTTTCTACAATGCATCACAGGATGCCATTCATTATAAATTGACAATCCGTATATTTTTAACTAGGTTCTCAAATTAGATTTAATTGTGGACTATATGCCAAAATATTTCGTGAAAATTTAGAATAATGGTTATTTGTAGAATTTAGAATAAGATAACTTCACACATTAGATAAATATGTTCCCATGATGTCCCGTTAATTTTATTGAATATTGATTAATTCTTCGCAGGTCATGAATGGTGAAAACATATCACACTGCAAAAATGGGAAAAATTTTTAAAACGCAGTAAAACGTGACAAAGTTTCTAGGGGTCTCGCCACATCCATTTGCACTTACCCTGATGATATAAATTTGCAATTCTAACCTTTATATGGATTAAATCATACGAGTATGGAGTACTACTCTCAATTATTATTATTTTTACTGTTAAGCGTATTTCAGAGCCAGCTTTGAATTTTTCTTAAAATTTTCATTTCACATTTTTTTGCGTTTGTGTTGCTTCGTATTTCATACACATTTATTATGTGCTCTAAAGTCTCCTTGTATGATAATAAGGCATTTTTAACAGCTTTTGCGTGAAACATCTGATTTACATCAAATCTATTTTAAAACAACACTAGTTTCAATCTCGTTATTCCACTCATATTTCATTCTTTATTGTAGTGACTTGAGATAATATTATCATTCTTTTCAAATTTGTTATCATTACTCAAAGTAAAGAAACTGGCACAAAGTCAAGTATACCTACTATTTTATTAAATGTGTGTTTGCATAATGAAATTAATCCGCAAAAGCTTAATATCCAGTTAAGGTATGGAATTCTTCTAATCAAAATCCTAAGAGGAATTATTAAGTAATCATAACCTGAAAGTTACATATCTAAATTGAATTATACTCAATGCAAAATTTATTTACTAGCGTATCTTAAAACTTCTATGAACAGCTTAAAAATGTATATTACAAGTTATATCTTCCTACGAATGGTTATGAAATATCTTGAAATTCACTTTTCACTTGTCATGTTGCCTGTAACAATGATAATTTCCTCAGCTTCTCATAAAATAATGATAACCAGGCAACTTTATAGCAAAGCTTCCTTCGATTTCAACCTCGATATTGTGGTCTTTTTGCTTTTGAAAGTCAATTGAAAATTTAAAGTAAAAGTTGATCATACCTTCTCTCCGACAACTCAACAAAAATACAAGTATCGCATATTTTCTAGATGTTTCAAATAAGGAATTGCCACAATGAAACGATACAAAGCATATTCGTTTTACTAATTGATACCAGAGATTACGGGTCTCCCTCTAAATATTAAAAGATGTGCTTTGCTTGACTGGAAAATAACTATAGATTACAATGTGAAAATTTTTACCTCAAATGTTATATAATTTTTTTAGATTATGCAACTGTTGGCATTTTTTAAGGTTTTGTAAAATAATTTTAACAAAACCCTACTAGTTTCGCGACCAGTCTGTCCGTCTGTCCGTCCGTCTGTCCGTGTGTCACAGGTCTTAATTTGGCAAAATTTGCTTCGAGGGGCGCACAGGGAGGGGAAATACACGAAAAATTTGTTTCCCCCCCCCTCGCGATTGGACACCTGTGATTTGAAAAATCTGAAAGAAATCAGGAATGTAGGCCTTGGTTAGTACAACAACAACAAATACGTTAGAAGTTGCAATTCACTCAATTTTGTTAGTAACACTATGATTTATCGATTTCATGTTTTCTTGAATAAAATCTTAACGGTACCCTTAAATTCAATGAAATTCGGTAAGTAGATGTCTATTTACAAGATTGATCCATCCTGAAGGTTTCATAAAGATGAAGATATTAAGCGATGTTATAGCGGTTTGAATTTTCCTGTATTACTATGGAACAATATGCGCTGCATTTATTACTATGGCAACATATGGCTATGGAACAACATGCGCTTTTTACCGACTCAGACACTACAGTCTTGCTAGGATTTGCATGAAAATTTCAGGAATGATAGGTGTCATGTATATCTTTGAGAATCAGTTCAGCTAGTGGTATCAGTAATCGCAAAACAAAATAGTGGCTGTTTTAAATGCGAAGATTGAATAATTTTGAGTTATTTTTCCCAACTTCAACGTTTAAGGTGCATGCTTTGAACACTTGAATCAATTTAATGAATGACTGAAGATGAGTACCTACAATCAATGCTCATAAGTGAAATAAGTCAAGGAGGTGGGAGAGAGCTCCTAGCAAAAGGGTTTTGTAACCATTCTAGGATTCGAAAAAAATTGGCCATTAATCGATGATAACAGTACAGGAGACTGGTCCCTGAAAAAAAAAATTAATCAAACGTAGCCGATATGAGTATGAAATAAAAGTTTTCATGGGAGCTTTTCAAAACAGTTGTTAAACTGTCAGTTTTTGCTTCAGTGGGGGCACAGGGGGAAATACATGAAAAATGTGTTTCCTCCGTCACGGATGGACATCTGAAATAATTATCAAGGGAGATGTTTATGAGTATAACAATACCAAAAACCTCAGAAGTCAAAATTCGTTCAACTTTGTTAAAAATAGTATGATCTTCGTATTTCATATTTTCTCCAATAAAATCGTCTTTGACATGTTTCTTGATTTGATTCGATCTGGTGACTGCATTTTGTAAATTGAATACAAAGCCCTTCTGACATGAGCCTAGGTCTGTTTACCCAACTTGTTTAATCTAAATCTGCTGCTGTACCACGCGCCACCATTGCCTCAGGAATCGACGATGAATCAGAACCATTGGCACCGGAAACTCAAGTGGACTCATTCCTCGATCTTAGTGGCTCCACCCTTGAACTTAAAGCCTACGGAATCATCATCCTGGTCATTCTACGAACTTACCATGGAATACGAGGAAGATTTCTGTTAAACAGGAAGAATCATATATAGATGCTTCAAAATACAATATGTAAGGAAAGAAAGAAGAATTTTGGTAGAGTTTTTATACCATTGAAAAATTTTGCCTTCATCAGCTTGAATACTTTGTAGAAAGATGGCTGCAAGACAAATTGTCACCATATTAGATAGTGCTTTAAGTTTAGATTTTACGCTTTTTCGTACTAATCTCAAGAGCCTGTTAAAGATTATAAGAAAGAGAAAAGTTGTGTTCTCTAGAGAGAAGAAAAAATTTCTTTTGCAAAATTTCTTTGAGTATTACAGGCAGTGTGATTCATTTGAAGTATTGTAGGAATGCACTGATTATTTCCATACTGATAATGTGGAAGGTATCCAATTTCACGAGATGATAAGCAAATAAGAATCTCAGGAAGCTAACAGGACTAGCAAGAGTGTAAGTTGCATTCATTCAACTCACGAATTTGTTCAGTGTGGTAGTGGACTGGAGTGTTAGCTAGCGATAAAAAATTCTTTAAAAAATTTAGGGTTGAAGAAAACAAAATTATATTACGGAATAAAGGTCGCGATGTTGAAAATGAAAATCCTCTTCTGGAAACCGAGAAAATTGTCGATGAAATGATTAAAGATATTGTGTCAAAATCTGGAAGGGGAGCTCAAATGAGTCCTCATATAGAACCTTTCTGGTCTAGTTTGAGGTTGGTTGAAGAAGTGAATAGCATATGAGGTGTGACAATTAAGTAATGAGACTGATTTTATTGCCGCGCTTATGGTTAATCTGCGACCTTGAAATTCCTTTCCCCATCCTCGGCATCTTTCCCCTGTTCATTGATATATTTATCATTGCTCTAGCTTGTTTAGTTCGTCTGCTGTGTCATGTTGAGTAGACGTGTATTGGTGGTGCTCGTCACGAAAACGGAGAAATAAAATCAAGCGTAACGCGTCACGACAAAATGTTGCACCAGAATGGACGAAACAGCTTCGGAAACGTCCGCTGATATTGTACAAGTAAATATGACCCACAAACCAAACGCCGAAGCTCAAAATGGTTGTCTCCGCACGCCCTCCGCTCGAAATAGCTCGCATGAGCAAGTCAAAGGTGAAAACGATGATAATTGCCTCTCAGGTAAATTTCCCGAGAGAAATTTATCTATTTTGTAATTAACTATTTGAGCTATTTAGGCCAAAAAGTTATCACCTTTGTGTGGTAACCACTGTGAAATGTGTAAACAGTAAATGTCAGAAGGGTGAAACCAGTATTTATATGTTTATAACAATTTATTACCCGCTGATTTTCACATGTGATCCATACGTGTGCAACTCAATTTAATTAGCAAAACATTTGCGCTTCTATGAAGGGTCTCCAAATACGAACGGCGACAGATTCGTTTTATGTTAATAAATACCCATGTGTTGCTAGAAAAATTGCAGTAAGAAGTCCAGTAGTAGGCAAGCCAAATTTTTTTCTCGAATCATTACGCTACGTACGAGATATTTACTTTTCCGGCTGGTGCTGCCAACGGGGATTTTTTGATAGCCGTGGAATCGTTCACAAGGAATTGGTTTCATTGGAACTAACCGTAAATCAAGTCTACTAACACCAAGTACTCGAAAGATTGCGAAAACGAGTCAACAGGGTGCGCCTAGACATCGCTCGTAACTGGATCCTTCGTCACGACAACGCGCCCGCGCCGTGCCACACCGAGCTCAGAGTGTCCCAATATTTGGCCTCTAAAAAGATCGCCGTGTTGCAATAGTCGCCTAATTCACCTGATATTCACTCTGTGACTTTCTTTTGTTCCCTAGAATGAAATCGGAGGTCAAAGGAACCCGTTTTGAGTCAGTTACGGACATCAAGGCGGCCGTGACGAGGGCACTCGCGGACATCCTAGTCGAAGCGTTCCAAAAATGTTACGAAGCATAGAAAACGCGCTGGAATCGTTGTATAGCTGCCCAAGGGGACTACTTTGAAGGGAATGGCAGGGTTGTAGAATAATTTTTAAATATACGGTTTTCATGGAATCAGTCTCAATACTTAATTATCAAACCTCGTATAAACTTGATTTGATTTCAAATTGAGATCAATCCAATGCATTGTTTCTTTCTGATGAAGTAATGCAGCTTAGCGCGGAAGTAGTTAATATTTTTTCTAGGGGTAGTAGAAGAATTAATAATATGACTACAGACGAAAGCAAGATTTTAAAAGCCGAACTAGTGTTGTAGATGTAGTGTGATGTGAATTGTCTTCTTCGTTCTATTTGCTATGCAGTTGAGATTTCATCAAATTCATTCCAGACGTGGTATTGCACTTCAATCCTGAAAAAACTTAGAATGCAGGGCTAAGCAGTTATGTAAAAATGCTAGAGTCATTGTTAAAGAAGATGGCTGTAATCTAGCAGATCTTTATAAATTTCAAAAAGTTTTAAGCAACTTCCAGGTAGTTGTTTTTGATGATATGAAAACATCGGATACGATTATTTTCAAAGTTTCTGTCAGAAAATATACCCCAAAGAAAAAATACTTGTACTACTCCGAACAACTTAAACATTTCCATGTGATTAAATCACTGAAAACAATCTTTAGTAAATACTATGAATGGATTTATTGCGATAAAACGTACAACAATAATCCTCATAAAAGTTAGATGAAGTGTTCTTATTGCAAGGCTTCTCTACCCTATCAATTTATTGACGAGATGGTTTACTGTGAAAAATGCAATCACTCTTATGAAGAATATTGGGGACAAAATTATATATGATACATTCAAAGTGTTCATGAATCAGAAATTTTTTTTTTTGATAATGTATGATAATATGGTTTTGAAGATAAAATCTCTCCATATAGGGAATAAACTGATTCCTGACATTTGTTACGGCTCTTGCCAGCATACCAGTCGTTATGTTGGCAATCCTCCCTGGATGTTGGTCTTCAAATCTTGTAGAGTCCTTAAGCATAGAATTTCAAAAAACATTATGAAAAGAATCATAATGTAACAAATCGTGAGAATCCAAAGGCAGATGCAAGTTTACACGCCCTCACTAGCTCAATGTTCTTAGGCAATCTCATGGGCCACGAGAATTTAGTTCTTTGTCTTGTCACACTTGCAG
>OZ017739.1:193314153-193319153 GCA_963969285.1 Odontomyia ornata
TGTCTTAGGTCACTTGCGTTCTCCGAGATCGTTTGGGGTTTCTCCGGGGTTGTCCCGAACTTTACATCAGCTGGCAGACGAAAAGTCTTTCCAAAAATGACTTTGGCTGGGGCTTGGCCCATCGATGCATGTTCGGCAGCTCTGTACGCCATCAAAAATAGTGGGATATGTCGGTCCCAGTCCCTTTGGTTCTCGTCAACCATCTTGACCAGGTGTTTATTGAGCGTGCCGTTGAAACGTTCAACCATACCATCGGATTGGGGATGCAGAGGTGTTGTCCTCGTTTTCCGTACTCCGAGCAGCTCGCACATTTCGCCAAAAACTAGTGACTCAAAGTTTCGACCTTGGTCCGAATGTAGTTCGCAAGGCACGCCGTACCTACTGACTCAATTTCACACTAGCTGTTCGGCTACAGTAGTTGCTTCCTGGTTGGGAATGGGGTAGACCTCGGGCCACTTGCTGAAATAATCGGCTACAACCAGCGTGAATCGATTTCCCCATTCAGATTCAGGAAAGGGTCCAGCGATGTCAACAGCAATCCTTTCAAACGGTACCCCCACATTATAGGTTTGCATTCGTCCTCTCAGTCGTCGCTTTGGACCTTTGACGGAAGTGCAAATTGTGCATCTGCGACACCAGTCCTCTACGTCTTCTCGAGCGTGGAGCTAGTAAAACCTTTCTTGCAATTTCACTAAGGTCTTGTTAGCACCAAGGATCCCCCGAGGATCCTTCATGCATTTCCTTAATCACATCGTGGATTCGGCTTTTGGGTAGTATAGTTTGCATCCCATAGGAGCTACCATCTGCCATTTCCCATTTCCGCTTGAGTACGCCACCCTCCACCTGAAAGGAGTTCCATTGTGCCCAATAGCTTTTCAGGGTTGCGCCATGCATTGAAACGTCCTTCCACTCAGGTCGCCCAGTCATCTCCTTCCATACGAGCAATGGTCCGCTGTCTTCATCGGCTAACTGGGAATATCGAATCTCCTCCGATGACCAACCTTCATCGAATTTGGCCGTTATCAATCGCAGATCAACGGGCGGTTCCTTTTCTTCAATCCGTTGGCAAGCTTACAATTAGCTGGACATGGACGCCGGGATAGGGCATCAGCATTTCCATGAACTCCGCCCTTCCGATGAACAATTTCGTAGTCGTATGACTGCAATCTTTCGATCCATCTCGGAACCTGTCCCTCGGGGTTTTTGAAGTTGAGCAGCCATCTCAGTGATGCATGGTCCGTTCGAAGAACAAATTTCTGGTCGTATAGGTACTTATGGAACTGCTTGGTGGCCTCTATTATAGCCAATAGCTCCTTCCTGGTCGCACAGTAGTTCCTCTCACTTTTTGAAAGAACTCGACTGTAATACGAGAGGACTCTTTCTTCGGCACCGATCTGCTGGGAGAGTATAGCTCCAATACCGCCGTTGCTCGCATCGGTGTCAACTACAAACATTTTTCCGGGTTTCGGATATGCCAGCACGGGTGATTCACACAGCTTCTCCTTCAATGCCTCAAAGGCTACCTGGCATTGTTCATTCCAGATATACGGACGATTTTTCTTGGTTAACTGATGGAGACACTTAGCTATTTTGGCAAAGTCTTTGACGAATCTTCGATAGTACGTTGCCAGACCTAGAAAACTTCGTAGTTGGCGCTTATTGTTTGGTGTTGGCCAGCTTTTCACGGCTTCAATTTTCTCGGGGTCTGTTTTGACTCCTTCTGCTGATACAACGTGTCCCAGGTATTTAACTTCAGCTGCGAAAAGGGTACACTTGTCGGGACTTAGCTTCAAATTTGCCAGTCGCAATCGGGAGAAAACCTCTTCTAAGTTCCGCACATGCTCTTCGAACGTTCTCCCGATAACAATGATGTCATCTACATACACCAAGCAGGTTTTCCAGGTGAGGCCACGTAGCACGTACTCCATCAGGCGTTCGAAAGTGGCTGGAGCATTGCAAAGCCCAAATGGCATCCCACAAATCGCCACAATCCAGTCCCAATTGAAAATGCGGTCTTCTCTCGGTCCTTCTTGTCGATTTCTACCTGCCAGTAGCAACTCTTGAGATCGAGTGTAGAAAACTATTTTGCGTCCGCTAAAGTGTCCATGATGTCATCGATGCATGGGAGTGGGTATCTTTCTGAGTGACGTCATTAAGCTGCCTATGGTCGACACAAAAACGAGTGCTACCATCCTTTTTCTTTACTAGAACTACAGGCGCGGCCCATGGACTGACAGAAGGTTCGATCATGCCTTGTTTTTCCATGTCCGAGATCAGTGCGCTCACTTCTCCTTGTTTGGCTACAGGAAAACGTCTCGATGCTTGGCTCCCTGTGTATCTATGACGTGAGTTACCAGACTCGTTCGGCCTTGGTCATCCGGGCTTGTTGAGAAGATGTCACTATACTTGGTGACCAGATCAGAGGCTCGTTTGAATAGCTGCACTGGCAATTTGACCTGCTTCAACATTGCAGACGTGGATTCCCGGGCTTTGTCTGTGTCTTGCCGCCTTTTCCAATGATGGTCGTGAGTAGCTACCAAAGAGGTGATGGTGGAAACAGGCTGGCAGCTGCCGATGACTTCTCCCGCCTTGATGCTCGTGGTTGAGTCTGCGGTGTTAAGGACTCTAACCGGCACATATCCGTTCCTTAAAGATCTTACAAGGCTTCGTCCTACAACCAAACTGCGTAATGTGGACGTCTCCGTTGGCTCTGTCAGATAAGATCGGTGGTCTCCAGAATCAACATCAAGCTTGGCCCATACAATGCTTCCGGAAGAATTCTGTACATCAATGTCAGTACATACCACTACATTCATCTTGGGAATTTGGACGCTGGGATCCTCCATCAGTACTTCGACATTCTGCCATTTCAATACACGTTTGCCCAAATCCAGCGTGATTCCATGTGGTCGCAGAAAATTCATTCCGAGAATGCAGTCATCCATAATGTTCGCGACCAGAAAATTATGTCGGAACACAAGGTCTCCCAACTGTATCTGGAGATTGTCCTCTCCATGAACAGGTGCAGTTTCTCCCGTAGCTGTCCGTAGTGTGATAACGTTGCCCTTGTGAAGTAGTTGGGGCCTCACTAGGTCTGGTCGGATCGTTGATCGGGTTGCACTAGTGTCGTTTGTTATGGTGCAATGTTCTTCATCAACTTGACCAGGAAGGCATCTGTCTGCTTCTCCACGATGTTGCCTTGGCACGGTGCTGGGGATGTCGATCCTTCTAGCCAACGTCCGCCCCACGAAGTTGGCCCTTGCAGTTTGATGGGCCTCCATTCTAGGCTCCAGACACGGTCTGGATCTCTACCATCCTGGAAAATAGCTCCGTTTTCTTTGCTTCTTGCAGTCTCTTTGCAGGTGCCCCTTCTCTCCGCAATCCCAGCATCTAGGCGAACCATTCACCTGCGGCTCTCGCTCATTTTCCACCCGCTCACACCTGCACTCGTTTGCCACTACTTCACGGACCCGGGCAGTGGTACGAGTTGCATTTTTCGCTGCCTCAAAGTTCAGACTAAAAACCAATGCGTCCTTAACTGTTTGCTTTTGAGCTAAACGCACGGCTTGTTGCAATTCCTGGTCCTTTAACGCACTGATGAATGCTTCTGTTGCTGCGTCATCTCGATGTTCTGGGTCGTAAGCTGGATAAGCCAAAAGTGCCAGGCGCTCAATGTCTTGGGCTAGCTGCTGTAGGTTTCGCCAAACTTTTGCATCCGATGCCGTAGCTGTGCCCGGTAAATCTGCTTCAGATGATCATCTCCATAACGCATGTCCAGCGCATTCGCTATAACAGCCGGGTTTGAATGCAACTCAACGGGGATAGTCTGCAAAAGCTCGGCAACTGGGCCCCTTAGGGCAAGAATTAATGCAGTTGTTCGTTCCTGCTCATTCCAGTGATTTATCCTAGCGGCGGCTTCAAACTGGATTTTGTAAATGCTCCAGACCGTTTGCCCGTCAAATATTGGTGCTTTTACATTTCTGGACGAGTTTTGCACTGCGGTTGTAAGCGGGGCTGGTGAGGTGGTTACTACTGCCTTTGCTGCTTCCAATTCCTTTTTCATGTTTTCCATCTCGTTGTTGATTCTCTCCTCGACCTGGATGACCTTTTCCTCGACCTGGTATACCTTTTCCTCGACGCCTTTAATTTGTTTGTTCAGACTACCAAGCTCCGCTTTTATTTCAGTTGACTGTTTCTCCAGCTTCTGTCTGATGTCTGCCTTGATGTCCGCCTTGATTTCGATCGCTTGTTGGTTGAGCTTCGCAGTCAGACTGGATGACTGTTCATTAGCTTCGCTGATTAATCATCTAGCTTCGCAGTCAGACTGGATGTCATCAGCATTAACATTTGCATTAGCGCATTTTCCGGCTCCTTTGATTTTGGTGTTTCTACTTCTCCACCTTCTGCGCCTTTTTCCGCATCTGAGAGCTCACCCGAATCCAGATTCATGCCTTCCGACTCGATTGCGTCACGCAAGCGTGCAATTAGTGTGGCCTTTCTACCTTGCGTAGCCAGGCTTCGCTGTTCCAACTCTTCCTTAAGCTCCGACATGGTCAGTTCATTAATTTTTAAGTTTTTGTTCGCGGCATTTTTAATGTTCCTTTAAATTTTTCTATTGTGCACTATAGAAATGTTCAAATTTTCACTTTCAAAATTTTAATCTCACTTCTCGACACCATTGTCGCGTGTTTCGGTTCGCGGCCAATAATTTAATGTTCCGGGAAAGTGAAAACGCAATGTCTTTTAGATTAAATTAAAAGAGTTTATTTAATTTGTCAAAAATGCACAATCACTTCACTAACAATTTAAAAACTTTAATTTTCACTATTAAAAATCTAACACTTGTCCATAAATTTCTTATCGGAATTGTCTTCTGAATCACTTCACTATTACGAAAATCACTAGAACAATATCCCTTCCCACACACTATCGCAGTTCTATCGCGGTCGAATGAATGATCCCCCCATTCATTCAGCTCGCCTTTATAAAGGGTCTCTAAT
>OZ017739.1:193321653-193559153 GCA_963969285.1 Odontomyia ornata
GGCCTCGAACATACTTGACGTCCGTACATAGCGAGGAGCTAATAGTAACTCAGATCATTACTGGATCACATGTCAAAGGTATATTCGGCGAAGACCAGCCCGCTAATAAATTTCACGTCGAAAGGCTTCAAACGGCGTCAGACGCGTCGTTAAAGATAAGCAACGGGGTCTGGATGGGAGTGAAAGCAGCTATTAAGACCAAAGTAGAACAGACGTTCGGACATCAAGCCTGGTGCGAAGGAAATAATTGGTTTGATGATGAGTGCCAGAATGCGTTAGACAAACGGAATCAGGCGTACAAAGATAACGTGGGTGGGAAAACCAGGACGAAGAGAAAATACTATGCAAATCTCAGAAGAGTAGCGAATAAGATAATTAGATTCAAGAAAATAAAATACTATGACGACCAATTGAGAAGTCTAGATGTAAGTCAAGCGAAAATCTACATAAGACAAGCCCAAACAACGCTCTGTCGTGATGACACCCACAATATCATCGCTGACGAAGATAAGATTAGGGAAGGATGGGCAGCATTTTTCAACAACCTCCTTAATCTTCCGCACAGCTCCAGAATATCAGTGCCTGAAGATGTCTACGGATAGTGTGCTCTATCATCAAATTCATCGATGAGGTTCCAGCGGAGCTCCTCAAATACGGTGGCAGCAATATTCATAAAGTAATTCGCAAGGCATTCAGCAGATTTGAAAAGAAGAGCACATGCCGGAAGAGGGGAGCCAATCAATTACATTCCCAATCCACAAAAAAAGGTGGCAATTTACAGTGGGAAAATTATAGAGGTATATCTCTACTTTGTACGTCTACAAAATATTTTCAAAAATCTTAGAAAATAAAATTGGATCGTACGCCAAAATTATTATTGGGAAGTATCAAGGTGGTTTGAGAGTAGGGAGATAGAAAATAGACCAATTGTTCACCGTCAGGCAGGTACTTGAAAAGCGCTGGTAGTTCACTATAGACGTGCACCAAATTTTCGTTCACTTTACGCAAGCATACAACGGTATTGATTGTAACGTACTGTACCGAATAATGCTTTGCTTTGGCATCCCAGCCAAATTGGTCCATCTTACCAAAATGACAATGACGTTGACGATGTCCCAAGTTCACATCAATAACCAACTCACCGATGCCTTTGACACAAATATCGGACTAAAACAAGAAATGGGCCTGCCCCATCGCTATTCAATTTGACTCTGGAGTACGTCATTACTATACAAGTCGAGCTTAGTAGTAGCCTATGCAGATGACATTAACATTTTGTCACAGTCATTAACAACTGCCAAAGAACTTTCCCTGAAACTCAACAGCGAAGCAAATATAGCAATGCTACAAATCAATGAAAATAAAACAAAGCTCATGGCACAGGCGAGGAAAAATACCTCAAATACACAAAATATCACATTTGGCAAATGAAGTATCAAAAATGTGAGCATATTTGTGTATTTGGGTGCCAAAATAATGAGAACGGGTACTGAAAGGGACCAAATACGCCAATGAATACAGCTTGCAAATAAAATATTTTATTAAGTTTTGACAATCTTGAAGACCAGCTGCACACAGGAAAACATGTTATGCAATGCATGTGAAACATGGACCCTTACCCAAGCATCCGCAAAAAAAAATTTTGACCGCCTTTGAGCGATGGGTCCTGAGGTGAATAATTGCGAAGCTAGAAGGGGACTAATGGTGTATTCGATACAACCATGAGCTGTATGAAATTTCTGATCATTACGAGGCTCATATTCTTTGCCTACAAGTGGCATTACAACCTTGAACGTCCTTTAATTTGCAGATTTTTTAGCAGAAACCCCAATTGCAATCACGACCTGTGTCTGTCTGTCCGTCCGTCCGTCGGTAGGTCACAGCACGTTTCTCCTATAGAAGCTACAGCCATGAAACTTTATTGAAAGGTCAGAACTGGTGACTTCTTGAAAATTTTAGGGTGAAAATAGTTTTCAAAGGGGTTTGAGGGAGTCTCCCCATAAAGGGAGGTGACAATTAAAAAGAAATTTTAACTATTTGTAGTAGCGTAGGGTGTCATTGGAAAGGTCTTAATAGGAACTTTTCAAAACAAGTCTTAAAATCGCCTAATCAGTGCCGTGTGGGGACGGGGAAGAGGAAATGCACGAAATTTTAGCGTATCCCCCCCTCCCGCGATTGGGCATCTTTGACCCGAAAAATCTGAAAAAAAATCATTAATGCAGGCCTTTATGAGTACAACAACAGTGAATACGTGAGATGTCGAAATCTTAATGGTACCTTTAAATTCAATCAAACACACACAAATACTTATTTATAAAATTGACTTGTACTGAAAGTTTCACAAAGATCAACTGGTACTTTAAGAAGTTATAGCGGCTTATATTACTATAGAACAATATGCTCTGTATTACTATGGAACCATGTGGCTATGGAACAATATGCGTTTTTTACCGACTCAGACACTACAGGTTTGCTGGAATTTGCATGAAAGTCTCACCAATGCTAGCTTTTATGAAAATCTTTAAGAATTGGTTCAGCTAGTGGTATCAGTAACCGTTAAATAAAATAATGGTTGTCTTAAATGCAAAAATTGAATTTTGAGTTGTTTTCCCCAACTTCAACATTTAAGATACGTGCTTTTAACACTTGATTCAATTTAATGAATGGCTCAGGATGTGTACCAACAATTAATACTCATAGGTGCAACAATTCAAGTAGGCAGGAAAGAGCTCCTAACAGAAGAGCTTTGTAGCCATTCTAAAGTTCGAAAAATTTTCTGAAGCCATGAATCGATGATTTGAACTATTCACCGAATATTTGTTTAAGAATCGTTCAAACTCATCCAACACATGCAGAGTTTCGTTCATGGGCACATAACAGCCGCGATTTGGTTCCATGTTAAATGATTTGTCTGAATGCTCGGCTGATTAAACATATTCAAGTAAACCACTATTCCTTAAATTTTCATGCAAATCTGAAGAAAATAAGAGTGCCTTGGTCAATTTGAAATATATATTCACTATCAGCATGTGTTATTGTTTTTGCAATTCCATGCAATTAAAATGGCGATAACTCACTTAGCTATGATTTAATTTCCATGAAATTTTCTAGGCATAAGGCTCTTATATCAACTTAATTAAACGTGAACATTAAGAAGTTTAACATTTGATGAAAAAAATGGTTAAAGGCCACTTCATTATAAGGGGGACCCCCTTACAAATTTTTGACACATGTATTTGATAAGACTTAAGCTTTTGAGAGGCCACCACTTCTGTCATTTTCATAAAGCTAGAGCTTTGCAGCTTCAATAGTTTCGGAAGAAATTTCCTGTGAAGCACGGACGGACGGGCGGACAGACGGACAGATAGGATGGGAAACTAGTAGGTATTTGCAAAAAAATTTTCAGATAGCCCTAAAAATCATGGAGCTAGATCCAATAACAAATAACTAAGAGGCTGAAATTCGTTGAACCTTACTAATAGTAGTAGGATTTAACATTTTTGTCAGTAAAACTGTATAAGTATCACTAAATCAGATGAAATCAGCAATTTATGTAGCTCTTCAAAATATCATTTTATTCTATAAGTTTCAATAAAATTTACCGACGTTATAGCCATTTGAGTTTCCTTGGATTACAACAATCATATACGATTTGTCTACTACATGGCCTTTCCATCGAACCAGACACTACACTTTTGATTGAATCTTCTCCAAATTTTCAGATAAGATGAATAACAAAATTACATTTAAAAATCAGATCAGATTTTATTAATATTGGAATAAATCTTGAATGGTTAAACTGGTGTTCTTTTAAAGCAAGAATATATTTGTTGTGCAAGCATAAAAGTTTTTCTTGAATTAAATCATTCTATTTACCTACATATTGTAGGCTAAGTACAAAACGCTTTTGACATAATCGCAGTTCTGCCTAACCAACTTGTTCTGTTTGAAATTCATAAATTTGAAATCAGCGTCACCTTCAAGCCGTCGCTCATAAATTTATCCAATTCGATTGAAAGAAAATTTACTGGAAGCAGAAAGATTTTTGACCGACATTTTCATTGCATACGTAATCAAATTTATTACTGAAATTTGTCATCTAGGTAGCTCAGGAGAATTATTTGACACTTATGCAAAAGGACGTAGAATCAAAGACTTGAGAGATGGCACGTGCATTTAGTAGTCACGAATGTACATTTGTAGCGAGTTGTGATTTTTGTGGCGTAGTAGTACATTTGTGGCGAACATTGTGGGATTGAATGCTGCAGATAGTTTAACGGATTCAAAATGGAAATTTATTTTGGGGCCTGAAAAATTTTATTGGAATGCATGCAAGTACATTATAGCGTCAGCAACAGGCGTATAGACGTCTTTCAAATCGCTTCTGTCAAAAGTTTTCAGAAATTAAATTAATTTTTAAAAAAACGTCAGTCCAAAGTTAATTTTCATCGGAAAAAAACTTATATTGTCGAAGTAATCGACTCAGGAAATCTCTATCGAATATTTTTTACTTTGATTGGTAAAGAAAAACAAAGAATCAAAGAAAACATCAGGGCCGCTGGTATGAAGAAGCCCGACGAATACGAAACTGGCGATAATCATCAACAGAAAACATAACGAAGAAAACAGCAATCAATCAACAATAATCAACAAATGGCCAAGTTGCAAAAAGAAAATGATGAACTAAGGTTAGAGATACAGTCCCTCAAGGATTTATCCAAGAAAGGGGTGAAGCCTCAAAAGACGCAGCCGCAAAATCAATGCCAACAGGTAACAAAGCCGAAGAAAAGTGCAAAGCAAGCAATTCCACAAGAAGTTTTAAGTACTGGTGGCACCAACGAGAGTCAAAATTATTTTGCAGCGCTGAAAGGATTAACCAAAGAAATGAAAATTGAAAAAAACATCGAAGTTAATTCTCATCAATGACTTAAATTTTATTCAATATTTAAAGAACGAAAATAAGGAGAAAAAGCCAGCTCGCAGTTCAAAAGAGTTAATGCTGAAAAATCAACTATAAGGACGAAATCACTGGTTGATTTCAAGTCAGCCAAAGATGCGTGGAGGCTCTACATTCCACACCCCAAAAAGTGAGAAGAATCAGATCTTCCTTTTGAAGGGTTTGGACTGCGGAGAGGATACGGTCGGTCTTCTTCAGGTGCTCAAAGAAGCTGCACCAAATATTGATTCTGTTGTATTGAATTTATCACTTTATCTGGTACAAACTGCAAATAAGAGCAGTCCAAGCGCCCTTCAACAAGTAAGGTACTTGAATTTCAGAGTGGTGAGGTGGGAACGCCTCCAGAAAAGAGAAGTCAACTAGTGTTACCGGTGTCAAAGATTTGAACGTTCGGCTGCCAGTTGTGCCATGCACTATCGGTGCGTCAAATGCAAAGACGTTCATGCTCCTGGTGAGTGCAAATTAGCTCAAATGGAGCCAAAAGAAAAATTATACTGCGCTAACTGCGGTATTTTGGTCACCAAGCATCGCCCAATATCATATCGAGGACGCTCCCGATACCAAGATGCAAAAGTTAAATGTACTCCAAAGCAAACACAACTACACCGTAATATCATACCTTCCAACTTCATCAGGCCCGGAGTATCATTCGCACTCGCCGCTAGAGGACCAGCAGAAAATGCTGGAAATAATGTAAATAACGTAAGTGGTAATAATGAGCTGCTTCTCAAAATATACCAGCAACTTAATCCTTTATTGGAGAGGATCGACAAACAAGATTCAAAAATTAACTTTGCTTTTCAGCGTTTACGTCTTTCAAATGCTTCGTAATAACTTGTCATCCAGTCATATTCCCATGGATAGACTTCGCCTCATATCGATCAACGTCAACTCTATCGTTGCCATACATCGACGTGATTATCTCCTTAAATCTATTGCTAAGCAACAGCCTGACATCATACTTTTCACTGAAACCCACCTCAATTCATGGCATTCCATGGAATTCAAAGATTTTGCATTCGTAAGAAACGATACAGTAAACGGTAATAGGGGAGGTGGCACTGCGATATTGGTTAGAAGACCCTATTGTTTCCAAAATATTGAAAAAGGCGAATTCAAAACTTTGAATTTCTAGAAGTGTCTGTCATCAAAATTTCACTCCCAGGTGGGGATAACCTCTTCGTTATCTCTGCCTATGCAACTGGTCAAAATATTCTCAAGTTCAAGGAGGAACTCAATTCCTTGTTTGAAATACTCGAATTAAACAGGCTGCATAATTATTATATTTTTGCGGGTGGCCTGAATGCCAAGCATTCATCATGGCTAAACGCCTGAAATCGTGGATAACACAGAACCAAATTGAATATAGGTGCAATCTGTATACCCTAGGACAAATTCATATTTGGACCTCTGTATTGCTGATGCAAGATTGGAATTCAGCTTTGATAGTGCTCAACGGAAACTGCAGGTGCTTCCTTACGATAGCGACCATAACGCAATCGTAATGGAAATCAATCATCAAAGTTATGATGTCTTCCTCATTCCAGTTCAACATGAAAACCATCTGTTGAATTAAAAAAAAAACAGACTAGGGAAAGTTTCTGAAGAAGTTGAATCAAGACTACCAGAAGCAATGTCCTCTTTTTGATGATGGCGACGCTTGCTCAATGGTTCCTAATAACAGAAATCTAACTGACGATGAAATAGATCTCTATTTGTCGAAGTTAGCGAAGCTGACGTTGGTAACGATTGATAAAGTAGTTCCAAAGATTTAACATCGAAACAACATGTAGAGATATGATACACCAACCATCGCAAGATTGAAAAGATTGAAAAGTCAACAATATTTATCGACGATTTTCGGACTACAACCATCCCTCGTTGGCTTTGTTGAAATTACACCTGAATAATGTCCGGAACTTTATCCGTTCGTACTTCAGGAGTGAGGTCAGCAATCAATGGGTGGGAAAACTGAGGGATATTAGCCAACAGGCCCCAGATGGCGTTTTCATGAAAATCAATAACTTATTCCGTAAGAAGTGTCGAGTGAAGGTATCGAATCTTGGAGTCACTGGTGATGAGATAAATCTTCTCGATAGGGCTGGTATTGAAATTGTTAGTACGACTCCGGATGGAAATGGAAATAGGATTATATGTGATGGATTGCAGAAAATTGCCGTGATTAGAACACATTTTGAATTGGTTCATCAACCAAACCCTGACAGAGGGAATGAAATATTTTCAGAGGTCGTTGAAGCAAAAGTTTCCGACTTCAAATCAAGCGTGAACGACCAATCAATTCTGCATTTCAATGAAACATTAACATCTGACCTCATACCGAGATTGAACTTTATTGATTGTTTTGTCCGCTTTGAAGACTTGTGCCTCATATTTCGCAGAAAAAAACAACAAGAAATCATGTGTTAGTGACGGTATTCCAAATATAGCTGTTGAACATTTGCCGGAGGTTTTTATTAGGAATTATTGCATATTGTTCAACAACATGTTGAAGAATTCATATTTCTCAAACGAGTGGAAAAAGGCTAAGGTGTTTCCGATCTTGAAGAAAGGAAAAGAATCTTCGAGCCCTGTTCGTAGTTCAGAACGGGTTCCACATAAATCCTGTACTCGATACCTTGGTGATCATCTCGATCAGTATCTGCACTATACTGAACATGTAAAAATCATGCTCAGTAAAGCACAGAAAGTAGTCATGGCCCTTTGACGACTCTTTCATTCCAGATACATTGATCAAAAGGTCAAAGTTATTTGTTACAAGACCCTGGTTAGACCAGTTATGACATATGGATGTCAGATCTGGTACAACCAGAGTGCTAGTACAATGGAAAGATTAAGAATTTTCGAAAGGAAATGTCTTCGTGCATGTACTGGTTTGTACAGAAAGCCTGAGATGGATCGGAAGCACTATATATCGAACAGAAAAATTTATCAAACACCTAAAGTAACAAGAGTCGATATCTTCATATTGAAACTTCTTTGGAATCATATCGCAAGATCTATAACTGTGAGTGAACACCCTTGGATTTCACAGCCGTTCCACACTGCAGACGGGTATATTGCGACTTGCCTTGCTACTGGCTTCGTTCCTCCAGAAGCATTCGTCTATTTGGACATGAATCAATATATTTTTGATCTTGACAGTGTTCCAATCTTATATCACATATATGGACGGGCCACCGATAAAAAGATAAAATATCCTCTGAATCTGAGTTCACGAGACCAACAATTCCAATAGAAATACTCATTGGCTAGATTCGTTGAGGCCGGTCGAGCTGAGATGAAGTAATCCAGGTATTTGTGGCTGAATGACAATGTCTAAATTATTCGTGTTTATTTTCTATTTTTGTGTCTTTTCCTCGTTACTTAGTTTTTAGATTCATTTAATTATTGCTACATCCAGTGTTGTTGTTTATTTGTATTATAAATAAGGGATAGATTTTAGTATAAGATAACGTTCTTTTTGATTGAACTTATTAGAATTAGGGTCTAACATATTAGGTATAGGGTAATAGTTCACAGTTGTGTTAGTAATAAAAGTAATTTTTAAATAATGCTGGTAAGTTTTTCTCCTTTTTCCAATCGAATCAAAAAATATGTAATGATTGTGATTAATTTAAATTTGATAGTTTTTTTTTAATCAAATGTGTTTCATTGATAACGTATAAATTTAGAGATCTTTTCGGCCAGTTTTATTGTTTAGAGTTTGCTTTATGTTCTTTTTAAAATTTCGAGCAATTCGTATTGAATACAGCGCTTTTGATTTGACTTCGACGTAGAATCAAATTCAAGATAAGTTACGTAGTCTCCATTATACTTCAAATAACCTTTTTCGATTTTTTTTTAGATCGTAGTTTCTTACCTTATTACATTAGGAATTTCTTAAATAAGGCTAGGATAATTTTTCTTATTTAAATATTCATAAAAATGAAATTCTACTACGTAAACAGTTATGATGAAAAAGACAGTTTTCCATCATGGAAGCAAACTTCATGAATGTTTTATGTTATTTATGGCGTTTGAATTTGGATTAAATGCTTTTCTTACATAGTGAACACGGCTAAAGATTGTTTCTACCACACTATATTTATTATACAGTTATTAATCAATATTGTCTCCAAGGGAGCAGAAAAGATTGCATCCAGCACAAAACAACGTTAAGAAATACTATTACTATTACCATCTTACCTATTTGGTAGATATAACTATACTTATATAATCTTGGTGCTGATGTAATACAATTTTTAATCCGCTTTGAAGGATTAATAGTTATCAATTTCATCAGTGTATGTTTTGTTGTCTATGGCCAAAAGTAGTGTACAACTCAACCATTGCTAGCAAATTTTTCGCTCATGAATTCGTTGTACTTGCTTACTTTCAACATAATTTTCAAATATTCTTAAGTCGAAAAGATAATGAGCCTTTTTTGTCAATTTTTCGATTGAATATTTCTTTTATTTAAAATGGATTTTATTTCAGTACATATCATCCAGTATTATCTCTGATCTTTTGCCAGTTTTTGGGTAGAGTCATTATTCATTTGTGTAGAACTTATGGCCGTTTATCGGCAAAAAACTTGGCCAAGTGATTTTAACAAACCCTTTTTGAAGTGAATTTATTTTCATTAAGGAAGTTTTGCAGAGACCGAAACAAATGGTAGCCTGATGGTGCAAGGTCTGTACTATGCGATGGATGCATCAAAACTTCCCAGCCAAGCTCTGTCAATCATCAAAGATGCGTGTGGTCTGGCATTGCCATGTTGTTTTTTTGAATTGCTTGTTGCAATCTGGTTAGTTGCTGACAGCACAGGGTTAAGTTGAGTGTTCTAGGTTCTAGCACCTCATGATAAACAATTCCCTTCCAATCCCACCATACACACGGCATAACCTTATTTGGTGTCATTCCTGGCTTTGAAGTCGTTTGTGATGATTCATCTTTTTTTGAACATGATCTTTTTCGAACAACATTCTCGTATCTTATCCATTTTTCATCGACCGTAATGATTTGCTTCAAAAATGGCTTGATATCATTACGTTTTATTAGCATTTCACAAATGGAAATTCGGTCGATCAAATTTTTTGTCTTAATTCATGCGGTATATATATATATATATATATATATATATATATATATATATATATATATATATATATATATATATATATATATATATATTTATATATATATATATATATATATATATATATATATATATATTTATATATATATATATATATATATATATATATATATATATATATATATACATATATATATATATATATATATATATATATATATATATATATATATATATATATATATATATTTATATATATATATATATATATATATATATATATATATATATATATATATATTTTTTTTTTTTTGCCACGTGTTACGGTTCGCGGCCAATAAGTTTAATGCCCCGGGAAGGTGAAAATGCATCGTCTTTTAAATCAAGTTAAAAGAGGGTATTAATTAAAAATGCACAATTAATTTCACTACTTGACAAATGGCATTTAAATTTACTTTTCAGTTGTACTATCAATTTATGTTTCTACTATCTTAAAATATACCACGAAAAACTTTTACTTTAATATCACCTTCAATTTGTGCTCTAGTCTCATCGCAGTTTTTCTATGTCCCCCATTCATTTAGCTCGGCTTTATATAGGGTCTCTAGTTATTCAATCCATTGCTCGAATATTAGCTAATGTTCTGACGAGTACTAAATGGGATATTTAACAAATTCTGAATGCACGCAGTGACGTTACTTGTTTTCTTTCAGATATTGTTCATGGATCTACTTGGTCCATTCTTGTGCTTTTGAGCATACGCTATTAACATCGTTGGTTTACTTTTTTTGGTTGCTTCTTTTCATTTAATGTTTATCATGATATTATCAACAGCTGCGACAACAACTGTGACAGCAGTTTGCACACACAGTTCTTTTTGCCCCTTTTTGTCGCCAGTTGTAGTTAATTTTCCCGGGATGTGATATGGGGCAAGACGGTACACGTACACGGTTTCCATTTTGGATCTGGGCTTACGGAGTTCCTGTATGCAATATAAGACTTTGTTTATTCAGTTGGTAGCTTGGTATGGGCCCTCCAAATTATGTTGCAATTTCGGAGACCAACCGTTCCGCTGTTCTGGGGTTTTATAGCCACACCAAATCATCTTGCTGGAAGCCAGTAGTATTCGCCTTTAGATCATACCTGGTCTTCATGCGGTCGGTAACCGACTCGAGGTGTTTTCGTACTGTCCGATTTATCTAGTTCAACCATTCCTTCAGCTCACTTGCGTAGTCCAAGATTGCTTGGGATTTCTCAGGGGGTGTTCCCAACATTATATCAGCCGGCAAACGAATAGTCTTTCCAAAGATGACTTTTGCTAGCGCTTTGCCCATCAATGCATGGTTGGCAGCTCTATACGCCAGCAGGAATAATGAGATGTGCCGTTCTCAGTCTATTTGGTTCTCGTCAATTGTCTTGGCCAGGTGTTTATCGTGTGTGCCGTTGAAACGTTCGACCATACCATCGGATTGGGGATACACCAGTATTGTCTTCGTTTTCCACATTTCCAGCAGCTCAAACATTTTGCAAAAAGCTAGTGACTCAAAGTTTTGGCCTTGATCCAAATGTCGTTCACAATGTACGCCATTCCTACTGACCCATTTAACACTAGCTGTTCAGCTACAATAATTGCTTCCTGGTTTGGAATAGGGCCACACCCAGCGTGTATCAATTTCCCCATTCGAATTCAGGATGAGTCCTGCGATGTCGTAGCTATCCTCTCAAATGGTACAAATTTGCCAAGTTCCTGTTGACACCAATCTGGCCTCCTGAGGAACCTTCGTGCGCATCGATGTCAACTACAAACATATTTCCAGGTTTTGGATATGCCAGCACACGTGATTCACCCAGCTTCTCCTTCAAGGTCCCAAAAGCTGCCTGACATTGTTCATTCCAAACATACGGACGTTTTTTCTCTGTTGGCTGTGGAAATACTAAGATATTTTGGCAAATTCTTTGACGAATCTTCGATAGAAGGTCGCCAAACCCAGAAGACTTTATAGTCGGCGCTTGTTGTATGGTGTTGGCCAGCTTTTCATGGCTTTAATTTTCTCAGGGTCTGCTTTGACCCCTTCTGCTGGTACAACGTGTCCCAGGTATTTTACTTCTGCTGTGAAAAGGGTACTTTTGTCGCGACTAAGTTTCAAATTTGCCAGTTGTAATCGGGTAAACACCTCTTCTCAGTCCCACACCTACTCTTCGAACGTTCTTCCGATAACAATGATGTCATCTAGGTACACCAAACAGAGCTTCCAGGTTGGGCCTCGTAGCACGTATTCCATCAGGCGTTCGAAGATGGCTGGGACATTGCAAAGCCCAAATGGCATCACCACGAATTGCCAAAATCTGGTCACAACTGAAAAGGCGGTCTTCTCTCGGTCCTTCTCGTTGATTTCTACCTGCCAATCGCCACTCTTGAGATCGAATGTAGGATACCATTTTGCCTGGGCTAAAATGTCCCTGATGTCATCAATGCGTGGAAGCGGGTAACTACCTTTCTTAGCGACGTCGTGGCACTACCCACAGTTGAGTGCTACTATCCTTTTTCTTTACTAGAACTACGTGCCACCCCATGGACTGACAGAAGACTTGATAACACCTTGTTTTTCATGTCCGAGATCAGTGCGCTCACTTCTCCTTCTTTGGTTATAGGAACACGTCTCGGTGCTTGTCGAATTGGCTTGGCTCCCTGTGTATCTAAGACGTGGGTTGCCATACTCGTTCGGTCTTGGTTATCCGGGCTTGTAGAGAAGATGTCACTGTACTTGGTGACTAGATCAGAGGCTTGCTCAAATAGCCACACTGGCGATTTGGTCTGCAGACGATAATTCCCGGGCTTTGTCTGTGTCTTGCTTCCTTCTTCAATGATAGTCGTGGATGGTGAAAATAGGCTGGCAGCTGCCGATGACTTCTCCCGTTGTGATGCTTGTGGTTGAGTCTGCAGTGTTAAGGACTCTAACTAGCATGTGGCCGTTCCTCCTAGACCCTACAAGAATTCGTGCTACAATCAAACTTTGCAATGCCAACGTCTCACCATCAAGCTTGCCCCATACAATGCTCTTGGAAGATTTCGGTACACCAGTTTCGGTACATACTATCACTTGCATCTTGGGAATTTGGACGCTGGGATCCTCCACCAATACTTTGACATTACGATATTTCAATCAATGTTGATCCTGATGCTATTAACAGTTGCAACAACGATTGCGATAGCAGTTCGCAGAATTGTGTGGACATGTAACTTTATATATATATATATATATATATATATATATATATATATATATATATATATATATATATATATATATATATATATATATATATATATATATATATATATATATATATATATATATATATGTATATATATATATATATATATATATATATATATATATATATATATAGGTATATATGTCATCGTTCAATTTAAAATGAATTTTATTTAAGTACATTTTTCCATTATTACCTATGATCTTTTGCCAGTTTTTGGGTAGAGCCATTATTCCATCTGTGAAAAGCTTCTGTGGTTTAGCGGTAAAAAACCAGGCCAAGTGATTTTTACAGTCACTTTTTGAAGTGAATTTCTTTTCATTAAGGAAGTTTTGCAGAGACCGAAACAAATGGTAGTCTGATGATACAAGATCTGGACTATACGGTGGATGCATCATAACTTCCCAGCCAAGCTCTGTCAGTTTTTGCCCTTTCTATTAATCAATTCCGGCCGGTTTTTTTGAATTGCTTTTTGCAACCTGGTTGTTTGCTGACGGTACAGAGCCGAATCGAGAGTTTGGCCAGGTTCTAGCACCTCATAATAAACGATTCGCTTCCAATTCCACCATACACACAGCATAATCTTATGTTTTAATCAAACAGTCACACAAGTCAACTGCTCGAATCCTTCCTATCTCCAACTCGGAATTTTTAGCAGATTTTAAAAAAATATGTTATTAATATTATTTGTAACCATAATTTTGTAGAATATTTTTTCTTCTTAGTATTTTATTAAAGGTCATTTCATATCAATTTTCCTGTATATTAAAATTTAAATGTCTCCCTTTAATTTTATTCGTCATGAGATTTAACTTTTTTAACAATTTAATATTTGCATTTCGTTACTCTAGTTAAAATTTCTTTACTTCATTTAAATTTCTTCACTTCATTCAAATCGTCTGTCCTTCATTTAAATTTCTTTACTTCATTTCAAATTTCTTTACTTTATTTAAATTTTCTCTACTTCAATTAAAAGTTGTTATAAAAATTTTAAATTAGCACGTAGAATTCCGTGTTTGGGAACGCTGATGTGATACTCTCCAACGGTGTATTACATCACGGAAGGCAAGCTAACTGGGCTGATAGAGCGCAGCTGAGGCGATTCACCGTATACACGGGAGGCGAATGAAAAGAGAGTTTTTGGGGAGATTATTCCCGCTTACCCCGATCCATATATGCTGATAAGGCCAGTCATTTATTTAAATGGGGATTGTACACTTTGTTTCTTAAAAGGTGAAGTGCGCCAAATGAAATTGCTCGTGGAGAATATTTCCAACTTTATTGTCCAAGTGGAAAGAAATCAATAGAAAAATATCAAATAACGAGGGAAAATGAATACTGATCTTGACGTTGTTTAATTAGTAGTCAAGGACGGGATAGGCGAAAGAAGTGCATAGAACAGTGAAAAGGTTCTGGATGCATTATATAAGGTAGAGAGTCAATTACAGTTACCCTCTATCGCATGCACATTTAATCAAAGCTGTCAATGACATCGATATTCATGGTGGTTTTGGTTTTAGCCCGTGGAACAATACATACACCTCGATTGTGCGTTAGTGTTTTTGAAGCGGTTTTTCAATTTAGTAGGTAATGCTTTTGGATGAGAACAATTGGAAAGTTAAAATCATTGAACTGGTTTGAAGAAGCAAACCAATTGCAATCGATAGAAGTTGTTTGCCGATCCGGATCATGATCTGTGACGGGATTTTGTAAATACCAATATAAGTGCATTTATGCTAGTGTAGTTTACATTATCTCTGCCTGTCGTTGATGATGAGAGAATTAACCCCGCGACACCGAGAACGTATTCAGACTCCCTTAAAAAGTGTATCGGCGAAGAAGCGATGATCAGTGTTTTATCCAAGGATATTTGAACCCATCAAAGAAACAATTCTCGAGAACCTACGTGTTAGCAACACCGTATTTAGTAGCAGCTTTAGTACGTACTGAGGAAATCTTCACACGTGCAGATGTTTCTCCCAACAAGGAATGACCGCAATTCTTGGTCAAATATATATTTTACGATAATTAAATTTTATTTAAAAATTATTCTATTTAATCTGACGTATCTGATATGTAATATTTTCACCAAGACAAATATTAATGCGCAGAATACAAGATTAGGTAAACGAATTCATTGTTTTCTTTTCTTTGAGGAAATTCATTTGAATCGTGCAAATAATTGATGAAATTATGGTTATTCAATTAGTCACAGTCATAAAAATTCAAATGCTCTCTGAATTAACGTTGAAGGTATGCGAACGTTTTTTTTTGGGCAAAAGCAAAGCGTGCGTAACTTTTTTGTTAAATTATAAGATAAGATAGATACATTGCGAAATTGAATGCCCTGAAGACTTTGTTTTTAATATTACGAAGACGAATGGATTGGAAACCTCTTTCGTATGTTTTTTTACTGTTCAACAATAATAAAATGAATCATTAAAATGTAAAACCTCGGTCTTTCCATTCCGTCATATCTGACCGGGTATAGAACCCGCGTCGATGGCAGGCTTCTCAGCTCATATGGGCTAGCCATCGGGCGCTCCACCGTTTTTTTGTCGCTTAACAGGGGCTCATGCCGGTTAGAGTGACCTTCTGCTCGCGCGCCCTTTTATGATATAGGGTTATGTGATTTCATTGCATAGCTCTATGGCATGAACTGGTTACGTTTGTGCTTCTCATTTGGGGGAAAGAGTCATACGCAGTGCTTTTGTATGAGTTTTTCTCTCAAATGGGAAACACTTGGCCACGTCTACGTTTGGGTCTTGATCCGGTTAGGAGGGTGCGAGGGGGCACCACCTCCATCTGGATACCCCACTTTTATTTGTGGGCTATAAGGATCGTCGTTAATGATAAAGCCTCCGCTAGTCCGTCCGTTTTTGTCCATCCCGACTTGTTCTCTGAACAAGCAATTTCAACCCTCAGCAGGTTACCTCGGCCTCGACACCAGTCGATCGGCACTCGATCCCTTTAATTCATGAATGCGAAATATTTTGGTAGTAGGTCCTTGTGCTAGGGGGAAAGAACCCGCCCCACGACACCGCAACACTAGCCTGCCAGCGCATTAACGCGTCCCCAGACAAAGCCAATCTCGGCAAATATTACCATCCCCTTCCGTCGAGGCAGCAGACCATCGCTGCAGTCCCTTACGGACAATTAAACACCTTTGTTCACTACACTTATTTGGTGTCACTCCTGGCTTTGTTTGTGGTGATTCACCATTTTTTGACCATGATCTTTTTCAAACGACATTCTCGTATCTTACCCATTTTTCATCGCCAGTAATGATTTACTTCAAAAATGGCTAGATTTCAATGCGTTTTATTAGCATTTCGCAAATGGAAATTCAGTCGCTCAAATTTTTTGGTGTTGATTCACGCGGCACCCAAATTTCGAGCTTCTTTGTATATCCAGCCTTACACAAATGGTTCAAAACTGTTTGGCGATGGCTATTTAGTTCTTTAGCAATGTCATAGCTGCTTATGTGCCGATCTTTTTCAATATTTTGTAAAATTTCATGGACTTTTTCAGTGATTGGTTGACCTGAGCGAGGTACATTTTTGATATTAAAATTTCCAGAATGAATGATTAAAATTTCCAGAATGAATGATCTCTTGGCTGTGGCTTTTGATAAAGTATCTTGACCGTAGGCACCACAAATTTTTCCACGAGCCTGCGATGCATTCTCACCTTGATCGTAGTGATATTGTAAAATATAACGAAATTTTATCTGAAATTTTACTCATTTTTATATGAATACAACTTTTGACACGAATGACGAAATATAAAACTGTTCGTATGACTGTAATGTAACCTTTCAAGCGCATGTCAGTTTGACTCAATCTGATTAGCATTGCCCAATATATGATAGCAAAAACCGTCTAGTGACAAAAAAGGCTCAATACTTTTTAGACTCTCCAATATATGTATCTATATATATACAAACATACATACATATATATATATATATATATATATATATATATATATATATATATATATATGCATATATATATATATATATATATATATATATATATATATATATAAAAATCTATATATATATATATATATATATGTATATATATATATATATATATACACATATATTTACATATATATATATATATATATATATATATATATATATATATATGTATATATATACACATATATTTACATATATTTATATATATATATATATATATATATAGATATATATAGATATATATATATATATATATATATATATATATATATATATATATATATATATATATATATATATATATATATATATATATATATCTATATATATATATATATATATATATATATATATATATAGGGTGATTCATAACAAGTGTACACATCTGAATGGGCCTTAACTCTTATTTATCACCAATTTCAGGTCCATATATTGACAGATTTTGACAGTTTGGTCTTTTACAATTCTAACCATGGTGTCATATACATCAGCTGAATGTTTTGTTATTGTTAAAACTTTTTACAAAAATAATGAACCGCCAGTGCAAACATTTCGGGCTCTACGTGAAATCGAATAATTTCACGAAATGGACCCATAAATTGGCCGGCGAGATCGTGTGATTTGACTCCTTGTGATTTCTTCTTTTGAGGATTTCTGAAGGGTCGTGTTTGCGCTTATGCTCCCCAGACTACTGAAGCATTAAAAAACAATGTTCGAGCCAACATACGCCTACTAACGCCGGCAATGTTCGAAAATGTCATCAAAAATTACAATCATCGTTGGAGCAGCACGAGGTACACACATGCCCGAAGTAATGACTCATATTTAATTGTAAGGGACCAAATTTTAAAAAAAAAATAAACAGTACGGCTCAATCTTCACAAAAACTTTGAAAACCAAGTCTTTTTTCGACAAAAATGTGTATACTTGATATGAATCACCCTTTGTATGTATACCTTTTAGACTCTCCAATATATGTTTCTATATCTATAGATATATAGATATATATATATATATATATATATATATATATATATATATATATATATATAAATATATATATATATATATATATATATATATATATATATATATACATATATATATTGTCGCGTGTTATGGTTCGCGGCCAATAATTTTAATGTTCCGGGAAAGTGAAAACGCAATGTCTTTTAATTTAAGTTAAAAGAGTTTATTTAATTACAAAAAATGCACAATTATTAATTTAACTATTTCACAATTGTAATTTTCACTATTTTACAAGTCGTCTAACAATTTCTACTTCAACTGTCCACTTAAAATCATTTCGCACTCAAACAATCAATTGCCTTTACTTTGCGCTCCACTATATCGCAGTTTTCTATTCATTCAGCTTGCCTTTATATAGGGTCTCCATCCGTTCAATGCGTTTCTGGTACATTGGCGAATATTCTGCCGAGAGGTATCTGGTATATTCGAGCAGATTAATGAATTGAGTGACTCACTTCCAAATGTTGATCATGCTTGGTGGGTTCTCGTGGTTTCGAGTAAATTCATTTTGGTGTTCTTAATGGTTGTTAAAACAATTGCGAAAGTAGCTCACAGAATCATTTGTACATGTAACACTGCCCCCATCTCAGTTCTTTTTGCCCCGAATAGATGTGTCGCCAGTTGTAGTCGATTCTCCCTTGATTTAATATGGGGCAAGACGGTCCAGGTGCACGATTTTCATTTTGGCTCTTGGCTTACGATGTTCCTGTATTCGGTATACGACGTCGTTGATTCGTTTTGTAACTCGGTATGGTCCCTCCCAGTTATGTTGCAACTTCTGAGACCTACCCTTTCACCGTTGCGAGTTATATAGCCACATCAAGTCATCTTGCTGGAAGCCAGTAGAATTTTTCTTTAGATCATACTTGGTCTTAATGCGGTCAGTAGCCGATTCGAGGTGTTTTCGGACTGTCCGATGTATCTAGTTCAACCGCTGCCTTAGCTCGCTTGCGTACTCCGAGACTTTGGTTGGGCTTGGCCCGTCGATGCATGTTCGGCAGCTCTATACGCCATCAAAAATAGTGTGATGTGTCGGTCCCAGTCCCTTTGGTTCTCGTCAACCATCTTGGCCAGGTGTTTATTGAGCGTGCCGTTGAAACGTTCGACCATTCCATCGGATTGGGGATGCAGCGGTGTTGTCCTCATCTCTGTATTCCCAGTAGCTCGCACATTTCGCCAAAAACTAGTGACTTAAAGTTTCGGCCTTGATCCGAATGTAGTTCACAAGGTACGCCGTACCTACTGACCCAATTTAACACTAGCTGTTCGGCTACGGTAGTTGCTTCCTGGTTGAAAATGGGGTAAACCTCGGGCCACTTGCTGAAATAATCGGCCACAGCCAGCGTGTTTCAATTTCCCCATTCGAATTCAGGAAAGGGTCCAGCGATGTCAACAGCAATCCTTTCAAACGTTACACCCACGTTGTAGGTTTGCATTTGTCCCCGCAGTCGTCGCTTTGGACCTTTGACGGAAGCGGAAATGGTGCATCTGCGGCACCAGTCCTCTACGTCTTCTCGAGCGTGGAGCCAGTTAAACCTTTCCCGCAATTTCGCTAAGGTCTTGTTAATATCAAGGTGGCCTCCCGAGGATCCCTCATGCATTTCTTTAACCACATCGTGGATTCGGCTTTTGGGAATTATAGTTTGCATCCTATAGGAGCTGCCATCCGCCGTTTCCCATTTCCGCTTGAGGATACGCTCCACCTGAAGGGAGTTCCATTGTGCCCAATAGCTTTTCAGGGTTGCGCCATGCATTGAAACGTCTTTCCACTCAGGTCACCCAGTTGTCTCCTTCCATACAAGCAATGGTCCGATGTCTTCATCCGCTAACTGGGCATTTAAAATCTCCTCCGATGACCAACCTTCATCGGATTCGGCGGTTATCAATCGCAAATCAATGGCCGGCTCCTTTTCTTCAATCTGTCGGCAATGCTTACAATTAGGTGGACATGGACGACAAGATAGTGCGTCAGCATTTCCATGAACTCCGCCTTTCCGATGAACAATTTTGTAGTCGTATGACTGCAATCTTTCGATCCATTTCGCGACTTGAACCTCAGGGTTTTTGAAACTAAGTAGCCCTCTCAGCGATACATGGTCTGTTCGAAGAATAAAATTTCTGGCCATATAGGTACTTGTGGAACTGCTTGGTGGCCTCTATTATAGCCAATAGCTCCTTCCTGGCCACGCAGTAGTTCCTCTCACTTTTTGAAAGAACTCGACTGTAATACGAGAGGACTCTTTCTTCGCCATTGATCTGCTGGGAGAGTACAGCTCCAATACCGCCATTGCTTGCATCGGTGTCAACTACAAACATTTTTCCGGGTTTCGGATATGTCAGCACGGGTGATTCACACAGCTTTTCCTTCAAGGTCTCAAAGGCTACCTGGCATTGTTCATTCCAGATATACGGACGATTTTTCTTGGTTAACTGATGGAGACACTTAGCTATTTTGGCAAAGTCTTTGACGAATCTTCGATAGTAGGTTGCCAGACCCAGAAAACTTCGTAGTTGGCGCTTGTTGTTTGGTGTTGGCCAGCATTTCACGGCTTCAATTTTCTCACAGTCTGTTTTGACCCCTTCTGCTGATACGACGTGTCCCATGTATTTAACTTCAGCTGCAAAAAGGGTACACTTGTCGGGACTTAGTTTCAGATTTGCCAGTCGCAATCGGGAGAAAACCTCTTCTAAGTTCCGCACATGCTCTTCGGACGTTCTCCCGATAACAATGATGTCATCTAGGTACACCACGCAGGTTTTCCAGGTTAAGCCTCGTAGCACGTATTCCATCAGGTGTTTGAAAGTGGCTGGAGCATTGCAAAGCCCAAATGGCATCACCACAAATTTCCACAATTTGGTCCCAACTGAAAATGCGGTTTTCTCTCGGTCCGTTTTGTCGATTTCTACCTGCCAGTAGCAACTCTTGAGATCGAGTGTGGAAAACCATTTTGCGTCGGCTAAGGTGTCCATGATGCCATCGATGCGTGGGAGCGGGTAACTATCTTTCTTAGTGACGTCATTAAGCTGCCTATAGTCGACACAAAAACGAGTGCTACTATCCTTTTTCTTTTCTAGAACTACAGGCGCGGCCCATGGACTGACAGAAGGTTCGATAACGCCTTGTTTTTCCATGTCCGAGATCAGTGCGCTCACTTCTCCTTGTTTGGCTACAGGAAAACGTCTCGATGCTTGGCTCCCTGTGTATCTATGACGTGAGTTACCAGACTCGTTCGGCCTTGGTCATCCGGGCTTGTTGAGAAGATGTCACTATACTTGGTGACCAGATCAGAGGCTCGTTTGAATAGCTGCACTGGCAATTTGACCTGCTTCAACATTGCAGACGTGGATTCCCGGGCTTTGTCTGGGTCTTGCCTCATTTTCCAATGATGGTCGTGAGTGGCTTCCAAGGAGTTGATGGTGGAAACAGGCTGGCAGCTGCCGATGACTTCTCCCGCCTTGATGCTCGTGGTTGAGTCTGCGGTGTTAAGGACTCTAACCGGCACATATCCGTTCCTTAAAGATCTTACAAGGCTTCGTCCTACAATCAAACTGCGCAATGCGGACGTCTTCATTGGCTCTATCAGATGAGGTCAGTGGTCTCCAGAATCACCATCAAGCTTGGCCCATACAATTCTTTCAGAAAAATTCGGTAAATCAGTGTCGGCACATACTACTACATTCATCTTGGGAATTTGAACGCTGGAAGCCTCCATCAATACTTCGATACTCTGCCATTTCAATACCCGCTTGCCCAAATCCAATGTGATTCCATGTAGTCGCAGAAAATCCATTCCGAGAATGCAGTCATCCATAATGTTCGCGACCAGAAAATTATGTCGGAACGCACGGTCTCCCAACTGTATCTGTGGGTTAGTCTGTCCATGGAAAGGTGCAGTTTCTCCCGTTGCTCTCGGTAGTGAGAAAACGTTGCCCTTGTGAAGTAGTTGTTGCCTCACATGGTCTGGTCGGATAATCGATCGGGCTGCACCAGTGTTGATTGTTATGGTGCAATGTTCTCCGTCAACTTGACCCGGAAGGCATAAGTCCGCTTCACCACGATGTAGTCTTGACACGGTGATGGTGGTGCTGGGGACGTCACTCCTCCTAGCCAACCTCTGCTCCATGAAGTTGGCTCTTACATGTTTCCCAAGCACTCTGTTTGAAGGGTTTCCATTCTGGGCTCCCGACTCGGTCTGGATCTCCTCCTAGCTGCACACCCTGGACAAAAGCTCGGTTTTCTTCGCTTCTTGCAGTCTCTTTATAGGTGCCCCTTCTCTTCGCAATTCCAGTATCTGGGCGCACCGTTTCCACGCGCTCACACCTGCACTCGTCTGTCACTGCCTCGCGGACCCAGGCAGTGGTACGGCTTACATTTTTCGCTGCCTCAAGGTTCAGACCATAAGCCAATGCATCCTTAATTGTTTACTTTTGAGCTAAACGCACGGCTTGTTGCAATTCTGGGTCCTTTAGTGCGCTGATAAATGCTTCTGTCGCTGCGTCATCTCGATGTTCTGTGTCGTAGGCTAGGTAAGCCAAAAGTGCTAGTCGCTCAATGTCTTGGGCTAGCTGCTGTAAGGTTTCGCCAGACTTCTGCATCCGATGCCTTAGCTTTGACCGATAAATCTGCTTTAGATGATCGTCTCTATAACGCATGTCGAGCGCATTCATTATAGCAACCGAGTTTCAGGGCAACTCAACGGGGATCGTCTGTAAGAGCTCAGCAGCTGGGCCTCTTGGAGCAAGAATTAGTGCAGTTGCTCGTTCCTGCTCATTCCAGTGATTTTCTCTAGCGGCAGCTTCAAACTGGGTTTTGTAAATACTCCAGACCGTTTGCCCATCAAATATTGGTGCTTGCACATTCCTGGATATGCGCTGCGGTTACAAGTGGGGCTGGTGAGGTGGTTACTATTGCCTTCGCTGCTTCTGATTCTTTGTTTTTGTTTTCCATCTCATGGTTGATTCTCTCCTCGACCTGGCTGATCCCATGGTTGATTCTCTCCTCGAACTGGTAAACCTTTTCCTCGACGCATTTAATTTGGTTGTTGAGACTACTGAGCTCTGCTCTTGTTTCGGTAGAATGTTTTTCCAAATCTGCCTTCAAATCAGTTGGCTGTTTCTCCAGCTTCTGTTGTATATTTGGCTTCGCAGTTATATTGGATGACATCAGCATTAACATTTGCATTAGCGCAGTTTCTGGCTCCTTTGATTTTGGTGTTTCTACTTCTCCACCTTCTGCGCCTTTTTCCGCATTAGAGAGCTCGCCCGAATCCAGATTCACACCTTCAGACTCGATTGGGTCACGCAAGCGTGCAATCAGTATGGCCAGACTTCGCTGTTCCAACTCCTCCTTGAGCTCCGATATGGTCAATTGATCAATTTTTACATAAAAATTTCCTGGCATTTTCATTTATTTATTTGGCTATTTTCCCACCAGTTTCACCGTTAAGTCACACTATTGTGCACTTTAAACATGTTCAAACGTTTTCACTTCCAAAATTTTCTTTCTCACTTCTTGACACCAATGTCGCGTATTCTGGTTCGCGGCCAATAATTTTAATGTTCCGGGAAAGTGAAAATGCACTGTCTTTTAATTTAAGTTAAAAGAGTTTATTTAATTACAAAAAAATGCACAAATTTAATTTTCACTATTTTACAAGTCGTCTATCAATTTCTACTTCAACTTAAAATCACTTCGCACTCGAACAATCAATCGCCTTTACTTCGCGTTCCACTATATCGCAGTTTTCTATCGCGGTTGTAATGAATGATCCCCCCATTCATTCAGCTCGCCTTTATATAGGGTCTCCAGCGGTTCAATGCATTTCTCGTACATTGGCGAATGTTCTGCCGAGAGGTATCTGGTATATTCGAGCAGATTGATGAATGGAGTGACTCACTTCCAAATGTTGATCATGCTTGGTGGGTTCTCGTGGTTTCGAGTAAATTCATTTTGTTGATGTTCTTAATGGTTGTGAAAACTATTGCGACAGTACCTCGTAGAATTATTTGTACATGTAACAATATATATATATATATATATATATATATATATATATATATATATATATATATATATATATATATATATACATATATATACGAGATGTGTTCAAAAAATATCGCGAATTTTGTTTTTTTTTCAAAAATTATTTATTTATTCATGAATATCTATTTTGTCCCCTTCAAAATAATCCCCATGAGATATTATACACTTGTGCCAACGGTTTTTCCAATCTTCGAAGCACTTCAAAAAATCAGATTTTTTAATCTTGTTCAGCTCCTCCTTCGATGCCGTCTTTATCTCGTCAAGCGTAGCGTAACGTCGTCCTTTCATGGGCCTCTTCAGTTTAGGAAACAAGAAAAAGTCACAGGGGGCCAGATCTGGGGAATACGGTGGCTGCGGCATCATTAGTGTGTTGTTTTTGGCCAAAAAGTCGCGCAACAGCAACGATGTGTGAGCAGGGGCGTTATCGTGGTGCAAAAGCCAATTTTTGTTCTCCCACAAATCCGGGCGTTTCTGGCGGATTGCTTCGCGCAAATTGCACATAACTTGCAGGTAATATTCCTTATTGACCGTTCTTCCCTGTGGCAAGAACTCATGATGCACCACGCCCCTGCAATCGAAGAAAACTGTCAGCAAAGCTTTCACATTCGACCGAACTTGGCGCGCTTTTTTCGGTCTTGGTTCATGCGGCAGCTTCCATTGAGATGATTGAGCTTTGGTTTCCACGTCATAACCATAAACCCACGATTCGTCACCAGTTATGACCCTCTGGAGCAAATTTGGTTCGTCGCGGACAGAGTTTAACATCTCATTAGCCATGTTCATGCGTTGCTGTTTTTGGTCGCAATTAAGCAATTTTGGTACGAATTTCGCGGCGACCCGTCTCATGCCCAAATCGTTGATAAAAATCGAATGGCACGAGCCAATCGATATGTTTAGGTCCTCAGCAACTTCTCTAACGGTGATTCGACGATTGGCCAATACCATTTTCTCCACTTCATTAACTTTTTCGTCTGTTGTTGAAGTGCTCGGGCGTCCGGCACGCTCTTCGTCGTTCACATCTTCTCGGCCTTCTAAAAACATTTTGTACCACCGATAAACGTTGCTTGGGTCCAAGGTAGCTTGTCCGTATGCCACAGTCAACATTCGGAATGCATCCACGCACTTAATTTCGTTTTTCACACAAAATTTGATACACGTTCTTTGATCCATTTTTTTGAATAAGTAAAAATCGAAGACGATTGAAAACACGTGCAAGTAAAGCAGCTATCACCAGTTAAGTGAACATTCAAAATGGCCGAGCTTGTCGGCATAAGTGACAGAGATGAGTACCAACATAACGCCACAAAAAAATCGAAATTCGAATATACGTAACCCGCGAAAATTCAAAATTCGCGATACTTTTTGAACACACCTCGTATATGTATATATATATATATATATATATATATATATATATATATATATATATATATATATATATATGTATATATATATATATATATATATATATATATATATATATATATATATATATATATATATATATATATATATATATATATATATGTATAAGTTTACTTCAAAAGATCCTATTTAACCGTCCCACTTGTTCACGTTTATTCGCTACCCGTCGCCTTCATTTTCACAAAACTATTACACATAATTTTCCTGAAAGCTTCATGAGTATGATGTCCTATAATTAAGTGAAAACTCGAATAAGCATTTGCATGTTCATCTTCAAAATTATGATCAGTTACAGAAGGAAAAGTATTGTCTTTTTAAGTTTCGTCTGTCTTTCGTTTGGAAATCACTTATTTTAGAATTCTGAGTATACTTGTACGAGTATTACGTTTTCTAGAAAGTAACGAATCAATTTTCAAATGATGATTAACTCTATAATTTGCAATCACTCAATCCTTATTATTTCTTCGGAGATGTGAAACATTTACGTATAAAGATATAAGAAGAATCGTTCAATAAGTTCATCAGTACACCAAGAAAGAATGCAGGAGAGAAAAGTATCCTCAAATTTTCCTCAATGAAATTGCTCTAAATCATACAATTGAATTGTATCAACGAGTATGTTGCAATTAGAATTCATTTATTGGTTATTCCGGTAGTAATGATCGACCAAAATATGCAGGAAATTAAAGATACTGGTCAGTTTTATTTTCCATCCCCAACAGATCTGGTATATCTATAAAATTCTTGAAGAGTGCAATATAATTGGCATATTGAACTGTCAATATCTGGAGGGTCCTTAAAAGTATCACAATTCTGTATCGAAACATTTTGGTCCAATATTTTGTCCTTCATTTGAAGCCTCTACAATCAAAATTATCATATGCGTCGAACAGTTATTCAGAAAAATCGGCGTGAAAGTCGAAAATTGTTTAGTTTTAACGCTAAAAGTACTTTACGTTCATTTGATTTTCTCATCCTCTGGGTGAGACCTAACAGGGAAAAAAGCATATCATTTACCGAAAAGTTGACTCTTCTATCTAGCTCCGTTCAGAAATTATGCGTGAACATACTCGTGTTTGAAAAAAACAACAACAACAAAAATATAAGTGATGAATTGATATCCTACTTTCCTTTGAAAGTTTGTTAAAGAGCCCCCATGTGCTTCTTGAGACACGGTTGCATCCGCAAAAAATTAATGCTTGTTGCGATTTTCATGCCAGAGGTGTGATTAGGATGTATTTTTTCGTGTATGAAAAAGACTGTAATGTTACCGTCAATGAAGAGCGCTATCATGCTATAATGGAATATTATTTATGGCCAGAATTAGATGAACTTGACATCAGCGATATGTGATTTCAACAAGATGGTGCCACTAGCCATACAGCATGCCTCACAATCAATTTGTTATGCCCTTAATAGAAAACCCTATGCCATGATTACGTCATGATGTTCACCAAATTTTCATTGACTTTAACCAAGCATACGACAGTATTGATCATAACGTACTGTACCAAATAACGCTTTGCTTTGGGATCCCAGCCAAATAAGTCCGCATGAATAACCAGCCAACCGATGTTTTTGACACAAATATCGGACTAAAGCAGGGAGATGAGCTGGCCCCATTGCTATTCTATTTGGCTCTGGAGTACGTCTTGAGGAAGCTACCTGTCGATACGCGAGGAACATTACTATACAAGTCAAGCCAAGACGACATCGAAATTTTGTCGCGGTCATAAACAACTGCCAAAGAACTCTTCCTGAAACTCGACAGCGAAGCAAAACTAGTAGGGCTATAAATCAATGAAAATAAAACAAAGCTCATGACGCAGTAGAGGAAATATACCTCAAATACAGCATCGAAAACGTTGGCAAATTTGTGTATTTAGACGCCAAAATAACGAAAACGGGCAATGAAAGAGAAGAAATACGCCGAAGAATACAGCTCGCAAAT
Organism: Odontomyia ornata; assembly: GCA_963969285.1. NCBI lineage: Eukaryota > Metazoa > Arthropoda > Insecta > Diptera > Stratiomyidae > Odontomyia > Odontomyia ornata. The sequence goes on from OZ017739.1 coordinate 193,349,424, forward strand.
AAAATATTTTATTCAGTTTTGACAACCCTCAAGGCCAGCTGCATACACAGAAAACAAAGCTCCAAGCATACAAATCTGTGCTAAGAACTGTTTTATGCTATGAATGTGAAACATGAACCCTAACACAAGAATCCACGAATATATTGAACGCGTTTGAGCAACGGGTCCTGAGGCAAATGATCGGAGCGAAGCTAGACGGAGACCAATGGTGAATTCAATACAACCATGAGATGTATGAAATTTTCGACGAACCGGAAGACTGCGGTAGTTGCAATGGGCTGGCCACATGAAACGTAGGGACGAACAACGGATAACCAAACAGGTATTTGTTAAGATACCTGAAAGCCAGAGACCAGTGGGGAACCGAGGAAACGCTGGTCTGACTTGGTCGATGAAGACAGTTCATAGCTGCTCGGATTTCAATTGACGCGATCAATGGACTGAGACATTTGGAGGCACTACTAACAGAAAGTGAAGGCCCAAGAGGGGCTGTAGTGCTAAGAAGAAGAAAAAGGTACCATGATTATCTTTGGAAATTCATTCAACGAACCACATCAGTAATCGCAGAAAAAAGGCGGCTGGTTTAAATGAGAAGATTGAACAAATTTGTTTTATTTTTCCCCTAACTTCAACACTTAAAAAAGCTTTTATTAACGTTTGATTAGATTCATGAATGAACGGCTAAAGATGAGCACCTGCAATTTAGAGGTGAACCGAGTTGAATAATGAGCAGACCGGGCTTGCTACATCCTAGGGCACGAAGCAAGTTTTCTGATAGCATGAATTGATAATTTGAATTGTTCACAAAATACTTGCATAGGAAATCATTCAAATTTATACACAATATGCAAAGTTTAGATCATAAGTACATAACATTCACCATGTGATTTGAAATATGTATCAACCAACAACACATGTTATTGTTGTCCTAATTCCATGCAATTGTAATGGCTACAACTCACTTGCTTATGATTTGTACTCCATGAAATTTTGTAAGCAGTAGCGTCTTATATCAATCTACATAGCCGTAAAATTTTTAGAAGTTCAAGGTTACCGTTTCCATTCTAGGAGGAAAACTTGAAATTTACTCATCATACTATGTTCAACAAAGCTGAGTGAATTTTGATTTTTGATGTATTTGTTGCCCTTGTACTTACAAACACCTACCTTCATGACTGTTTGGCTCAAAGGCGTCCACGGGGGAGGACATACCTTTTTCGTGCATTTTGCCTCTATCTGGAGCTTCTGATGCATAAAATAATTCAGATTTTGAAAGCGCTAATCAAAACCTTTCATTTAATACCCGTCCCAATAACATTTGTTGAAAAAACATTTTAAGGCGCACTTCGTTATGAAGAGTTCCTCCTGTAAGATATTTTCGAATGTTTAAAAAACAAAAAACTTTTGAGACACCACCACTTGTGACCTTTTCACAAACCTTGAGCTTTGTAGCTTCTATAGTTTCTGAAGCAACTTGCTATGACGCACAAGAAGAAGGACAAACAGATAGATGGAAGGACGGATATATAAGCAGCTTGGACACAAAACTAGTAGGTTTTCATAGAATTTATTTTCCAAATCCCTAAAAATCAAAGGGGTTGGCCCAATTACAAATAACTAAGTGGCTCAAATTCTTCGCTGATAGTAGTGGGATTTGTAAATTCAACATTTTCGTCAGTGAAATTCTATTCGTATCATTAAATTAGATACATATATACATTTACGTGGTTCTTTAGAATATCTTTACATTCCAAGGGAGAAAGAACCCGCCCCACGACACCACAACGCTAGCCCACCAGCGCATTCACGCGTCCCCAGACAAGGCCAATCTCGGCGGATCCTAACATCCTCTTTCGCCGAGGCAGCAGACTATCGCTGCAGTCCTGCACCGACATTTTTCTGCCAACTTTCACTACAATTTTAAGAAGGGTCTTCTTATGAATAGAAGTGAATCCTAAACATTTTCTTTGTACCAAATACTGTCAAGTAGGATGTTAATTGAAAGGTCTTGAAATTAGAATGTCGATAACTGAGTATTTAGGAGAAGCAAGAAAATACGGATAAAAATATGGATTTCCTCTCTCGCGATTGGAGACCTGTCGACCGCAAAAGCTGAGAAAAATCATGGAGGTAGTTCTTTCGGAGTATAACAATGACAAATGACTAGAGAAGTATAATTTTGCCTTTTCAAATAAAATCTTGAGGGCACCCTTAAGCTCAATAGAATTTAATGTTTAGGTGTCTAATTATGAGACCAATCAACCGGCAAATACCTCAGAAGTTAAAGTTAGCTGAACTTTGTCGGAAAAATAGTGTGTCTTTTAGAGGAATAGAACTTTAAAATGAAATAAAATACAAATACATTTCTTTGATTGTCATGAAATTGGCTTTGTTGTAAAAACCATTTTCTGTCATTTTAATGTTAATGAGTGCCACGACTAGCGCGGAGGAAATCCAAACAATAGGGTCCGATTTTCGACTACTCTAACCAATAACTGGGGCTGTATTGCCAATCACGAGCGAATGTAGTCTTCCATTCTTTCCTATTTATGGTGAAATTGTACACCAAACTGACTTTAAAATGAATAGCAGCTGTCACACATATGAAATGGTTAAAAAGTGTTACCAACTTAAAGTTCTATAACTCTAAAAAACACCTTTAAAATTCCATTATTCGAAAATGGTGTCAACTCATACTAACGGAATATACCGAAAATATATACCACCAGCCCATAAATCTTATTTATGACTAAATACCAAAGCAGAAAACACTTGACAGCTGTCACACCATACACAGTATTAAAAATTATTGCCAACTTAAAGTTCTATACCTCTAAAAAACATCCTTTGGTAGGATTTATCAATTTTAAATTTTCTTCTACCAAATCGAGACGGTGCCCTTAAATTCATTGAAAGTATATGTTCAGATGCCCATTTGCAGGACTAATCAGCCGAGAAAATTTCACAATCATGGAATAAAATTTATCGAAGCTATGGTGGTGTTAATTTTCCAGCATTACAACAACACAAACACAAGGGCATGTTCAAATATGCGCTTCCAATTGACTTAGATACTACGAGCTTGTTAGTATACGCATCAAAACTTCAAGGAGGGTATAGATCATGAATATATTTGTAAAATTGTTCAACGAGTGACATCAGCAATCGTAAAACGAATTGCAACAGTTTCATCGTAAATAAAAATTTGGAGTGAGTATTTGTTCAACATTTGAAGTACTACTGTGACCAAAAAATAAGGTGACATTTGAATGTAAACTGCGCTCGTCGAAGGATTTGGAGGATTTTTTTTTTCAGGTTCGTAGTATCTGTGACATCTTTGTCAAATTTACATGTCAAAATATTCATTGGTGTTTGAGATACGCGTCGTTTCCGGGATGGCCTTCAGTTCCGTGTTCGCTGCGGCTTGAATGTCCTCTATAATATCAAAACCGTGTCCCCGGAGCGGTCTTTTGAGCTTGCTGAACAGCCAGAAGTTGCACGGCGCCAGATCAGGTGAATATGGTGATTGCGAAACGATATAGGTTGAGTTTATGGCGAAATGATCACGAATTACGATTGCAGTATGGGATGGTCCATTATCGTGGTATAAAAACCAAAAATTGTCTTTCCACGCTTCCGGCCTTTTTAGGCGGATAGCGTTACGCAAAAGACGGTTAACGTTCAAATAATATTCCTTGTTGACTCTTTGGCCCGGCGGAAGCAATTCATAATACACAACACCACGATAATCAAAGAAGAGAAGAGGTTGATGGTCGCCCAGGGCGCTCTTCGTCTTCGACACGTTCACGGCCGGCTTGGAACTTACTATACCACTTGTAAACATTTTTTTAGACTTAGTCTCATCACCAAAGGCTTTTTGTACCATTCTGAATGTATCCGCAGCAGAAAATTGATTCCACAAACAAAATTTAATGAGTATTCAACAAATTTCGACGTCGCAAAAAACGACAAACTCACTTTTAGTAGCTCACAAAACGACGCGTATCTCAAACACTAATGAATATTTTGAAATGTAAATTTGACATAGATGTCACTGACAGTACTACCAACTTAGAAAAAAAATTATTCTCCAAATCCTTCGACGCGCGCAGTTTAAATTCAAATGTCACCTTATTTTTTGGACACAGTAGTACATACAGGCTTTTGCCTCTTCATGAATATGTACTGTTTATATGTGACAAAATGATGGTGGTATGTTCTTATAAGTACAACAATGAGAAATACTTTAGAAGACAAAATTCACTCAACTTTGTTAATTGTAATAATAGGATTTATGAATATAGCATTTTTCACTTAAGATTCATATGGGTACCCTTAAAATCACTGAAATTTGGTTTTCAGTAACCCAATAAAAGATCTTTATTCTTTGTAAGTTTCAATAAAATCAAAAATTATTTATGGAATCTTTAACCGATTAAAATTTCTCCTCTTCAACTAGACCAATGTGGGCTTTTCTACTTTTGATTAGATTAGAATAACAAAAACGACGTTAAGATTTTATTTAGACAAGGGTTGTTAGTAATACCGCAATATCATGGAGCCAGGTTAAAATGAGGTAAAAATCTGTTTTCTTTTACAGCAAGTATGTATTTATTGAGGAGGTCGTATAAGTTTTTCTTGAGTTTATTCATTACTCGCGTCTGCATACCGTGAGCTTAGTACAAACCCCTCCTGACATGAGCGCAGTTCTATCACTCAACTTGTTCTGATTGATTTGAGCTCAGTAAACGCACACAATTATTTTCATGTTTCTCTACTTCTCCTGCCTACCCCATGATCAATAATATCAAAAGATTTCATCAAGACCCTACATTCTATACCCTACTCGACTATCTTCGGTGCAAAATATTTTTATGATATCATATCCATATATGGAGAGACTCACCCTTAAAATTCTTTAACATTTTAGGTAAATTTCTTGATAGAAATTGCGGAGAGTATCATATATATATATATATATATATATATATATATATATATATATATATATATATATATATATATATATATATATATATATATATGTATATATATGGGATATAACGAAATTTGTGACCACGCTAGAGGTTGCAGTTTTGCTCCGATTTTCACAAAATTTTCAGGAAAGGTGTATTGGTCAAGTTTGTGAACCAGTTATATCGGCCGGACAAAAACAAAATGGCGGCCACTTTAGACGAAAAATCGTGGTTTCTATTCTGACCAAAGTATAGCTCCGATATGGATGAAGTTTGTTATGAAGGTTCACTGATGTATGTGATGAATCTCATAATAAAAAATCCAAAGTCGGTACGGCAGAAACAAAATGGTGGCCGCTCAAAGGTCGAAAAACGTGCAAAATTTTGTTGTTGTAATAGTGGCCAAAGCTTTCAACAGATTTTCATGAAATTTGGCAGTTAGATACAAATTATAAGTATTTCGATCCGACGTATATGAAACTTGGTTACAAAGTAGGGATTACTTAGATCTACAGACTTTGATATTTTGGTGATCATGCATGCGCAAATTTTTAAAATGGCGGCGGTTTAAATATGCGTTTTTTTCAGATTTTTGTGACGCTCTAGCGGTCACATTTTCCAACGGATTTTGATGAAACTTGAGATTATGGATTTCTGTACTATGTTCTTGTATTTTGCAGAAAATTATTGAAATTGAATGAAAAATATAAAAGTCGAAAATTTTAAACCCAATATTTTTAGCTGCCATTTTCACTAAAAATTGAACTATTTTGCCCTGTCTAGAGTGAAACTCCGATTTGAACGAGATTTGGCAAATTGATTCATGAGGTCCTAGCCCACAAAGATTTAAAATAGTCCAAAATCAAATGCATGCACTCAATATGGCGGCTCCCAAAGGTCAGGAGGCAAGCGCAATTCGCTATTTTAGTAGCAACTGAAATAATGAATTTTTTTCATGGAAATGTTTTAAATGACTTATCTTGAAAGTATTTATAAATCAGACTGTTTTTTAAATATTGTAAAATATTTGTAACAATGCCCTAAAAAATTATAAAACCGCGACTTGTCTGTCCGTCCGTCCGTCCGTCCGTCCGTTTGCTCGTGCGTCACAAGTTTTCTCGCAAGCCACATAAGCTAGAGTGGGGAAATTTTCTACGTAGGTTAAAAGTGGTGCCTCTTGAAATTTGCGGTGTAAAAAAATATTTTAAAGTGTTTAAGGGGGTCTCCCCATACAGGGAGGTGACATAAACATTTTTTTTATTCCTCTAGCCCTCTAGCAGCCAAGTTTCTCAACAGATTCCGATAAAACTTGAAATTATAAGTTATTAAGGCAAGTTAATTTAATTTAATTATGTGAATCGGATGACAAATAAAAAATTCGAAAATTTACAGCTTAATGATTTTAGCAGCCGTTTTCAACAAAAATTCAAAATGACGGACCCTGATGATTCAAAAAAGAATCGGAAATGTATATATTAATGGCAACGCAAATGCTTATTAGACTTTTATGGAAATCTTTTGAAATTAACTATCTGATCTATTTAAGCCAAAAAGTTATCACATTTGTGTGGTAACCACTGTGAAATGTGTAAACAGCAAATGTCAGAAGGGTGAAACCAGTATTTATATGTTTATAACAATTTATTACCCGCCGATTTTCAACATGTGATCCATACGTGTTCAACCCAATTTAATTAGCAAAACATTTGCGCCTCTATGAAGGGTCTCCAAATACGAACGGTGACAGACTCTTTTTGTCAATAAATACCCATGTAGTGCTCTTAGAGGAACAAAATATTAGAGGGGCTCTAACCGTATAAATGCCTGTCCGTGAGCGACCCAACAATTTGATATGACCAGTTTTTCCCCTCATTAGCTGTTACCACCTTCGGCTCTTTTCGTGGGTATTGTAGATTGGTATATACTAAACTAGCCTGGTCATTTATGGTGTTTTGTAGATTTACGAGTGCGGACAGCACTTATGGCGTTCAAAATTCTAATGACTCATTACTTAAAAATCTAATGCAAATCTTTAGCGCAAGAAATTTTCTAATTTTCATCAGGAAACTTAAAAATTCGTTAAAAAATTTATTGTATTTCACTTTCAAATTCGCATTGATATAGTTTTTATTAAATAAATCGTATGGGATAAATATTCATTACATCAGCTTCATACACATATTTTACAATTTACAAATTCATATTCTTGGATGAAAATCAATTGTTTAATTCATAAATATCAAATTCAAATTAATATTTACATTCGTGCACATTTTCGGGCACACTCGGGTTAGAAACTGTCACTCAGCTTACATTGCCGTTAGGGAGGTATTTGGTGTTAAGGTATGGTCACGCTTTTGCTCAGTTTTATTAACTTTCATTATAGTTTTAACACAAAACTCATAAAAGTACATTAACTGCAAACGAAAATCGCCGCATATTATTGATAGCATTAACTCTGATTCATTCAATTCATATTTAAACCAGTTAGGACGCAACTCATTAACCAACCTTTGATAGTATGAGATCACTCACTTAGCGTGAACAAGTCATTACTTAAAAATTCATTTTCCCCATCCGTAGCAACTAAGCTGATTCGTGTCTCTTAAATTGAACCCAAAGTTGCACTTCTGTCAAATCGACTGACAGACGTGAGTAAACATTTTACGCGTCGGGATTTCCGTCGAATTTGATCAAATGATTTCAAATCGAAAGTGTTGATTTGATTTTAATATCGTGTAATACGTGAGGTGAGGTTTAAAGAACATAGTGAAGTGATTAAGTGATAGTGACACTAGTTACAAACATAGAAAACTAATAATGAAGGGCATAGTGTTTACGTGCGGAAATGATACGAAATGCTGGTTGCCAGGAACATCTTTTCACATGTAAGTTGGCAATTATTGCTTTATTTTTTGAGTGCGCGTGTATTTTTTGAACATTTTGATTTAGTTAGTGTTAATTACGTGCGTTTTCTGGATAATCAGTCAGTACTTCATCCGTTTGCTTACAGGGGCGTGGCTTAATTTTTAGTGCTATTTTCTTCATGCTCAGCTTATATTCCCATTTAGTTTGTTCCCCAAGAGTCAGTGAAATAGTCAAATGGAAACATTAATGGGGGTAATTGAAATTTTAAAATTTTGTTATTTGGTATTGTATGAAATATTTTGCTTGCTACTTTTTGATGTTTCGGACGGTGCATGAAATTTTTAATTTTAATTTTTCTGTACGTTATTAAGTTTCAGATGCTGCAAATAATTTTTCGCTTGGATTTGTTTTTTTGCTAGTAATTTTGTGTAAAATGATTGATCATCAATATCAGTAATGCAAAAAAACTAATGTATAGAAATTGGATGCTATTATTTTAGTCTGAAATTTTATAACATTAAAAACTTGTTGAATTATTCAGCCTCAGCAAAATAAATTGTAAGATATTGATTTTAATGAAACAATCCACATTAAATTTATTATGTGTTACTGCAATGAAAATGAATGAATTATTGCCCATACTTTTCGTCATCTCTGAAAAAATTTGTTGGTAGTTGTAAATTTATATAAGTATTAGTAAATTAAGGGGAAATTCGGACAAAAAAGTTGTTGATTGTCCTCTCTAGAGTCTTGTATCTCTATGGTAGTGCTACAAAAAATTGCAGTAAGATGTCCAGTAGTAGGTAAGCCAAATTCTTTCTCGAAACCTTACGCTACATACGAGAAATTTATCTTTCCGGCTGGTGCTGCCAACGGCGATTTTAATTTTTCAATTTAAAAAAAAATTTTCCAAACCCTAACAAATCAAGTGAAAAAATAATTTTGTTTAGTCAGACAGAAAGCAGGCCATTGTTCGTTAAAATCTCAAAATGTTGAAAAGAAATTTAAATGAATTAAATAATAAAATTCACATTGTATCGGTGACTATGAATATTACAAATTAACGATAAAACAGGAGACTTTAAAAGTTACAGGAGTCTGGGACTCCTGTATAAAAGACAAGAATGCATTAGTACATATAACCAAATCTGATTACAGCAAAGTTTACCGTGGTCAACGTCGATAAAATCTGCCACCAAGGATAACATTCGAAGCGTCATGTCGGAAGGGAAGACTTTGACTGATCCACTCATAGATGACAGAGAGAATGAATGGGAAATGCATCAAGAGAGTTAAAGAATTTCATGATGTTGCGTGAAGTAGGCACTTTATCAGCTCTTCATTGGAATTTCAGTTATGTTTGACATGATGTCTTCTGCAAAATTTCGCGTTTTCAATTCAATATTTTTTCCGTGCGGCAATTTTTACTTGAACAAAATAAACGATTGATTTTTGTCCACGAAGGGTACGTTCCCGAGTTGCTTTTGATAGCTGCTTTCACGATTCCACTTACATCATTTCGGTTTCTTTTCAGTTTAGTTCTTTATCACTTTTGTGACACTTTTGCACTATTTTTCACACGATTTATCTCAAAAAACTGTTTTGTTTGCTATTCAAAATTCAACTTGACAAGACATTTCCCATCAGCAGTTGAATTTTCTAAATACTATGTTTTCGATCATATGCTTGTGCTTTTGTTGACAATTTAGCGGTCAAAGTGTAAGAGGAGTAGGATTTCTGAACGAGAAGCCAGCGAGCCACTTGAATGTGTAGATATTGTAGCGGTGTGGAAGGTCAGAGGGTTTAAATTCATATAAGTGAGCAATGTAATTTTGTAATAATAAACCTTCACCTACCTATGAAGGATAATAAGTATTTTTCGTGTTCATTACTTTCTATGATGATGGTGCTTTGTATTCTGAAAAGTTGAAAAAGCAGAAGGAAGTTTTCCTTCTGTACGACAATGCCAGTCCCTACTGGGGCAATGCAGTAAAAGAACTTTGGGAGCCATTTCGATGGCTGCATTCTCCTCTGGCCTGGCGCCTTCAGATTATTGTCTTTTTACCTCTTTAAAGATGCACATGCGTGGAAAAACTTTCAACAGACGAAGAAGTGACGCAGGAGGTGAACAAATGGGCAAATAGAGTGGTGGTAGTAGCAGAGTTGTTGGAGTTAGGCATACATATATAGTATACATGCATTTATATGTAATTTAAATGAAAACCTGGATTGTTTAGCAAGTAAGTAAAAATTACGGGCGACTCAGTGTCACATTTCCGTACTGCATCTGTTGAAATTTATTTAAGAAAATGTCTAACAAATGTGGTACCTACCGAAGCATAGTGAATTCAGATATTTTCTGCTGCAAAATTTTTCTTTCATTGGTCCTGGATGTTGAAAATATTATTTTTACTCCCAAAAAATTTGGGTGAGTTTTTTTAAAGCTATCCACCACTTCTCTTAACACTTCTACCATCTTTGTTGTAGAGTAATTGCCAATTTCATCATATCCCTAAAATAATTAGTGTTTATAGAGTATTACAATCACAAAATGATTTTTACCGCAGGAAATGAAGTTCTTAGTTCAAGATAGATAATTCCATCTTCATAGGCTTCTTCAAGCAGTTGGTAGTGATAATCTCGATAAACAGGCAAATATCTGATGGCGTCTCCAATGGTGGTAAACATGTTTTCAAATTTTCGCCAAACATCATTTATGAAAGGATAGTCAACTGTAATGAAACGTATTGAATGGGAAATGCCTTATTAATTGATTTGCTTACTTTCTGGTGTTGGTGTGTATAAATTGATTAATTTCTCCAGCTCTTTATCGTATACTCGAGCATCAGGAGCTTTCAATCTTTCATCTTGTATTTTGACGTATGTAGTGCACTGGTGATCCATGATCTTCCGAAAAGTCATTACGACAACTCCTGCATTATCAACACATTTCAAAATGTTTGGTCTATAGGTTATATTTTTTATCACCCAATTTGATGAAACCATTGCAGTATTATGACCATGCAACAGTGCACCCTTCGGCATATCTTTTATTAATTTAAATACTGGGCTGCTTTCTATGCTTGACTTAGCTTTGAAGAAATGAGCAGCCGGAGGATACTGATATGGTGTTTTGTTCCATTTTGCGATCTATTAGATAAAATACAATTTTTCAAGTAAGCCACATTTAGTTAAAGAAAGCATTTGAGTAAACTAGATTGCTACGAATAATTTTTATCAAGGATGCATTAAATAATATACTATAGCAAACTGCGATGGTTCGACCTACAACCACAATATTTTTTACACTGAGAATAACTGTGATGGTTCTAGAGAATAAAAAAAATCCATAGGGAATGCAATCCAAAAATATATTTTAAGAAAAAACGTTTACAAAAAATAAAAAATCCTGTTGGCACCAGCAGCCGGAAGGGCAAATTCCTCGAAGGTACCCTTAGTTTTGAAACATATAATAACTTTATTGGCCGCCACTTTGAAAGTCAAACAATGTTAAAGGAAAATGTCTTATTATGTAATCACTTCTAATTTAAGCCATTCAAACGTTTCCATGAAAAGTATTCATTAGTTCAGTTGCTACTAAAATAACCAATTACGCTTATTTTCCGACCTTTGAGTGCCGCTATTTTGAGTTTCCACCTTTGATTTTGTTTGTTTATTTTAAATTTATATATCTTAGGGTCTCGTCAGTAACTATGCCGAATCTCGTTCAAACAGGAGTTTTTATTTATTTATTTAAACCCATTTTACAGACAAAAATTCAATTACAAAATAGACTTAAATAATTAAATATCGTTTAAAGTAACACACATTTATACAAAAAAAATCAAGCAGAATAACAGACAATGCAAAAATAATTAATTTTAAATGAAAATGGCAGCAAAAAATATCAGCTTTTAAAGTTTAGAATTTTTTATTTTTCATCCGGCTTGAATAATTCTAAACTAAAAAAGATCTTAATAAATTTATTCATAATCTCCAATTTCATCGAAATCCATTGAAAAATATGGCTGAGAGAAGGCCACAAAAATCTGCGAAAACCGCATATTTAAGTTGTTTGACAAAATCTTTACAAAAAATGTTTACTACTTTAAAATTAAGTATCATAGAAATCGAATCAAAATGGTAACTTTGAAATTTCGGTATTCAACAAACCGCCATTTTGTTCAAATTTTTACCAAATAATCGAATTTCATCATAATCGGTTGGAAGGATGGGTCATAACCACAATAAGAAATGTTTGCACGTTTTTCGATTTTCAAGCAGCCGCCATTTTGTTTCAGACGGTTTGACATTGAGTTCTTTATTGTGAGATTCATCACACAGTTTAATGTATCTCTGTACCAAAATTTCATCCAAATCTAAGCTACACTTTGGTCAGAACAGAAATTACGATATTTCGTCTAATATGGCCGCCAATTTGTTTTCTCTCGGCCTATTTAGCTGGTTAAACATCTTAATCGAGATATTTGGCGAACATTTGAACATTAGAGCAAAATTGCCACCTCTTGTGTGGTCACCTATTTCGTTGCATCTCATATATATATATATATATATATATATATATATATATATATATATATATATATACATATATATATATTTATATATATATATATATATATATATATATACATATATATATATATATATATATACATATATATATATATATATATATATATATATATACATATATATATATATATATATATATACATACATATATATATATATATATATATATATATATATATATATATATATATATATATATATATACATATAAAATGCGATTTGAACTTCCAATCCACAATGAAAGCCGCTCCGAATTCTCGTTTCCAGTAGGCTTCCCACTTTTGAATATTGTGTGCGATCTCATGTCTTGAATATCATTACCAGTCTAGTTCGTTTCCTGGATTGTCAGTAATTTTAATTTATATTGACTGGCGTGTTGTATAAGCTCCTTAATAGCGCCAGGGTAATTAATTCATCTGACATTCTAGGATCCAATACCATAGTCTTTTTTCGATTGCGAGGGCGTTGCCGTGAGTCCAATCCATTCTGAGGCCCGCCCGCAAGTTTTGAAACAATTCAGGGAGTTCAAATTGCACGTTATTGATTTCAAAGCAATAAACGAACGGTTGTGTGCGATCTGTATAAAAGCGAAATTCTTCAAAATCTGGCTGATTTTTGTTCAGGCTCCGACCGAAGATAAGGACGAAGAAACGAAGGAAATGTTCTACAATCACCTGGAAATACAAGTCGACTTATTGTCAACAAAGGATACAAAAATAGTTCTAGGTGATTTTAACGCTAAGGTTGGCAATGAGCTATCTCATCAGGGAACGACTGAAGGATATAGCCTCTACGATATTACAAATGACAACAGTCAGTGCCTGATCGACTTTGGTCGTAGCAGAAATCTATTCATACGTTTGACTTGCTTCCCACATCGACCCATTCATAAAATGACCTGGGTATCACCGGATAGCAATACACAAAACCAGATCGATCATATTCTGATCCAACAATGTTGAGCCTCGAGCATATTTGAGGGCCGTACATACCGAGGATCCAATTGTAACTCAGATCATTGCTTGATCAAGTTGACCTATCGATGTTGTATGTCATAGGCATATTCGGTGAAGACCGGCTCGCTCCAAAAATTTGACATCGAAAGGCTCAAAATAGCGTCTGTGACCAAAAATTTCATGGAGACTCTTAACAACCAGCTGGCTCCCATCTTATCAGTCATATCGTTAACGACAAGCCATGAGCTCTGGATGGAAGTGAAAGTGGCTATTAAGACCATGGCAGAACAGACAATCGGACATCAAGCCCGGCGCAAGAGAAATGATTGTTTCGATGTTGAGTGCCAGAATGCGTTAGACAAAAAGAATCAGGCGTACACAGATTACGTACATAGGAAAACCAGGACGAAAAGAGAACACTATGAAAATCTCAGAAGAGTAGCGAATAAGATAATTAAAACTAAGACAGGAAAACACTATGATCACCAATAGAGAATTATAGATGTAAGTCTAGCGAGCAACAACACAAGGCAAGCATACAAAGTAGTGAAAAGCCTGACACGTGGTTATCAGCCCAAATCCACGCTCTGTCGTGATGACATCGGCAATATCATCGCTGATGAAACCAAAATTAAGGAAAGATGGGCACCATATTTCAAGAAGCTCCTTAATCCTCCGCACAACCCCAGGACATCAGAGTCTATAGATATCTGCGGAGAGCTTCCGTTAGCCCCACCTACTCTGGATGAAGTTTGTTCCTTCATCAAACCCCAAAAGAATACTGAAACGCCGGGCATCGCTGGTATTCCGATGGAGCTCATGACATATGGTAGCAGTAATATTAATAAAGCTATTCACAATGTTATCCAGCACATTAGGCAACAAGAACACATGCCGAAAGAGTGGAGCCAATCAATTATATTCCCTTTCCACAAAAAAGGTAACAAGTTTCCGCAAAAATATGACAAGTTTGTACGTCGTACAAAATATTTTCTAAACTCTTAGAAAATAAAATCGAATCATACGCCAACATTATTAGTGGGGAGTATCAAGGTGGTTTTAGAGCAGGTAGATCCACAAAAGACCAATTGTTCACAGTCAAGCAGGTACTTGAAATATGCTGGGAGTTCAACATACACGTACACCAAATTTTCGTTGACTTTAAGCAAACAAACGACAGTATTGATCGTAACATACTGTACGAAATAATGCTTTGCTTTGGTATTCCAGCCAAATTAGCCCGTCTCACCAAAGTGATAATGACGTTGACAACCTCCCAAGTCCGCATCATTAACCAACTCACCGAAGTCTTCGACACAAATATCAGACTTAAGCCGGGGTACGGGCCTGCCATATTGCTATTCTATTTGGCTCCGGAGTACGTCATAAGAAAGCTACCTGTCTATACACGAGCCTCATTACTATACAAGTCAAGCCAAACAGTAGCCTATGCAGACCACATCAATATTTTGTCACGGTCATTAACAACTGCCAAGGAACTCCTCCTGAAACTCGACAGCAAAGCAAACCTAGTAGGGCTACAAATCAATGAGAATAAAACAAGGCTTATGACGCAGCCGAGGGAAAATATCTTGAATGCACAAAATATCACACTTGGCGAATACAGTATCGAAAATGTTTGTGTATTTAGGCGCCAAAATAATGAAAACGGGTAATGAAAGAGACAAAATGTGCCGAAGAATAGAGCTCAAAATTAAAATATTTTATTCAGCCTTGAAGATCCTGAAGACCGGCTGCATATACAAGAAAACAAAGCTCAAAGTATACAATCTGTGATAAGACCTGTGTTATGCTGTGGGTGTGAAATATGGACCCAAACCCAAGCATCCGCAAATATATTGAATGCCTTTGTGCAATGGGTCCTGAGGCGAATAATCGGAGCGAAGCTAGACGGGGACTTATGGCGAACTCGATACAACCATGAGCTGTATGAAATATTTGAATGTAGACATGGCCATATATTTTCCATTTAAGTGAAAAGCTCATACAAACATAATTTGCTTGAATTTTTTACTTAAATGAGAAATATGAACGTGCAAATTTATGTTATTGTCTTATATGATGGAACAACATAACACAATACATAAATAGGAAAGCGAGAGGACGGCTACTCTACCCTGCGACAGCACCTGTAAACGAGTCAAAAAGGGGTGAGCTCACCCGATAGCCAGCTCATTATAGTGGAGGGGTCAGCCAACGTGGCGGGTCCTATACCCGGTCAGGTTCAAAATGTAAGGAAAGACCGAGTTTTAAATTTAATATTTAATTTTTATATTTAAATTTACTTTGGAACACGTATGAATGACAGCCAAGAAAGTTTAAAATTAAGCAAATTTATATCTATGACTTGCACTGTCATTAGTAATAATCTATTTCAAATCCTCAGTTTCATATTATAGCAAAAAAATTCTTAATTGTTTATGTCTCCTTTAGTGCATATACTAGTTTTTTATGCAAAAAAGTATGATGTTATCGGGTCACCTGGTTTGTCTTTGAACATTTTCAGTTTAAGTTTTAAATGAAAATGATAATTTAACAAACAAGCAAAAAAAAACACCCCACACTGTACGCTCATTCTACGTGCTTACAGTTCGAACGTTAAAAGAAAGTGTAGATCATCCGACATTTAATATTTGCTATAAAAAGATAGCTTAACCTTTTTCTAACTGCATGAGACTAAATTCCGATGAGCAAGCAAATAGTTTGGCTTTCACATTAAATAAGTTTGAATATTTACTTCGCATACAAAATTTAAATACCAAATTACTTCCACGTTGGTCTAAATAATTAATACCTATGGAAGTGATTTTGTGCCTTTACACTCGAAAATACAATATATTAATGTGTGACATTGCAGTATAATTATTCTATATAAATTTTATGTATAGTATGATTTTTGCTAAAATCTTAGTCGTGACTTAAACAATAAAGAAACCAATATATAAATAAATATAACTATATAAAAATTTTTAGAAAGAAAACAAACGGGTACTCATCCAGCATCTTCAACGGGTGCCCATAGATGGTGTGGGTGATGCCTGAAACTTTCTATTTGAAGTACGTTAAGAGTGCTGGAATAATATCATTGCGTTTCACAATTGATTGAAATGGCGAACAACTCATTAAGTTTCACAATTCATTGAAATGGTGAGGAAAATTTCAAATCAATCTTTTGCACTGTATGTAAATCAACTTCCTTTATCCTATATGATGTCGAGACAACATCAACAAGTGGTTCCGTTATAGCTACTTTTTGAATACAACTCCTATCAAAACCAAAAACATCGCTCCACCAATTAATTTTTTTCCTCCTTATCCTGACGATCTTCAATTGTAGTTATGAACAAAGTTCCACGATTTGGAAACATCATCCCATTTATCTCTTGCAAACAACACCGTATCTAAGAATAATTCGTGAAATAAACAGTATCTCATCCATTCAGATATTATTATAACAACTTTTAAACGCATTATTATATCAGTAATCAAGCACTCGCTGTGTTTTGGTCAAGCGCTTATATTTTTATATAAATTATCAAAAATGTTATGAGCATGTGAAATATCATCAAATTGGCTTGGAGGGGATAGTGATGTAAACACTCCTTCTCCAGTTTATTTTGATATTTCTCAGTGAACTCATTGATGGCGCAAAGCAATAGTCTCATTTTCTACATGTATAAAAACGTATACTTAAGAAATTATAAAGTTTATAACTAATGTATGGCATTCGAAGTTTAGGCAACTTTTCCTTTTACTAGAACCAAAGTTCATTGCTCCCAACTTTTTCCTCTTAAATTCACCAAAGGAAATTGATGTTACCACAGACTTTGTTCACAATAATGATTTATGTACATATACATGAAAACGAAAATTATTAGCAGACTGTTATATCCAAGTTGCCACAAATAACAGGAGCCTTTCTACAAGAAAACTTCCTGACGCATTTCCACCCTCCACTTTCACAAACCAATGAGCACTCAAGCCTATTTTATTTTTAACGGGTCTTAATTTAGCTTTTAACTCCCATTTGAAGAAGGCACAATCCGAATTACCTCAATTCAAAAGCCGCTCGGCGGAAAACTCTGAGATATGTACATATCTCTCACCCAGACGCTGTTAATTTTCAACCGAAGAACGGGCAAGTAATATTCAACATGCGTCGTCCTTGATCAAAACGCCGATTCAATCCCATCTCAAGCGGAACTCTTGACGCCACTAATATTTCTGAATAAGTCATTATGTTTGCCATTATAAGCGTTTTCTTTTAGTTCCCAGTGTCCTGCACTCTTGTCAAATTGAATAAGAGACAAGAAATCTGAATCGTACCGTGCTGGTGCCAAATACGAGAAACGGGTGAGCGTAGCACAGTCTGAATGCAAGGAATGACCCGCACTGTTCACACAATATATGTATTTACTTATTGGCATCGTACGCCATTCAACGCAAAGCAAATCACGTGCGAGTCTGAAAAAAATTATAATTATTTCACTTAAAAATATCTGGCGACCCCGGTTCGCTTGGTTTAATATGCATAGGAGTAGATAAAATATCTTTCCGCATTCCGACGGGAATTTTCAAACACCCACTATTTAGAAACTTCATGCAGTATGCGAAGATACGTAAAATTTCCATTTTGTTTTTGGGCTTGCACTTCACGCACACATAATGATAAATTTTAAGTTACTAATTACATGCACTTTAATTTATACCACATCGAATCTTTTTAGGGTTTTGTAAAATAATTTTATAAAACCCTACTAAAATCGCGTCCCGTCTGTCCGTCCGTCCGCGTATCATAGCTCTTTTTCTCGCAAACTACTTAAGCTAGGAGCATCAAATCTTGTATGCAGGTATAAAGTGGTGATCTCTTCAAAGTTCAACTAAAAAAATTTTATAAGGTATTTAAGGGGCTCTCCCTATATAGGAGAATGGACTCCGACAAAAAAAATTCATCGAAGGTAGCCGATATGGGTATCAAATGAAAGGCCCTGATTAGACTTCTCAAAACAGGTCTTTATTTGACACTTTTTGCTTCGAGGGGTGCGCAAGGAGGGAAAATACACGAAAAAATTGTGTCTCCTCCTCGCGATTGGACACCTGTGGTCCGAAAAATCCGAAAAAAATTATGGAGGTAGGTGTTTATGAGTACAACAACAGCAATTACCTTAGAAGTAGAAATTCGCTCAACTTTGTTAATAGTAGTATGATACTTGAATTTTACATTCTCCCCCAATAAAATCGCGCACGTATCTTTAACCTGAACAAAATTCAATATTTAGATAGTCCTACAAAAGGTCCTTAAACTACCTAAGTTTGATGAAAATCGAATGCTATGCAAGGAAGTTATAGCCATTTGAAATTTGTCTAGTTACAACAACAATAACACATGATTTTGGTATTTCGTGTAACTAAAATTCGCGCAAAATTTATTTTACACTTGCAGGCTAATGCGGCTTTTTCTCACGGGTTAGCTTTGCATGCATCAATTAAAAACCAGAATGACCGCAGCTACACCGCAACGAAACGATCATTTTTTCGGGCTATTGTGCTCGGCGGGGCTTTTGATTTATATTAAAATAGCCAGAGCACTTTTTTTAACTCCATTTGCCGGCGCAGTTCTTGGGCGTACTCCCCGTGGCGGTCAAGAGCAGACTTCCCGTTTTGTTCTTACGGCACATGTCACACCGGTAGTTGAGGAGCCATTCGTGGATGAGCTGCGTTAAAAGATATTGCCGTGTCCAAACTTTAATTGTAGATTTGAATAATTAAATTTTTCAAATTTGTAATTAAAATTTGGATCAGCATTATGGGGGGTGTTCAAGCAAATTGCTTAGGTGACTGCTCGATACTACATGTTTCGACAATAGAAATGAAACGATTTCTCGAATTTAAGGCTTTAATGGGACAGGTACGAAAGAGTAAGTTCCAAGAATATCAAAAAAGGTTCTATGATAAAAACACTGATGCTTGGAAAAATTATGAACTGCACAAGGCTTCAACAAATTTGGGCACACTTGCACCTTAATGGCAATGCACAATCAAAAAACGATTCTGACAAATGGAAAAAACAGCCTAGTCTAAATCACTTTATTCCGAAATTTCAAGGATTTAATTGATCAGAAAACTTTGCAGTGTTTCTGTGAGAAGTTTTGAAGGAACATAAAGGAGGTATTAATTTTGGATTTGCTTGCTAGTCGTAAGATGCAACTGCAAGTGCCAGCAGTTTCCAGTGACATGGAGATGGACGACGGTGGAAGTCCCACTGACAGTGGTGCTGAGGGCCAGAAGAGGCCTATAGGGCCTCCAACTCATCAGCCTACTTCAAAGGTATCGAAAGCCCTGGAAATGAGCGATAGGGATTTATCCCAGCTCAAAAAGATAGCAAAAATAGCTTCCGCCAGTTTCGCGAAGACCATACTCAAACTGGGTGGAAGGCCGAACGTATAGGATAATAAAAGGAAATCAAAGACCCAGCAGCCAAGCTTGGCTGCTATCAAAAATGAGAGGGTGCCTCCTATAGACTTTCAGGGGTAGCGTCAAAAAAGAATGCGCACGAAACTCTAAAAGCGAGCAAGAGTTCAACGTGACAGTAAGCAGCTCGTCACGAGCTTCGCTCCACCCTTAAACGGCTGAAGATCAAACCAGTCTATTTAATTTTGTGTGTGTGAAAGTGGCGTGCTACAACTACATTCTTCCAGGAGAAAGAAAACTGACTATCCTTCTCAAAAACACGCAGAGTTTATACAATGAGAACGATATCGTGGCTGAGCGGAAGGAGCATCTCGGGGAAGAAAAAAAGTTCTCCACTATAATCCTCTAGGAGAGAACAAAGGACACTTACATCCTTCTCAGTCCAGCTCAAACCAGACTTTGAAGTGAAGAAAGCAATGGACATTAAGTCTTTATTGTATAGGGTAATCCATTTTACGCTTGGAAAAGTAAAGCTAAAGAAAACACATAAAATATTCAGATGGAAACAACATTTTTTATTCAATATAAAGACTAAGCCTTACCATTATACACATGAAATACAACATCATTCAAATACCTTCCACGGGACCCTCTTACAGGCTTGAATCCTTTTGAGGTAATTATCAATGACTTTTCGGCACATTTCCGGCAATATCTCGGCCATAACTTCACGAATATTGGTTTTCAATTCCTCAATATTTTGAGGATTGTATAATATTTCTGGTTTTACTAGCTGTTTATTCTGTTCCTCACTAGAACAAAATATGAATTTTATTATAAAAATCAGAATTGGAGAATTACCTACTTAACCAAGCGGCTAGGCCGCAGAGATTTCTGGCGAGGAATCTTGAATTCCACGAACGCCATGGTTACTAGATTTAATTTAATTCAACTTGCTACAATTAGCAGCAATGAAAATAATCCTAAGTCGCTACAAACTCGCAGCGCTTCCTTATTAAAACTCCGTCTTACGTGTACGATCAAAAACTGATTATATTTCTTTTACTTACGTCGATTTTTATACTTTCCAATTCTTACAAGCTAAACATAAAATATAGAATTTATTGGTCATCCATTACTTAGTATAAATTTTTAAAAATGGCCCAATTCTTAATTTATTGCTCATAACGACAAAACACTTAACTATACAAAAATATCATACACATGGACTTACATGAATCATTCTCACTTGGTCATATACTCTAGTGTCGCGTGTCAAAGGGAACACGAGGTTTCAGTTCACACCTTAAGGCGCAGCCCCGACTGAATGAATTTTCCGGATTCTGCAAAAAGCACTTTGGCTGCACACACTGCAAACCATCGACTCGATCATGCACACACAATCTGCTCGATTCTGCCTGCATAAAGCATGAAAGTCTGCACAGGTGCTAATTATTACAGCGAGCGCCAGTGTCGCTCGTTCGCCATGGGAAAAGTCGTCGCAAACAGAAGCGCATACATTTTCTTTGCAGCATTTGCCACCAAATTGGCTATGTGTCGCTGCCGCGCGCACCATTTCAACGGCAGATTGTGTAAGATGCTTTACAGACGATGGATGGGCGATTTTATTGCTAGTGGAAAATGCATAGATGGATAGATTGAAAAGTTGAAGTTTTAATTTGTAATTTTATTAGCTACTACTTTGAACAAAAATTGGTGATTTAGATTCTGTTCAATTCTTTTATGATTATTGATTGCATACGAGTATGTGCTAGAATAAAGTCATCAATAGTTCTTGAAATTAAAATCAAGCAATTTTTAACGTGAAAAGTTTAAATTTTTTTAATTGAAATTCTTACTTCGAATCAGCGAAGAATTATTACATTCTTTTCCACACCACCATGGCGGTAGAATGCACGGCGCGTTTTTTTTCACGGTTTCCCCTAGAGGCCTAATCCATGTGAAAGGCAGTTCACGTTGAATACATTTTTAGAAAAAGAATAATTCCCTTCAAGTTCACTTGCATTTGATTTAACCGCAGGACTATAAAATCAGATTTTTATATTTTTCATTGTTTTTAAAACTTGTCAAGTAACTAAAAGAGTTCCGTTTGCGCATAATTAGCGATTGACTTGGTATGATTTGTGGTAAGTACACACGCTGAAACAAAAATAATAGAAGGTAGTTCAATTTTCATCGCTGAATGCTATAGTGGCTGTGGAATTCCTGATTGGCATTTCCTCGCATATCTTGGATCGATGATCTCAGGCAAAAAACAGTTCATGTAAAAAAACATCAATTTTACTACCATAACAGTACGCCAGAAACAATCGTCCTTACTAATCACCACAGTGGTTAATTTTTCTGCCTCAACATACCATACAGCTAACAAACATTGATTTTTCCGTGCGATATGTAATTGCCCTTGAACCTGAAAGTACCAATCATGATTCTTATTAATGGTGATGGTCCCAGCTGAACCCTTTTTGAAAAATGGAAGTTTTTTAAGAGCCATTGCCTGATCAAACCCCAATTTATAGGCGCTATAAGGACATTTTATTTCAACTAACATATCTTTGGCTTCTATTAAACCATCAGGTGAAGCTCCCAGAAATGGTATTTCTTCATCTAAGAAAAGGCCACTAGGTTTTATTATAACGTTTTCTTGTTGCTCAAGCTGTTTGAGAGCTACTTTCTCATTTTGTTTACCATGTTTCACAGCACGTACGTGCTGTATGTTATTTTTAAAAAGTAATTGTTTAACAAGATTGGCGCTGCTAGTGGAACTTCTCTGCTTAGCAACTCTCCCAAAATTTGATGCTGTTAGTAGGTTTCTTCGGAGTTCAAGCCATTCACAGCTTTCACTTTGCAGTATAGTTTCTTTCCAAATTGAAAACCTTTCATCCTTAGACCTCCTTAGGTTAAGGAGAAAAGTTTCTTTGGCCGTTTCTAGCTCTTCGTGGGCCATATCTGGCGTTTCACATGTATCCCCATAGTTTTTTCTTCTTGGTTCGTAGGAAATAGTTTATTTTTTTTCTTCAGTGAGTGCCTTTTCTCCAGCTTTTTTTTTGTCTTTTTCGCTCAAACCTTTTAATGACAACCGATGGGCTTTTCCTCGTGACCGATTTCGCCAATAACCTCAGCAGTTTTGATGAATTGAATTTAATAGCTGATGCTCTACATCTTATTTCGTATTGGTTTCTTTGACAAAAGTTTATTCTTTTTCCACCAACAATCTTAGCAATGACACTATGGTACCGCTCAAGAACATTACTGTCCTCGTCTTGTATAAGCGATCGTGAGTGGCCTGCTAAACTTGTAAAAATCAATATGACTTTTTGCCAAAAACTACTACAAAAAATATATATATAAAAGATACTTTTTCTTCCTTTTGCTCTGTACAAAAGTAGTATTGGCATTTAGTATGACTTCCAAATGCATGGAATGGTGCAATTAAAATTGCATCATGCAAATTATTTATGGCATCGTTATTAGCAACACCGAGAAACGCTTTATGCTCTGCTATTGCCTTTGTCACCACTCGTCTCATTGCTAAGACTCTTTTCTGGGTGATTAGTTTGCGATATTTTATAGGGTACTTGGTATCTGTTTTGAATGCCTGCATCTTGTTACATAAATTTCGGAGAAGATGATTTCGGCATTCAATTTTCTCTATAGTGTTATTTGCATATGGCCTTCTTTCTAGTAACTTTGAATAGATATTTGAATCACTATCCGAAATTATACGGCCAGATATCAAATTATGCATTTCTAGAGATTTTGAAAACCCTTCTAGAATGATGTCGGATTCCATTCCTGATGAGGGACCTAAAACAAAATGTTCACATACAATCCGCAAAAAATATATAAAACTCAATTTCTTTACGTAAGCTTTTTTAAAGGACTGACCCGCTTGGAAAAATTAACTGTTTTTATTCACTTCTAGTTCTATTAACGATCCCGTTTTTCTGACACAGCTTTTTCTCATAAATTTTATCGTTAAATAAATTTCTGTATAATTCTCGCAAAGCATTTGAACCAATTCACTCACTCACTAGCAATTGTTTATATGAGTTCTAAAAAAAAACTCCGATGATAGTGATTGGTATCGAAAACTGGTCAATATTTTGTGTTTATGTTACGAATTACTGAAAATACCTTAAAAATTAAATAACTGATCAGATCGATAAAATTTCCGAATGATACCGAAAGTATGTTAAACTAAGGCAAATATTTTGAAACTCTGTACACTTATGCAAAAACAGTGGCAAGAAAGTATTCAATTACTATTTGATTGACGATATGCCTAAAAAAGTAAAAAAGAGAATTTCAAAAGGATAAAACGATATGAAAATTCAGCTATGATTTCGTCCAAGAGAGACATTTACTTCCAAATATTATACTTTGCTCCTTAACTTCACTCTACTGAATAATATTTTAATTTCTTAAAGAGCAACTCAAGCCTGGCTTAATATATTTTGCTGGCATATGCGTTAGGCCTCTTTAAAAAAATTCATTAAGAAAGTTAGGTTTTTGGAAACAACAATGGATGTAAAGCTATCAGTTAATAGCATTACGAATTTATATGTACCTTCAAAGTTTTTGTAGCACTTGTGTTCACTGACTGGCTCGCTATCTCGCTCAGCTAAAGTACAAATGCAGCAGTACTTGTTTCTCAACGACATAAATAAAATTTTTTGGCTCCTTCTACCAATTATAGTCGCCGCTCCTGACAGTGAAGAGTAATTTTTTCTGTATGACCTTTTAGCCCAGCAACCATCTGCGATCACATCTATTAAAGGGATGCCTTCACTATTTACTTGACCTTCCTCTATGGCGGTGCATCTTTCTTCTTCTGCAGCCTCACTCATACTTTTTAACTAGTCCTTTCCCCAGATATCCTCCAAAATTTTAACATTGTCGTTGAAATTTTTTTCGGATAGTGAAGGCAAATTGAAACTTGCATGCAGCTCTTGAAACTGCGAAAGACCACATCCTGTGCTCATCGCTCCGGCGACTGCACACATGTTCAAGTTCATCTCATTGGTCTCATCAGCAGTCACAAAAAATGATAGATTGCACATTTTGCAAAATAGTTTGAAAGATGAATTCAAGCCATTGCGTTTTTCATTTGCAATTACTATGTTTGCTAACCCACATTGTACAGTGCCATGAGATGCAGTCCCTCGAAGTTGCTCAAAAAAGTGATCAACGTTGACTATTCGACGACCGATTTTCATACCGTCAGTACATTTTTCATTGATATCAGCCCTATGCAAAGGAAAAATATTAATTGTTCCTGCCTTGATGTGGGTATAAAAGTAACAATTTAAAGGAAAAAGGCTAATTAAAAGTGGTCACTGTGTATGCACAGGCCTGTCCAACACTTTCTTCGGGTAACCAATGTGAACCGCCACGTCATTATCTTTGGCCTTTCATTTGTTTTAAGCAATAATTATCTTAACTTCTTCTAAATATATATATGTATATATTTATATAAAAAAGATTTAAAATAGTCCAAAATCAAACGCGTGCATTCATAATGGCCGCCCCCAATGGTCAGAAGGCAAGCGCAATTCGCTGTTTTAGTAGCAACTGAAATAATTAATTTTTTTCATGGAAACGTTTAAAATGACTTTACTTGAAAGTATTTATAAATCAGACTATTTTTTTTAAATATTGTAAAACATTTTTAACAATACCCTAAAAAATTATAAAATCGCGACTTCTCTGTCTGTCTATCCGTCCGTTAGTTCGTGCGTCACAACAAGTTTTCTCGCAAACCACATGAGCTAGAATGAGGAAACTTTCTATGTAGGTCAAGAGTGGTGCCTCTTGAAATTTACAGTGTAAGAAAATATTTTAAGGTGTTTAAGGGAATCTCCCCATACAGCGGGGTGACATAAACATTTTTTTTATTTCTGTAGCCCTCTAGCAGCCAAGTTTCTCAACAGATTCCGATAAAACTTTAAGGCGCAGCCCCCACTGAAATCGCTATTTTAGGCAAACTTTACTTTCGTCCATCTCCGAAACTACAAATGCTTTTTCAAAAATGTTTAAACGTGCTTTAAGAAAAAACGCTTTTCTAGTGAATTAACTCATTAGATTTTGGAAAAAAAATTTGAGGAAAAAGATATGATTCAAACAAAATGATGAGGTTTTATTGATAAAAAGCAGTAGAACTCAGAAGCTACTGAACATAAAATCTTGATTTAAATTGAGTTCGATAATTCACATTTGATTCTAGTGAATTAACTCAGCAAAATCTCAATTAACATAATAGCAAAAAAAACCTAGAACAAAATGCTCAAAATTCACA
The DNA here is from genome assembly GCA_963969285.1 of Odontomyia ornata. Lineage (NCBI taxonomy): Eukaryota > Metazoa > Arthropoda > Insecta > Diptera > Stratiomyidae > Odontomyia > Odontomyia ornata. The sequence continues at coordinate 193,375,571 of OZ017739.1, forward strand.
TAAATTTACATGCTCGGATGGAAATAGTTTAGTCTGTGCAGAGCTGCCAACCTGTTCAGACGTACCATCTGTGTTCTTCGGTTTTTGGTGCTCCAAGCAAATACAATTGTGTGTTTTGTGCAGACGTGGAATCTGTGCTGCTCGTTTTTTCGTGTGTGTTTTCGATTGTGTGTTTTGCGCAGACGGAGTGAGGATTGTTTCCTGTTGTTGAAGTGAGTATCTGTAGAAGCAGGTGAGATTATATGTTGAACTTTAGTTTCTTTTATGTGCTGGGTTGAGAAGAAAATATTAATTTCTTTTATTGCGTATTTATCAAGTCAAATCAGAATAAAAGTTCCTCATATTGTTTCTCTTGTTATTAGATGTAAATATAATTTAATCTAGCAATTAGGCATCTAATAACAAGAGAAACAATATGAGGAACTTTTATTTTGATTTGACTTGATAAATACGCAATAAAAGAAATTAATATTTTCTTCTTAACCCAGCTTATAAAAGAAAAGTCAAATTTCAATAAGAAACTAAAGTTCAACATATAATCTCACCTGCTTCTATAGATACTCACTTCAACAACAGGAAACAATCCTCACTCCGTCTGCACAAAACACACAATCGAAAACACACACGAAAAAACGAGCAGCACAGATCTCACGTCTGCACAAAACACACAATTGTATTTGCTTGGAGCACCAAAAACCGAAGAACACAGATGGTACGTCTGAACAGGTCGGCAGCTCTGCACAGACTAAACTATTTCCATCCGAGCATGTAAATTTATGTGAATTTTGAACATTTTGTTCTAGGTTTTTTTTGCTATTGTTTTAATTGAGATTTTGCTGAGTTAATTCACTAGAATCAAATGTGAATTATCGAACTCAATTTAAATCAAGATTTTATGTTCAGTAGCTTCTGAGTTCTACTGCTTTTTATCAATAAAACCTCATCATTTTGTTTGAATCATATCTTTTTCCTCAAACTTTTTTTCCAAAATCTAATGAGTTAATTCACTAGAAAAGCGTTTTTTCTTATAGCACGTTTAAAAATTTTTGAAAAAGCATTTATAGTTTCGGAGATGGACGAAAGTAAAGTTTGCCTAAAAAAGCAATTTCAGTGGGGGCTGCGCCTTAAGTAATTTACATGAATCATTCTTGCTTGGCCATATACTCAAGTGTCGCGTACCAAAGCGAACACGAGATTTCATTCACGCGTTAAGTGTGAATGAATTTCTATGGTGAGTCTCCATATGAGATTCATGTTACGTTGTTGACATGTGTTTCATTCTACAATATTTATGTTCACTTGATATTCTTTGAAGTCAAGTGAAATTTATTGTATTTATTTTCACTTGATATTCGTTGAGGTCAAGTGAAATGTATCGTTATGATTTTCATTACATTCATTTAGTTCTGGGTGATATTCATTACATTGATTGAGTATTAATGTAATGAATATCATCCGATTTAGCTTTAATGAATGGATGAATGGATGTCATTACATGGATATCATTACACCCTTAATCTCAAGATGAGTGTTAATTTATTGAGCTTAGCTCTATATCTTAATACAAATCTAAAAGGAAATTCTATCTACATGTATATCTATGTATATTTATATTATTACTTTACTTTTTTTTATATATTTATTATACATATGCATATTTATTTTAGTTCAAGAATAAAACTATGATAATTCTCTACATATAATAATTCTTTATGATTAATAATAATCCTTTATGATTAAATTACCACATAACGTTGTATGCTTTTACCCTATCCTTATGTATTGATTTGTGCAGCCCATTAATATTAATTATTATATTACTATTTTCAATGTTTATAACTTCAAAAGGACCTTTGTAAGGAGGGTGATGTTTCTTTCTGTTTTCATTTCTGATTAATACTAAATCTCCAATAGTTATGTGTATAGGGTTTGTATGAGTTTGATTTTGAACTCTTTTGGATTTGACATTTTGTATTATGTTCCTAGCCTTTGTTATAGAAGTTCTTAATCTAACCCTCAGCTCTTTAGAATAATCATCAAGATTGTAAACCTTATCCCTATTCTCAATTAAATCATTCGGAAGGCAAGGGAGTTTTCCAAAAACTAGTTTATACGGTGTATAATTGGTGTCTACATGTGGTGTAGTATTATATGCAAAGGTGTAGTACGGAACCCATGTGTCCCATTGGTTTTCATCAGCAAAAGAGTACATATATTCATTTAGTCCGCGATGGTTTCTTTCAACTGAACCCAATGTCTGGTGATGGTACGGAGTAGAAAAAATTTGCTTTATTTTTAGCAATTCACAGATATCGCCCATTAGTTTATTTGCAATTTCAGTCCCTAAATCAGATTTTAGTATTTTGAAATGTCCATATTTCAATATGAATTCCTCTACCAGTCCTTGAGCTATTGTTTTAGACTCCTTATTTGCTACAGGGAAAGCAACTACAAATTTCGTTAATTCGCATTGTAATGTTAGAATATATCGGTAGTTATTCGAGATTCTTAATGGACCTACAGTGTCTATTTGTACTGTCTCAAAGCTTGTTGATGGAGTGTCAGTTTCAATCATCCTTTCTTTCGTATGTCTTACTTGTTTGTTAGTCTGACAGGCTGTGCAATTTCTTATGTGAGTCTTAACCATTTTGCTCATGTTTTTCCAGCAATATCGTTGTTTTAATTTCAGTAATGTTTTGCGAACTCCAAGATGTCCTCCATGCGGTGAGTTGTGGTACTCTTCAATTAGCTTCATTTGGTTTGTTTTATCTATTATCTTAGTTGGTGGTTTGTATATCATGATTCGAAGTTTCTTTTGCGTACTTGGTTTATGTTGCAACATATTAAATATTCTTTTAAATATTACTTTGTCTATGGGCTCAAAAATAATGTCTTCACAAGATAATGAGAGTTCATTTATACATTCTTGATTCGCGAATCTCATCAGCTTCTCCAAAATCGAAACGAGTTTCGGATATGGGTTATCGCCAATTGTCTCATTATATTTGTTCCTTGTGGTAGCATCTTTCATTGTTAGCTTATCATTGATGGAAACGGATTTCGCATCAGATATATCACTAAAGTGCACTTCAATAATATCATTAGTACGTTTAAAAGAAACTTTATTTTTTCTGCGCAGAACAAATTTTAATTTCATGATTCCAGTGATGTTTGACAAACTCGTGCAATCCCAACAATAGAGTTGATCAAGTTCTATCGATTTTTGGGTGCTGTCGTTGTCGACTATCTTCTTTTGCATTCCTTTTTTAGAGGCCATTTGCCTGGTAATATCTAATATTTTCTTTTTCGCGGTTTCATCGTTTTCGGGAGGTATCATCGTTTTTAAGGTATCAGAGTCAAGCTCAATCCTTGAAAGTGCATCAGCATTGGTATTCATACTACCTTTTTTTATATACTATGGAAAAATCGTAATCAGACAGGTCTACACGAATTTTAGTGTGTTTTGACGAAGGATTTTTATGTGTAAACAAAGATACTAGTGGTCTGTGATCAGTCACAACCACAAATTTTCTTCCGTATAGGTAGGGTCTAAAGAAGTTTATGCCCCAGTGTATGGCTAAAAGTTCTTTCTCGATGGTAGGTTTGTTAATATCGTGCTTAGCCAAAGATTTATTTGCATAAGAAATTGGTAGATCTTGGCCAATTTCTCCTTGAGATAGGACTGCGCCTAAAGCGTAGTTAGAGATGTCAGTCGTTAATATGAAAGGTTTATTGAAATTCGGATATTGAAGGATTCGAGGTTCTATCAATTTTCTCTTCAAAGTCCCGTATGCATTCTGACATTCTTCAGTCCAGTTAAATGTTACATTCTTCTTTAGTAATGCATTCAAACACTTCGCCGTTTCAGCAAATTTAGGAATAAAACGCCTGCAATAATTGCAGAACGCCACAAATCTGCGAACTTCATCTGCATTCTTTGGGACCGGGTAGTTTCTGATGGTATCATTTTTAGCTGGATCAGTCATGATTCCTTCATTGTTTATCAAATGACCCAGGTATACTACCTCTGATCTCAAGAACTGGCATTTTTCAGGATTTAATTTTAAATTGTGCTGACGCAGTCTTTGTAATACTTTACGAAGATTGTCATTATGATGTTTGATGCTGCAACCAAATACTATAATGTCATCAACATACAGGAATGCTTCGTGACTTAAGCCACTAAGAGCTATAGTCAACATCCTTTGAAAACTGTTTGATCAAATTTTCAATCCGAATGGTAATCTTTTAAATTGATAATGTCCACCACTGCTGGAGAATGCTGTCAATGGTCTAGACTCTTTCTCAAGCTCAATTTGATGAAAAGAGCTAGTCATATCCAGCGTGGAAAAATATTTCGCTCTACCTAACTTGTCTAAGACGTCTTCAAGCCTCATCAAACCAGTCTCATCTACAACCAGTCGCCATTTAGCTTTTCCATCTGCACTCTTTTTTGGGACAACCAAAAGAGGTGGGTTGTAGGGGCTTATCGACGGTTCTATGATGCCATTTGTTTCAAGGTCCTTAACTTGTTGCAGGACCTCTTCATTCTGGGATTGTGGCAATCTATAGTTCTTAATATAAGCCGGATTTTTGTCTACGGTTTGTAGCCTCTGTTTGTAGAAATTGTTGGTTTCGAGCTTTTCTCCATCCAAGTGAAACACATCTTGAAAGTTTTCTATAGTGTCAAGTAAATCATGCATTGCGGGTCTGTCTAGAATATCTATGTTCATAACTTCCAGAAGCTTTTTGAATCGGTCTCTGGTGTGTTTTTGTTTTTCCCATTTGAAAATGTCATTGTGCTTCAACGGTTCTACTTCAACGTTAAAGTTCCTTATGGCAATATCTTCGTCATTAGTGTTCAATATTTTTACATGTCGAACACCTTTTGCAGGTATGATAGTATTTCCTACAAATACGCCCTTCTCAATTTCCGTATTAAGGACAATACTATCCTCAGAAACTTCTATGTTAACTGGGATAATCATCTCTGTTCTGGCTGAAATATTTATCTGTGAATGTTCCTGTCTTCGAGTGTCCATTGGTAGTATGATGTCTTCATCGTTTACATTGAAAGTTATTGTAAACGTCTCGTAATCGATTTTACATAAGTATTGGACCATTAAGTCTCTAGTAGAGACTTAATGATGGGCGAACTCGGGTTTACGTTAAATCGAGTTAACTCGGGTTACAATTTAGCTAACCCGAGTCCAAACCGAGTTGACTAAATCGAGTTAGAATGTAGTGATAGGTGAGCTCAGGTTTACACCAAATCGAATTAACCGAGTTAAAATTTGCCTCAACCGAGTTCAAGAAGTTAGCCAAACTGATATAAATAGGAAAAATCTACTGCTTGCGTGGTTGAAAAATCGGTTTAAGTTGAATGGATGTTTGGGTAGTGGGTAGGATGGATAGTGTAATGATGAGTTCAACACTTTCTCTTTTGTTGTGTGTTTTGTGTTACACTAGGCAATGATTAACAAAATAGTTTTTACCGTAGGTTAAAAAATAAAACAAACTATGATTCAGAAATAAGTTAATTTTACTTGACTTTCAATTACAAACTATACGGTCAAAGTCTTGAGACTCAATGAGATTTATACTTAATCCAGTAATCAGTCTTTTCAAGTTTAAGAACAAATAAACTATCTATTAATTCATTATTACTCCGCAATAGGTAGGTATTTAGCAGTATACATATTCAAAGTAAACTGAAAAAAAGTAGTTAATTCTAAGTAAGAATTAGTGTTTTGCATAAATAAGAATAGCATCAAAAAGTACATTCTTACGAACCTGCAGGATTTAACAATATCTACATCAGTTAGTAGATATTGTTAAATCCTGGATAGTACTCAGAAGTACACTAACCCAAAATAAATTAAAGATATTTCATATTCTAAATAGGAACGGTATAATTTTGAAATCCTGTAGATATTTTAAAGTACTCTATGGCAATATTATTGTATAGTATATACATAGGTACTGTTCTGGAGTTCTTAGACATTATATTTAATACAGTGCATTCAGGACAAGTATTTCATTGAGCTTTTTTGGTGCAAGTCGGTTTCTTTGATCATTACATAAAATGCCCGCTTTAGAAAACAGCCTTTCGGACGGCACCGAAGTAGCTGATATACAGAGGTATTTATGCGCTATTTTAAATAACGACGGAAATAGAGCTTTTTCTCAGCCCAAAATTGAAGTGGATCTTGCTTCCTATCTACGTACGGCAACTCAATATACAGTTTTATTATCGCAGCTGTTGAAGAAAATGTAGTCGAGTTTGACTGTCCGATGGCTTCCGATACTTTTCGGTCGATAACACCCCAAATTTCATCTTCTGTAGAAGAAGAAGCAGCACCCAAAGCAGCAGGCATACAAAGTTGGTCAAGTGAGGTCTCCATTGATGAGTAGTCTTGCAGTTCATTAAGAACCCACGTTTGCGCATTGTCAGCATTCGACTCTAAACTAAACGCTCTGTTTTTAAATCGTGGATCAAGAAAAGTCGCTATTGCTGCTATTCTGTTAATTTCATAAACCTTGAGGCGTTTTTCAACTGCGTTAGTAAGAGCTCTTTGCAAGCATTTGCCCGTTTCTGTTATTGGGGTTTTGGTATTGATAGTATTTTGTAGACCAAATACGAGCGGTATAACAGATGATAGTGATGGATATTTTTCACCGCATCAAATTATGGTTACTTTTCCAAATGGATTTAGGAGCATCACTATATCTTCGGCAATAGCCCAGCCTTGAGAATCCAAATTCGATGGTGGTGATTCCAGTGTTTGCAATGTCGCAGAAAGTGGAATCTTGAACTTTAGTAAGCGGTCGAGCATATAAAATGTACGATTCCAGCGTGTGCGAACGTCTTGTTTTAGTTTGATTACGTCCAAATTCATTTGCTTCTGCATGGTGGTCAATGCATATGAAGATTTTGTGCTGTGTTTGAAATGTGAAATGATTGCACGACATTTATTTATTACTTGCAATAACTGGCTTTTATAAGCGGTGGTGTCTCTTGAACCAGTAATATTTTTTTCCATACAATCTTTCACAGCAAGATTGATCGTATGGGCGACACAGAAATGATTGCACTCATTTAAAACTTCACTTACTGCTTTTTTCATTGAAGCAGCATTATCCGTTACAATAGTGACTATTTTTGAGTTTATCTCCCAGTCCTCCAATATTTGACGAATAGCATTTGCTATATTTTCAGCTGTGTGACTGCCTTGTATTTCTGAAGCTGAAATAACCACTGATTCTAGTTTGGTGTCGTCTATAAAATGGGCGGTTACACCAATGAAACTTTTATTAGTATCTGACGTCCAAATATCTGACGTCAAAGCAATATTTTCAATTTTCTGCAATTTTTTCTTATATGCCGCCGTTTCAGTTTCATATTTTTCTTCTATTATCTGAGCTAATTTTTTTCTGGAAGGAAGTTCATAGTCAGGATTTAATGTGTTAGTATACCTTCGGAAACCTTCATTTTCAACTATTTGTAGAGGCTGATAATCTTGCACAATCATTTGAATCAGCGCAGCATCGCCAGATTTCTGCAAAACTTTTCGCGGCAAGGCCAAACGAGTCTGCCTGAATCGTTTTGTAGCGGGCTCACCATCTACAGATGATGAAGACGGCGTAGGCATGGTTGCTGATGGCGGTTCTTTTGAAATTTCTTTTTGAATTTCACTCAACGATGATGAGCTTGAGGGTCGATTATTAATGGATGTAGCACTATTATTATCCGACTCTACCAGTTCACAGTATTTGCTGGGATGCATTTTTTTAATATGGTTCATAAGTGAACTGGTATTGCCAGAGTATTTATAACTATTAGAACACATTTTGCACTTTACACTTCCTTGTGAAGGTAAGTCAAACACTTTCCAAACCGGGGAAGATTTTTTAGGCCCGGGCATTGTCCAATCACGAGGATTAAAATATGCAAGGAATGTAATCTAATAACACCTATCGGTTTAACTTGAAAAATTTACATAAACTTTGTTTGAAAACGATTACAGTTCAGAACAAACCACACAAAACAATGTTCCGCTCTCATATGAAGCTGATATGTGCCTCATATGAAGCTGATATGATCTAATGTAGCTTAAAGTGAAGCGATTGTAAAGCACTTCTCTTTGGATATGGTAACAGAGTGCTTCAAAAGTGATTCTTTAGGTAGCGCTTCAAATTTTTTTGCTGGGTACGAACGCGCATTAAACAAAGCAAAAATTATATGCAATGAATTCTTCTTAAAAACCAGAACGATAACGTAAACACAACTCGAGTTAGAAATAGCCTAACACGGGTTGAGTCGATTTAACCGCAACTTGAGCTGTCTTGGTCCTAAATCATATGCAACCAATTTGGCCAAAGTGCAGAGTGATGACTTAGAAATACAACTCGAGTTGGAACTAGCCTAACACGAGTTGACTCGATTTAACCGCAACTTGAGCTGTCTTGGTCACAAATCATATGCTACGAATTTGCCCAGAGTTAGAGCGATGACTTAGAAACACAACTCGATTTAAGTGCAACTCGAGTTAACACGGTTTGTTAAATCGAGTTGAGCCATCTCTTGTCTCTACCGATGATTCCATTCATGCTTATCGGAAAATCGCTTTGCACAACATGGAATGATTCCTTTAATTTGTAATTTCCAATTAGTAGATCTAAATAAGATGTACCCAAAGATGTAGTTACTTCTTTGGTAATGCCCGTTAATTTAATTTTACTATTAGTTTCTATCGAGTTCTCTAAATTATAGTAAATATTCTCTTTGCAAATCGACACATCTGCTCCAGTATCGATTAAAAATAGTAGATATCTTTCTGAATTACAATTATAAATTCTTACAAAATTTGTACAATTTTCAGTAATCCTAATATTTATCTTTCTAGTGTTGATTCCTTTGATCCGGGAGGCTCTGAAGATCCTCTCCGGAACCCAGCACGTTTCCCTGATCGGTAACAAAATAGTACATTCCTTCGTTCACTATTGTAATTCCTATTACTGTTATTATTACTATAGTTATCATTGTAGTTATTCCTATTACTGTTTCTTCTATTACGTCCACGGCCTCTATAATTGCCATTGCTTTGATTTATGTTTGTCTCATTATTGTTACCATTATTGCTGTTGCTATTATTATAATTGCGATTGCTATTGTATCTATTTGAATCATTGTTATTTGAATTATACCTCTGACTGTTGCTTTCCCTATTACGGTTACCTTGTTTTCTACCTTTTCTGTCTGAATCACTAGTGAAATACATCACGCTATTGGTAGCTTGCGTCTCTGCGTTTTCCACCTCTTGCGCAAGAGACACTGCTTCAGCAAAACTTTTTGGGCTTGCTGAGAAAATGGTGCTTCTCAGCTGATCATTTAGCCCGTTTTTGAAGATGGTTAACGCATAAGTATCATTCATTTGCGTTATTATCTTCTTTTCGCTGGCAGAAACTTGACTGCCTAATTCTTGAATCTGTAGCAGATTAAATTCATCAACCAAATTCAGAATCTTGTCCTTGTAAGAGTTCACAGTAGATTTTTTTTGGTAAGTTCCGCTTAGAAGAGTATGGATTTGAGGTACAGTTTTATTATTTTTGAAACGATTCTGCAACTCTGATTTTAAAGAGTCAAAAGTTGAAATGGAAGCATTGACCAAAGAAAGTCTGACGGTGGCACTCAGTTTTACATTCACAACAAAGTCTATTAAGCTAATTTTTGCATTAGCTGACAAGGTTGTGTCTAAAATCTCTATGATCTTAAGGAATGGATCCAATTCCTTATGTTTACCCTCAAAAACAGGGATCATCTTCATAGCCGTTTCTTAGTTGAATTCAGCCATGGTAAAGTTCTCCTCAAGAAATGGTAAACTCAATTCTAAATCCTCACTGATCGATTCTTCCTTATGTGTTTCTATGGAGTAACCTTGTTTGCTCATCTGTAGCCGAATTTCTCCCTCTAAAATTGATGCTTGTGCCCTGAATTTTAATTTAAGATCCAAAATCTTAGAGTCTTCCTCACTACAACTTTTCAGTGCATTATTAAATTTTCCTCTCCTAGTTTTCAATTGTTCTAACTTTGCCTGAAGAGTTTCAAACGTATACAAACTCCTTGCACATTTCTTTAAGTTACATAAGGTCCTTTCATTTTCCAACACAATTTGCTCCAACTGCTCCATAAATCAATCAAGAGAATGAGATGCCAAAATTTGATTATTATGTTAAACCAGTTTAACATAAAGCCTTCTCAATAAGAATAAAAAGTAAGGATAGTTTCATATCATTAATTTAGTTTATACGATGTAATATACGTCTTGAATTATACATTTATATTTCTATTTAATCGCTTGACCACATAATTTTTGCTATGTCTGCTGTAAAAATAAAACATAACTAATCCTACTGCAAATATGCCTGTTGTCACTAATGACTGCTGGTATTGCTCCACAAAAGTATTCTCAACTGAGCAGCTATTCCCCATGTTGATTCCAAAATCTCCGCTCTGGTTCGAGGTTTAATAATTTCTGCTGCAACTGTCGTTTCTGTTCTCCAACCGAGATCCTGATTATTCTGTGCAATTCTGCTCGCTGGCGCTTCAATTTCGTCCTTCGACCTCCTCTTGGTCGACGCTTCTTTGGGATAGTTGCCTCGATGTCCTGCTCTTTGGCAGGTTTCTTGAGATATTGCTCTATACTGCGTGGCTTAGGTCCTCTTAGATCCGGTGTACCTATCTTTGTAGGTAAATAAGGTGGTGCAGGCTGTTCGGTTTTTCTTATCGGCACAGGTTTGGATTCCTCTGCGCGCTCGAATAATTTTTCGAATGCCTCATCGATAATTCTTCTTTCTTCTTCAGTTAATCCTGTGTTAACCGTATCCTCCTCTTCATATAATTCCTCGTTCAGTAGGGCAGGATCCCCATATAATATTTCTGGTTTTACTAGCTGTTTATTCTGTTCCTCACTCGAACAAAATATGAATTTTATTATAAAAATCAGAATTGGAGAATTACCTACTTAACCAAGCGGCTAGGCCGCAGAGATTTCTGGCGAGGAATCTTGAATTCCACAAACGCCATGGTTACTAGATTTAATTTAATTCAACTTGCTACAATTAGCAGCAATGAAAATAATCCTAAGTCGCTACAAACTCGCAGCGCTTCCTTATTAAAACTCCGTCTTACGTGTACGATCAAAAACTGATTATATTTCTTTTACTTACGTCGATTTTTATACTTTCCAATTCTTACAAGCTAAACATAAAATATAGAATTTATTGGTCATCCATTACTTAGTATAAATTTTCAAAAATGACCCAATTCTTAATTTATTGCTCATAACGACAAAACACTTAAATATACAAAAATATCATACACATGGACTTACATGAATCATTCTCACTTGGTCATATACTCAAGTGTCGCGTGTCAAAGGGAACACGAGATTTCAGTTCACACCTTAAGTAATTTACATGAATCATTCTTGCTTGGCCATATACTCAAGTGTCGCGTACCAAAGCGAACACGAGATTTCATTCACACGTTAAGTGTGAATGAATTTCTATGGTGAGTCTCCATATGAGATTCATGTTACGTTGTTGACATGTGTTTCATTCTACAATATTTATGTTCACTTGATATTCTTTGAAGTCAAGTGAAATTTATTGTATTTATTTTCACTTGATATTCGTTGAGGTCAAGTGAAATGTATCGTTATGATTTTCATTACATTCATTTAGTTCTGGGTGATATTCATTACGTTGATTGAGTATTAATGTAATGAATATCATCCGATTTAGCTTTAATGAATGGATGAATGGATGTCATTACATGGATATCATTACAATTGAACACGTAAACACAATCTTTTGCAGAGCCCCATAGAAAGAAATCCAAAGGTGTTAGGTCACAGGATCTTGCAGGCCAATTGATATCACTCAATCTCGAAATAACGCGTCCTGGAAATACCTCTTGCAAAAGTGCTCGATTAGCCTGTGTTGTGTGGCTTTTGGCTCCGTCCTGTTGGAACCACATGTTTTCTAGATCATAATCTTCAATTTGTTCCAAAAATAATCGGTTAACATCAGTCCATTGCGGTCAGAATTGACTGTTATGGCTCTTCCTTGATCGTTTTCAAAAAAATACGAGCCAATAACAACAACAGACCATAATGCACACCAAACGGTCACTTTTTCCGGATGCGAAGGCCTTTCTGCGATCATTTGAGGATTTTGAGAGCCCCATATGCAGTAATTCTGTTTATTTACGTAGCCACTGAGCGAAAAATGAGCCTCATCACAAAAGAAAATTTTTTTCGAAAAATCGTTATCAATGCCTTGTTGTTCAATTATCCAATTCGCATAAATTCTGTAGTGTGTATGGTCTTGAGGCTTAAGCTGTTGAGTGAGTTGGATTTTGTGCGGATGGAGATGCAAATCCAAATGCAAAGTCCGCCACAATGAGCCGGTATACAAGCCCAAATGTTGAGCACGTCGAGGAATCGACAAATTCGGGTCTTCTTCCACACTTTGAGCAACAACAGCGATATTTTCAGCAGAACGAATGTTGCGATGATGCACAGGCCTTGCAATATCAATAACCGATCCAGTCTCTGCAAATCTTCTCACTGAGTTCGAGCTTGTTTACTGTGTAGGTCGATTATGTCAACCGTAATCGGCTTGTAAAGCCTTAAATGATGATACAGCGACTGTTAAACGATCCATATTTCTAAATGGCAAACCTTCAACTAGAAAAACACGCTTTGAATAACATTTAATTTTGACAAATGTCAAATATCAGGGTTATACTTTCTCAACACGAAATGGATAACCCTGTATTAGAAGATACAATGGGAACGTCTGCAAAAAAAAAATGCACTTCGCAATGCTTCAATTGTCAAAGATTTGGCAACGTCACTTCGAACTAAGTACTTAAAACTAGATGCGTAAAATTGCGCCAAGCAACATAAATCTATCGAATGTCCGGTCTCGAAGGACGAGAAATTTCAAAGGTTGTCCTTAAGCAATGGAAGTTGAAGATAGGAGGAAGAATCTCAAAAAGAAAAAAGAGGAAAGAAGGGATTTCATCACCATCTCCATAAAAAATACTGCACCTAAAGAGGTCTTGTACTTTAGCCTTTTGCAAGGTGCAAAGAAGAAGCCTGCATCTCAGCCTACACGGCAACCCAAACAGCAACCAATGCAGCAATCCTAGCAGTCGTACAATGACCTAAATATAGTTTTGAGCACTGACTGCAAAAATTTTTCGTGTGTGACTTGTTCACACACATTCGAAAAGTGGACTCCTTTATCCCCCACTAGTTAAAAGTCACTAATCATAGTACGAAAAAGCTGCATACATCGAATTCACCTTCACAATGTGTTGGCGTGATGAGTTCCATTAAAATTTAAATCCTCAACATATTGTTGCGTGTTATGGTTCGCGGCCAATAATTTTAATGTTCCGGGAAAGTGAAAACGCAATGTCTTTTAAATTTAATTAAAAGAGTTTATTTAATTACTTAAAAAAGCACATTCACTTATTTAATTATTTCACAATTATAATTTTCACTACTTCCACTTGTCCATAAATTTCTATCGCAATTGTCTTCTAAAATCACATCACAATCAACGAAAATCACTTTTCTATTACTCGAACAATATCGCTTTTCTATTCGCTTCATACTTTCGCAGTTTTTACTATCGCGGTTCTAATGAAATCCTCCCATTCATTCAGCTCGCCTTTATATAGGGTCTCTAGACATTCAACCCAGTTCTCGTACATTGGCGAATAAGCGGGAACATTCGAGCAGCGCAATGAATGGAGCAGTGTACGTTCGTTTTGTTGATCATGATTAATGGGTTTTCGAGTACGTTCGTTTTGTTGATCATTATCTTCTTAATGATTGAGAAAATAATTGCGACAGTAACTCGCAAAATTATTCGTGCATGTAACACTGCTTCTACCTTAATTCTTTTTGTCCCCAAAAAGATGTGTCGACAGTTGTAGTCAATTCTCCGTGGAGGTAATATGGGGCAAGACGGTCCAGATGCACGATTTACATTTTGGCTCTTGGCTTACGGTGTTCCTGTATGCGGTATACTACGTCGTTGATTCGCTTTGTAACGCGGTATGGTTCCTCCCAATTATGTTGCAACTTTGAGGACCTACCCTTTCGCCGTTGTGGGTTATTTAGCCAGACCAAGTCATCTTGCTGGAAGCCAGCAGAATTTTTCTTTCGATCATACCTGGTATTCATGCGGTCAGTAGCCGATTCGAGGTGTTTTCTCACTGTCCGATGTATCTGATTTAACCGTTGCTTTAGCTCATTTGCGTACTCCGAGATCGTTTCGGGTTTCTTAGGAGGTGTTCCGAACTTTATATCAGCTGGCAGACGAAAAGTCTTTCCAAAACTGACTTTGGCTGGGGCTTGGCCCGTCGATGGATGTTCGGCAGCCCTGTACGCCATCAAAATAGTGGGATGTGTCGGTCCCAGTCCTTTTGGTTCTCGTCAATCATTTTGGCCAGATGTTTATTGAGCATGCCGTTGAAACGTTCGAATATTCCATCGGATTGGGGATGCAGTGGTGTCCTCGTTTTCCGTATTCCCAGCAGATCGCAAATTTCGCCAAAAACTAGTGACTCAAAGTTTCGGCCCTGATCCGAATGCTGTTCGAAAGGTACGCCGTACCTACTGACCCAATTTAACATTCGGTGTTCGGCTACAGTAGTTGCTTCCTGGTTGGAAATGGGATAGACCTCGGGCCACTTGCTGAAATAATCGGCCACAACCAGCGTGTATCGATTTCCCCATTCGGATTCAGAGAAGGGTCCAGCGATGTCAACAGCAATCCTTTCAAAAGGTACACCCACGTTGTAGGTTTGCATTTGTCCCGCAGTCGTCGCTTTGGACCTTTGACAGAAGCGCAAATTGTGCATCTACGGCACCAATCTTCTACGTCTTCTCGAGCGTGGAGCCAGTAAAACCTTTCCCGTTATTTCGCTAAGGTCTTGTTAACGCCAAGGTGGCCTTCCGAGGTCATTCTTGCATCTCCTTAACCACATCGTGGATTCGGCTTTTGGACTGTATAATTTGCATCCTATAGGAGCTGCCATCCGCCGTTTTCCATTTCCGCTTGATTACGCTACCCTCTATCTGAAGAGAGTTCCATTGTGCCCAAAAGCTTTTCAGGGTTGCGCCATGCATTGAAACGTCTTTCCACTCAGGTCGCCGAGTTGTCTCCTTCCATACGAGCAATGGTCCGATGTCTTCATCGGCTAACTGGGCATTTCGAATCTCCTCCGATGACCAACCTTCATTAAATTCAGTCATTATCAATTGCAGATCAACGGGCGGTTCCTTTTCTTCAATCCGTCGACAATACTTGCAGTTAGCTGGACATGAACGGCGGGATAGGGCATCAGAATTTCCATGAGCTCCGCCCTTCCGATGAACAATTTCGTAGTCGTATGACTGCAATCAACGGGCGGTTCCTTTTCTTCAATCCGTCGACAATACTTGCAGTTAGCTGGACATGAACGGCGGGATAGGGCATCAGAATTTCCATGAGCTCCGCCCTTCCGATGAACAATTTCGTAGTCGTATGACTGCAATCTTTCGATCCATCTCGCAACTTGTCCCTCGGGGATTTTGAAGCTAAGCAACCATCTGAGTGATTCATGGTTGGTTTGAAGAATAAATTTCTGGTCGTATAGGTACTTGTGGAACTGCTTGGTGGCCTCTATTATAGCCAATAGCTCCTTCCTGGTCACGCAGTAGTTCCAATCACTTTTTGAAAGAACTCGACTGGAATACGAGAGGACTCTTTCTTTGCCATTGATCTGCTGGGAGAGTACAGCTCCAATACCGCCGTTGCTCGCATTGGTGTCAACTACAAACATTTTTCCGGGTTTCGGATATGCCAGCACGGGTGATTCACACAGCTTCTCTTTCAAGGTCTCAAAGGCTACCTGGTATTGTTCATTCCACACATACGGACGATTTTTCTCGGTTAGCTGATGGAGACACTTAGCTATTTTGGCAAAGTCTTTGACGAATCTTCGATAGTAGGTTGCCAGACCCAGAAAACTTCGTAGTTGGCGCTTGTTGTTTGGTGTTGGCCAGCTTTTCACGGCTTCAATTTTGACCCCTTCTGCTGATACGACGTGTCTCAGGTATTTAACTTCAGCTGTCAGAAGGGTACACTTGTCGGGACTAAGTTTCAAATTCACTCGTCACCATCGAGAGGAAACCCCTGCTAACTTCCGCACATGCTCTTCGAACGTTCTCCCGATGACGATGATGTCATCTAGGTACACCAAGCAGGTTTTCCAGGCTAGGCCACGTAGCACGTATTCCACCAGGCATTCGAAAGTGGCTGGAGCATTGCAAAGCCCTAATGGCATCACCACAAATTGCCACAATCCGGTCCCAACTCAAAATGCGGTCTTCTCTCGATCCTTCTTGTCGATTTCCGCCTGCCAGTAGCCACTCTTGAGATCGAGTGTAGAAAACCATTTTGCGTTGGCTAAAGTGTCCATGATGTCATCGATGCGTGGGAGCGGTTTACTATCTTTCTTAGTGACGTCGTTAAGCTGCCTATAGTCGACACAAAAATGATTGCTACCATCATTTTTCTTCACAAGAACTACTGGCGTGCCCCATGGACTGACAGAAGGTTCGATAACACCTTGTGTTACCCCTTGTTTGGCCATAGGAAGACGTCTTGGTGCTTGTTAAATTGGCTTGGCTCCCTGTGTATCTATGACGTGAGTTACCATACTCGTTCGGCCTTGGTCATCCGGGCTTGTTGAGAAGATGTCACTCTTCCAGATCAGAGGCTCGCTTGGATAGCTGGGCTTTGTCTCTGTCTTGCCTCCTTTTCCAATGATGGTCGTGAGTAGCTTCCAAGAGGTGATGGTGGAAACACGCGGGCAGCTGCCGATGACTTCTCCCGCTTTGATGCTCGTGGTTGAGTCTGCAGTGTTAAGGACTCTAACCGGCACGTATCCGTTCCTTAAAGATCTTACAAGGCTTCGTCCTACAATCAAACTGCGCAATGCGGACGTCTTCGTCGGCTCTATCAGATAAGATTGGTGGTCTCCAGAATCACCATGAAGCTTGGCCCATACAATGCTTTCGGAAGATTTCGGTACATCAGTGTCGGTACATACCCTCACATTAGTCTTGGGAATTCGGACGCTTTGACCCTCCATCAATACTTCGACATTCTGCCATTTCAATACCCGGTTGCCCAAGTCCAACGGGATCCCATGTGGTCGCAGAAAATCCATTCCGAGAATGCAGTCATCCATAATGTTCGCGACCAGAAAATTATGTCGGAACGCAAGGTCTCCCAACTGTATCTGGAGGTTGACCTCTCCATGGACAGGTGCAGTTTCTCCCGTAGCTGTCCGTAGTGAGAAAATCCTTTCCTTTTGAAGACGTTGTTGCCTCACAAGGTCTGGTCGGATGATCGATCGGATTGCACCAGTGTCGATTGTTATGGTGCAATGTTCTCCGTCAACTTGACCCGGAAGGCATAAGTCCGCTTCACCACGATGTAGTCTTGACACGGTGATGGTGGTGCTGGGGACGTCACTCCTCCTAGCCAACCTTTGCCTCACGAAGTTGGCTCTTACATGTTCCCCGACCCCTAAGTTTGAAGGGTTTCCATTCTGGGCGCCTGACTTTGTCTAAATCTTCTCCTCACTGCACACCTTGGGCAATAGCTCGGTTTTCTTCGCTTCTTGCAGTCTCTTTGCAGGTGCCCCTTCTCTCCGCAATCCCAGCATCTAGGCGCAGCATTTACCTGCGGCTCTCGCTCACCACGATGTAGTCTTGACACGGTGATGGTGGTGCTGGGGACGTCACTCCTCCTAGCCAACCTTTGCCTCACGAAGTTGGCTCTTACATGTTCCCCGACCCCTAAGTTTGAAGGGTTTCCATTCTGGGCTCCTGACTTTGTCTAAATCTTCTCCTCACTGCACACCCTGGGCAATAGCTCGGTTTTCTTCGCTTCTTGCAGTCTCTTTGCAGGTGCCCCTTCTCTCCACAATTCCAGCATCTAGGCGCAGCATTTACCTGTGGCTCTCGCTCAATTTTCACGCGCTCACAACTGCACTCGTCTGTCACTACCTCGTGAACCCGGGCAGTGGTACGAGTCACATTTTTCGCTGCCTCAAAGTTCAGACTATAAGCCAATGCGTCCTTAGCCGTTTACTTTTGAGCTAAACGCATGGCTTGTTGCAATTTCGGGTCCTTTAGTGCGCTGATGAATGCTTCTGTTGCTGCATCATCTCGATGTTCTGGGTCGTAGGCTGTGTAAGCCAAAAGCGCCAGTCGCTCAATGTCTTCGGCTAGCTGCTGTAGGTTTTCACCAGACTTCTGCACCCGATGCCTTAGCTGTGACCAATATATCCGCTTCAGATGATCGTCTCTATAACGCATGTCGAGCGCATTCATTATAGCAGCCGGGTTTGAGTGCAACTCGACGGGGATAGTCTGCGAAAGCCTGGCAGCTGGGCCTCTTAGAGCAAGAATTAATGCAGTTGCTCGTTCCTGCTCATTCCATTGTTTTGCCTTAGCGTCGGGTTCAAACTGGGTTTTATAAATACTCCACAGCATTTGCCGTCGATTATTGGTGCTCTCACATTTCTGTATGAGCTTTGCGCTGCGGTTGTAAGCGGGGCTGATGAGGTAGTTACTACTGCCTTTGCTGCTTTCAATTCCTTTTTCATGTTTTCCATCGCATGGTTGATTCTCTCCTCGACCTGGCTGACCTTTTTCTCAACCTGGCTGACGTTTTCCTCGACCTGGTAAACCTGTTCCTCGACCTGATCAACCTTTTCCTCGACGCCTTTAATTTGTTTGTTCAGATGACCGAGCTCCGCTTTTATTTCGGTTGACTGTTTCCCCAGCTTTTGTGAGATGTCTGCCTTGATGGCTGCGTTGATTTCGATTTGACGACTGTTCATTGAGCTTCGCAGTTAAACTAGATGACTGTTGTCGCAGCTCTTGCATTTTCTGGTTCCTTTGGTTTTGGTGTTTCTGCTTCTCCACCTTCTGTACCATTTTTTGCATCTGAGGGCTCACCCGAATCCAGATTTACGCCTTCTGATTCGATTGCGTCGCGCAAGCGTGCAATTAGTGTGACCTTTGTACTTTGCGTAGCCAGATTTCGCTGTTCCAATTCTTCCTTAAGCTCCAACATGGTCAATTAATTAATTCTTAGATGCAAGTTTCGTGGCATTTTCATTGTTTTGGCTTTTCGTTTTTTTTCAACAGTTTGCACGTTAAATTTCACAACTGTGCAGTTTTAAAATGTTTAAATGTTTTCACTTTTCGAAATTTTCGTTCTCATTACTCGTTACCACTGTCGCGTGTTATGGCTCGCGGCCAATAATTTTAATGTTCCGGGAAAGTGAAAACGCATTGACTTTTAAATCAAAATAAAAGAGTTTATTTAATTACTTAAAAATGCACAATCACTTATTTAACTATTTCACAATTTCAATTTTTACTATTAAAAGTCTAACTTCCACTTGTCCATAAATTTCTATCGCAATTGTCTTCTGAAATCACTTCACAATCAACGAAAATCACTTTTCTATTACTCGAACAATATCGCTTTTCTATTCGCTTCACACTTTCGCAGTTTTTAATATCGCGATTCTAATGAAATCCCCCATTCATTCAGCTCGCCTTCATATAGGGTCTCTAGACATTCAACCCAGTTCTCGTACATTGGCGAATTAGCGGGAACATTCGAGCAGCGCAATGAATGGAGCAGTGTACGTTCGTTTTGTTGATCATGATTAATGGGTTTTCGAGTACGTTCGTTTTGTTGATCATGATCTTCTTAACGATTGAGAAAATAATTGCGACAGTAACTCGCAAAATTATTCGTGCATGTAGCAATATGTTCACTAGCTCCACGCTATAAGAGGAATTTTGTTCAAAAATATTTGAACGCCCATAGACCAGACTTCTTGTTTATGTTGGAAACAAGACTCAAAGGAAGACACAGAGTGCATCTGGGAAAATACAAGATCATCAAGCGTGAGAATCTAGAGCAAATTCTTGGAGTTGCTATGGCTCACAGAAATCACCTCAAAGTCCAAAGGCACTGCCTGCCAAGTCTGAAACGCATTGCAGCAGAGATTATAAGCATTATGCTGCGAGGCTGCACCTTTGCCTTCGTGGAGATCTATGTGCGACATGGATATTCGGTGAGAGAACTCATTGAAGACTTAGAAACAGTGCTTACTCTGAGCAAAAAACTCGATTTCTATGCCATAGGAGGTGATTTCAATGTGAAGCATCCCTCATGGGGAAATATTGCATCTTATGGCTATGGAACAGCTATCTCTAATTGGGTTCAATTTATCGTCTATTATTGACTTCTTCATCGTGCCTGTTGTGCCAATCTGGTAAATCTCACCCACAGTTAGAGGAATTTTGAGTGTGGAGTTCTTAACGCCCAGCCTGCCTACCTCTTGGTTGAACTAACCTTAAGAGTGAACAAGCTGGGTAAACAGACCTACGCTCATGTCAGAAGGGTTTTGTATTCAATTTACAAAATGCAGTCACCAGATCGAATCAAATCAAGAAACATGTCAAAGACGATTTTATTGGAGAAAATACGAAATACGAAGATCATACTATTATTAACAAAGTTGAATGAATTTCGACTTCTGAGGTTTTTGGTATTGTTACACTTATAAATATCTCCCTTGATAATTATTTCAGATGTCCATCCGCGACGGAGGAAACACATCTTGCATGTATTTCGCCCCTGTGCCCCACTGAAGCAAAAACTGACAGTTTAACAACTGTTTTGAAAAGCTCTCATAGAGATCTTTCATTTGATACTCCTATTAGCTACGTTTAATGAATTTTTTTCAGGGGCCACTCTCCTGTTCTGTTATCATCGATTCATGGCCAATTTTTTCGAACCCGAGAATGGTCACAAAACCCTTTTGCTAGGAGTTCTCTCGCCCCTCCTTGACTTGTTTACTTATGAGCATTAATTGTAGGTACTCATCTTCAGTCATTCATTAAATTGAATCAAGTGTTCAAAGCATGCACCTTAAACGTTGAAGCTGGGAAAAAATAACTCAAAATTATTCAATCTTCACATTTAAAACAGCCACTATTTTGTTTTACGATTACTGATACCACTAGATGAACCGATTCTCAAAGATATACATGACACCTATCATTCCTGAAATTTTCATGCAAATCCTAGCAAAACTGTAGTATCAGAGTCGATAAAAAGCGCATGTTGTTCCATAGCCATATGTTGCCATAGTAATAAATGCAGCGCATATTGTTCCATAGTAATACAGGAAAATTCAAACCGCAATAACTTCGTTAAATATGTAATATCTAATATCTAAATATCTTTATGAAACTTTCAGGATAGATCAATCTTATAAATAAACATCTACGTACTGAATTTCATTGAATTTAAGGGTACCGTTAAGATTTTATCCAAGAAAACATAAAATCAGTAAATCATACTATTACTAACAAAGTTGAGTGAATTGCGACTTCTAACTTATTTGTTGTTGTTGTACTCACCAAGGCCTACATTCCTGATTTTTTCAGATTTTTCGGATTACAGGTGTCCAATCGCGAGGGGGGACACAAATTGATCGTGTATTCCCCCCCCCCCCCCTGTAGGCCCCTTGAATCAGACTTTGCCAAACTAAGACCTGTTTTGAAAAGTTCTCATCAAGACCTTCCATTTGATACCCATATCGGCTACCTTCAATGAAATTTTTTTTTCGGGGGGTCACTCTCCTATATAGGGAGACCCCCCTTAGATACCTTATAAAATTTTTTGTAGTTGAATTATAAAAAGAGCACCACTTCACACATACACACAAAATTTGATGTTTCTAGCTTAAGTAGTTTCCGAGAAAAACTGCTGCGACACACGGACGGACGGACAGACTGGTCGCGAAACTAGTAGGGTTTTGTAAAATTATTTTACAAAACCCCAAAAAAGAAGTGAAACTTCAGGTTACAGATTTCCGTTCCATACAAACGAATCGATTGGACAGCAGCCAGTGCTGACCCAGACGAAAAATTGTAGAGAATTGTGATCAATAGATAAAAAAATGTTGATTGATGAGGGAGTCGCATGTATAAATTCAATCCTGGATACGAAAATCTCAAAGCCCTCCATTAAGAGATCCTCAACGAATTACCTTTATCGAAACTTGCCAAAAGATATATTGGAGCTTCATGTAGACGTAGTTGCCTTAGAAAGCTACTCGCAAGAATCTACCACCGCAATTTAAATATGGTCAACTGGGAGTTTGAACATATTCATCTACTGATTACGTCTCTAAACCGAATGATCTCGAGGAGAACCAAGGGCTTTTGGTAACGAGCGATTTGTACAGGCCCTGGAAAGAATCAAACCCGGTCCTTGTATATTTCTTCATATCAATAGCATAACTGGCAGAAAAAGACTGCCCGGGGTCCTCATTCATAATGGTACCATGATTATGGTTGAAAAAGCTATCGCTTACTCTATTGCAAAACATATTGTGAAAGTTCTTCAAGGAAAGAAAGCAAGTAAGAACTGTTCCGTTACTTCGTTAGTGAGCAGCACTACAACGAATTTCGATAGGGACAATGAGCAATTGTGCTTGAGCAGGTTCTCTGATTCAAATCCCTCTGACGCACCTACTGGCCATTGTTTGTTTGTCAGTCCTTAGAGACTCACTTTGTTGGCACTGGAGCAAAATTCCGAAAAACAACAGGGGCTGATAGAATCTCCAATTATATGCTTAAAATGTTTCCCCATGTTTTTTTTGTTCTCCTCATGATCATTTTGAATAATTGCATTAACATTTGCTACTACCCTCAGCAATGGATATGCGCAAAAATATTTGCAATAGCTTAGAACTCGGGCAGTACTGTCTTAGTCGATACTCGTCTGATTTGACTGCTTTTAATTTTTCGTAAACTGCTTGAAAGGGTAATAGTTTCCTGCGGGGCAAAAATTGTGCCGGAAAGACAATTTGGCCCCAAAAAAGCCCACTCCACGGTGGATGCTATGGCCGTACTTAATCGATGTGGATAAAGCCTTTGACTCTATATGGATCAATGGCCTTCTTTACTAAATAATAAATATTAAATTTTTACAATATAGGCTGTCCAGCCATATTGGATAGTATGGGCAGTTTCATGAGGGGACGAACTGACTTTGCGGTGGCTGGTGGATCTAGGTCAGACCCATTTTGTGTTAACTCGGGTGTCTCACAGGGGTCTTTATTAGGCCTATTTATTTTCAATGTACTCACCTCTGACATCCCGGGCGTAAGAGACGAGTATAAGTCCGGAATCCAGGTGAACCTCTTCGCTGACAACTAGTTAGTGTGATCATCTGAGCACACTTTGTGCTTTGCTGAGATTAATTTGTGCTTTGCTGAAATTAATTGAATTCAAGGACCCCATAAAAACTTTAGTCGTCAAAAAAAAGGGGCAATATAGGATTAGTGAAGCGAAGATCCTTTGGGCTTGCACAGGGCTATATAGACGGGAGGATAGGAGGCAGGAGGCAGCAATGAAGCCAAAGAAATCGTATACGGAGAACCTGGTGGAATCTGTAATCAGGAGAGCCAAGGAAAACAAGGCGGGAGTAATTAGGAGAACGACGAACAACCGGTCAATGGACGCAGCGAACGTGTGGTTTCAAGGTAGTCTTAAGGAAATAATCTACTTAATTTCAACAAACCTAATTTTTAAAATATCAGTTGATAGAGCAAATGAGTGAATCATACACCAAACTTCTTTTTATAATCTATCAATTTTTGATGATGTTGTGGGTGTCAACATTTTAAAGTTTTGTTTCATCGAACAAATTAATATTTTAATCTAAGTAAAGTGGATTATTATTGAACTCCGGGAAAAGCCCAAAGGCACAACCCGCACATATATTGTTAGGATAAGTTATTTATGAATTGTGTGTATGTACAAATTAGAAAAAAATTACAAAATATTGCGCTCAAATACCTCGATTTGCATTAAAGTTTTAAGAAAAACACCCTAATTCGGATGTATTAAGAAGAACATCGTAAAGTTTGAAATAATGGGCCTAAACACTAGCCATCTTGGCTTCTTTTGATAGACAACATGAAGTAGATTATAGAGTTTATGTTGTTTTAGACTTAAACTCATATTTCAATATACTTACTTTAGTTGCATTATTTTGTTTTGGACCAGTGAAGAAGTTCAGACTAATAAGTCAATTGTGCGTTGTCTGTTTATTGTGTTATTCACTCTTCGAGATAGTTTTGTTGGGTAATGCACATTTCAGGCACTGTAGTTTAAAGATGTTTAATCCCACAAGGTCAAGGTCGAGGTCAAAAGCGCTTTATTCAATACCAATCGTTATAAATTTTTAAAAGAACATAAAGCAAATTCTAAACAATAAAACTAGAAAAACTGAATGGCCCGAATGGCTCTCTAAATTTATACGTTATCAATGAAACACATTTAATGACAAAAAAACTAGCAAATTTAAATTAATTCCAATCATTACATATTTTTGATTCAATTGAAAAAAGGAGAAAAAACCAAATAGCAATATTCAAAAATCACTTAAATTTCTAGCATAATAGTGAACTTTTATCCTATACCTAACATGTTACATCCTAATTCTAAATAAGCTCAATAAAAAAAACGTTACCTTCTACTGAAACCAATCCTTAATTCATAATGCAAATAAACAACAACACTAGATGTAGCAATAATGAGTTGAAAATAAAAACTAAGTAACGAGAAAAAAACACAAAAACAGAAAATAAACACGAATAATTTAGACGTTGTCATTCGGCCACCAATACTTAGATTGCTCGATCTCAGCTCGACCAGCCTCAACGAACTAGCAAATGAGTATCTCCATTGGAATTGTTGGTCTCGTGAACTCAGATTTGGAGGATATTTTATCTTCTTATCGGTGGTCCGTCTGTATATGTGATATATGACTGGGACGTCATCAGAATCAAAAACATATCGATTCATGTCCAAATACACGAATGCTTCTGGAGGAACGAAGCCAGTAGCGAAGTAATTCGCAATATACCCGTCAGTAGGGTGGAATGGCTGTGAAATCCAATGGTTTTTACTCACAGTCAAATATCTTGCAATATGATTCCGAAGAAGTTTCAATATGAAGATATCGACTCCTGTTACTTTAGGTGTTTGAAAATTTTTCTATTCGACATAAATTTTTTCCAATCCGTCTCAGGCTTTCTGTACAAACCAGTACATGCACGAAGACATTTATTTTCGAAAACTGTTAATCTTTCCATTGTACTAGCACTCTGGTTGTACCTGATCTGACATCCATATGTCAAAATTGGTCTAACCAGGGTCTTGTAACAAATAACTTTGACCTTTTGATCAATGTATCTGGAATGAAAGAGTCGCCGAAGGGCCATAACTACTTTTAGTGCCTTACTGTGCATGATTTTGATATGTTCAGTATAGTACAGATACTGATCGAGATAAACACCGAGGTATCGAACACGGGATTTATGTAGAACCCGTTCTGAACTACCCTCACCAGCCAAAATGTGGAAGTCCTTCGAATTACGTTTTAGGTCTTGACTGGCCCCTTCAGCGTTGTCCAAAACAAAATTGTTTCCCATTTCTGCGCATTGATTTTTATTCGCCAATTGTCGGTGTAAAGCTGCACCTCATTGAATACTTTTTTGAAGATTGCTCTGAATTATTGTAGCTTTTCGGTCTGCCGTATAGATGATCAGATCATCAGCAAACGTTACCAATGAACGCATTGGCGAAACGTTAAAATCAAAGCCGTTCAATAGCTTGCGAATGAATATTGAGAAAAGCAGGGGCGCAGTAACTGTTCCCTGCTGTAGACCATTTAAGACCTCGAATTCGCGCATTGTTGTCAGATTTCCATCAGTCACAACAAATGATTTCCCGTATCACATATTGCACATTATGGTGACGAATTCCTAATAACAACCTCAGGCAAATGTCAGAGAGCTATATTTGGGATACCGTCAGTACCACATGATTTTTTGTTGTTTATTCTGCGAAGTATTAAACACAAGTCTTCAAAGCTGACAAAATAATCAATAAGAATCAAGCTTGGTATGAGGTCAGATGTTAATGCTTCATTGAATTGATTGGCCGTTCAGGCTTGATTTGAAGTCGGAAACTTTTGCTTCAACGACCTCTGAAAATATTTCATTCCCTCTCTCTGGGTTTGGCAGATGAACCAATTCAAAATGTGTTCCAATCAGGGCAAGCTTCTGCAATCCATCACATATAATCCTGTTTCCATTTCTATCCGGAGTCGTACTATCAATTTCGATAGACCAGAGCATCATGCCAGACTGTATCAAAGGCTTTTTCTATGCCCAGTGTCACCAAACTGATAGGAAGTTCCAGGTCAAAGTAGGGGAAAGCATTTCCCCAGTAAAAAGTATATCTGCCGGTGTTCCGCAAAGCTCCTGCCTAAGCCCATCTCTATATAACATCTATACGTCTGACTTCCCTTCTTTACCAAACTGCCAAGTTGCAGCTTTCGCAGACGACATTTGCATATACAGTATAGGCGCAGATCCAACTTCCATTATTTCCAGCCTTGAAAGGGCGTTAGAACTTACTTATCAATACTACCGTAGATGGAAAATTAAAATAAATAATGCAAAAATGAAGTCAATATACTTCACCAGGAAGCGTAAGACTGCTCACATACCCAAGCGACCAATAAATTGTCTAGGGCAAAATATTCCTTGAAGCGAGGATCTTAAATATCTTGGACTTATATTCGATACAAAACTAACCTTCAGAAAACATATTGAGCATATTAGCTCTAAAGCGTTTAAGGCCGTGCTTTCGCTTTACCCCCTTGTTAATCGTAATTCACGTCTCAACACCAGAAACAAAGTCCTCATCGTCAAAATGGCAATCCAACCGATCATCCTATACGGCTCACCTACCTGGACCCAATGTGCTAAATATCTAGTGACAAAGATTCAGATCACCTAAAATGGATACCTAAAAATAGTACTTAATAAACCGTTTTACTTCTCTTCTGAAAAGTTACACAGCCTTGCTGGCGTTAGTCCAATTCGTAAGCTCGCTGCATCGCGCCGTGACAAATTAATCGTGAAAGCAAAAAAACTCGCCCAATCCGCTAATACATGCCCTGGCGAATTGAAAATCAGCAGTTGCTACCACCTATCTTTTGGCCGTAACCTAGCCTCATAGATTTTAGCTAGTTATAAGTAGAAAGTTAAGTTATGTTAAGCTAGTATAAGTTCAGTAGAGGTTTTTGCCTAAATTTTCCTCTAGCTAATTGTAATAATCACATAGAAATACGATAATATACATAGTTTTAACTAATGTTCAAACGATGGTGAAATGACTTTGTCAGAACACCTACTATATTATAAGGCCTCTGTACCGCATACATTCTAATAAAGAAAAATTATATATACACAATTTCGATACCAACCCTATCGAGAAGATTTATCTCATCATTAGCGACTTCAAGATTCGATACCTTCAATCGAGACTTCTTGCGGAATATGCTATTCACTTTTGCAAAAACGCCATCAAGATCCTGTGGGCTAATACCCCTCAGTTTTCCGCCCATTGATGGCTGACCTCACTCCCGAAGTATGAATGGATTAAATTCCGGACATTCTTCAGGCGTGATTTCAACAAAGCCAACGAGGGATGATTGTTGTCCGAAAATCGTCGATAAATATTGTTGACACGTGTGAGAAGAAGGCTTTTCAATCTTTTCAACCTTATCATGGTTGGGAACTACTTTCTCAATCGTTTCCAACGTCAGCTTCTCTAACTTCGACAAATAGAGATCTATTTCATCGTCAGTTAGATTTCTGTGATTAGAAAGCGTCGCCATCATCAGAAGGAGGACATCGCTTCCGGTACTCTCGATTAAACTTCTTTTGAAACTTTTCCCAGTCTGTTTTTTTCAAATTCAACCGATGGTTTTCATATTGAACTGGAATGAAGAAGACATCATCCCTTTGATAATTGATTTCCATTACGATTGCGTTGTGGTCGCTATCTTAAGGAAGCACCTGCAGTTTCCGTTTCGGAGTATTAAAGCTGAATTCAGGTCTTGCGTCAGCAATGTAGAGGTCCTAATGTGAATTTGTCCTAGGGTATGTTGGGACCTCCGACCCATATACGTTGCACCTTTATTCAATTTGGTTCTCTGTTATCCATGATTTCAGGAATACACTTCTTGGATTATTGGTGGCGTTTAGCCATGATGTAGGCTTGGCATTCAGATCACCGGCAAAAATTTAATAACCACACAGCCTGTTCAATTCGATATTTCAAACAAGGAATTGAGTTCCTCCTTGAACTTGAGAATATTTTGACCAGTTGCATAGGCAGAGATAACGAAGAGGTTATCCCCACCTGGCAGTGAAATTTTGACGACAGACACTTCAAGAAATTAAAAGTTTTGAATTCGACTTTTTCAATATTTTGGAAACAAAAGGGTCTTCTAACCAATATACCTGTGCCACCTCTTCCATCACTTATTACCCTTTCATTTCTTCCGAATGCAAAATCTTTGAATTCCATGGAATGCCATGTATTGAGGTGGGTTTCGGTGAGAAGTGTGATGGCAGGCTGTTGCTTAACAATAAATTCAAGGAGATAATCACATCGATGTATAGCAACGATAGAGTTGACGTTGATCGATATGAAGCGAAGCCTATCCATGAGAATATGACTGGATGACAAGTTATTATGAAGCGTTTGAAAGATGTGAACGCTGAAATGCAATGTTCATTTTTGAGTCTCGTTTGTCGATCCTCTCCGATAAACGATTAAGTTGCTGGTATTATTTCAGCATTTTCTGCTGGTCCTCTAGCGGCGAGTGCAAATGATACTCCGGGCTTGCCGAATTTGAAACGTATGATATTACGGTGTACTTGTGTTTGCTTTGGAGTACATTCAACTTTTGCATCTTGGTATTGGGAGCATCCTCGATATGATGCTGCAGTTAACGCACTATAATTTTTCTTTAGGCTCCGTCTGAGCTAATTTGCACTCACTGGAAGCATGAACGTCTTTGCATTTAACGCATCGGTAGTGCATCGCACAACTGGCAGCCGAATGTCCAAATCTTTGACACCGGTAACACTGGTTGACTTCTCTTTTCTGGAGGCGTTCCTACCTCACCACTCTGAAATTCAAGTACCTTATTTGTTGAAGGGAACTTGGACTGCTCTTATTTGCAATTTGTGCCAGGTAAAGTGGTAAGTTCTTCCTTTCTATGGTCGACCTTCTTGTCGCAAAGGCTTGACCGAAATGAAATCAATATCTGATGCAGCTTCTTCGAGGACCTGAAGAAGATCAACGGTATCCTCTTCGCAGTCCAAACCCTTCAACAAGAAGGTCTGATTCTTCTCACTTTTTGGGGTATAGGTGAAGTTTGGAACCTCCCAAGAATTTAGCCCATCTCCGGCTGATTTGAAATCAACCAGTGATTTCGTCCTTATAGTAAATTTTTCAGCATTAACTCTTTTGATTTCGAAATTGGCTAGTTTATTTTCGGCTGCCAATAGCCGAACCATATCTTTCCCGCTTTGCCCGAACACGTTGATTGGCGGAACTTTTTCTGTCTTGTTGGAAGCTTTTTCAGAGGAATCAGCAGAACTGCGGGCTGGTTTTTTCTCCTTAATTTTGTTCTTTAAATATTGTATAAAATTTAAGCCATTATCTTAATTAGAATTTCCTTCAATGTTTTCTTCAATTTCCATTTCTTCAGTTAATCCCTCCGGCGCTGTGAAATAGTTTTGGCTCTCGTTGGTGCCACCAGCACTTAGAACTTCTTCTGGAATTGCTTGCTTTGCACTTTTCTTCGGCTTTATTACCTATTGCCATTGATTTTGCGGCTTCGTCTTTTGAGGCTTCATCCCTTTCATGAATAGATCCTTGAGGGACTGTACCTCTAGCTTTAATTCATCATTTTCTATTTGCAATTGGGCCATTTGTTGATTGTCCGCTATTATTTGCAGCTTGCACCCTTCATCTGCGGAGTTTTCTTTGTTGCTCCAACGGTGGGAAGGCGTCGGGCACCTCCCTGCCAGCGGCGAAGTTTTCTTGGGTAATTTATTTTTCGTTACCAATCGAAGTAAAAAATATTCGATAGAAATTTCCTGAGTCGATTATACGGCTATGTAAATTTTTTCCGATAAAAATTTACTTCGGGCTAACATTTTTTAATAAGTTAATTTAATTTTTGAAAACTTTTGACAGGAGCAATTTAAAAGACGTCTTTATGCAAAGACTACTACGATCCATCCTCTGTTTAATCCTCCACAATCATAACAAAAACACTGCGTTTTGCTATGCAAGAGTCGAATAGATGACCTGGCTTATGGCAGCTCCAGCAAGTAAACAAACACTAAACAGCTTTGAGTTGCACTTCAGAAAAAGTGTTCTCAATTTGCACCCTATTAGTGTCCACTGCATGTAGTCTTAGGAGCTTTTAAGGTATACCATGAACTTTTAAAACGATCTTCCAAATTTTCCGTCTTTTAGACTGCCTCTCTCAGTTGTCTAATTGAGCATATATTTACGTATAGTAGCTCTCATTTTATCTCTGGTCAAAAGTTGTCCCGTATAAGGTTCATTCACTCACAGTTAGTGAAAGTTTGAGTTAAACGTTCTCCTAGCTGAACAAGGGTCTTACTAAAACATCGAAAGACTCATCTGATCTTTGTTTTCCTGCATATAAGCTCGCGATAAGATCCCTATCACTGAGATGATCTGCATATTTTTCATTGAAAGCTCTCTCCCACTTCTGTAATAATAACGCCTAAATGAATTCACGACTTTTGTACTAAAATACAAAACCCTATTGAAATCACGACCCGTGTCCATCTGTCCATCCATTCGTGTGTATGACACAGCTATTTTTTTCCAATGGGGTCCACAATTTTTTTTTTTTTTAAGTTTTAACCATTGGTAGTCGTAGTCGCTTTCACCTTTGGTATTCAAATAGGGTGTCATTAGAAAGGTCTTAATGAGATCTTATCAAAGCAAGTCTTAAATTTTTTTTTATCAGTATCGAGAGAGGCAGGAGAAGGGGAATGTTTTCGCATACCCCCCTAGCGACTCAACACAGTCGAATCGAAAAATCTGAAAAAATCATGTATGAAGACCTTTATAAGTACAACAAATACGTCAAAAGCCGATATTCGATCAACTTTGCTAGTAATAATATGATTTATTAATTTGAAATTTCGCTGAATAAAACTGTACCAGTACCTTTAAATACAATACAATTTTATAAACAAATGGCTATACACATATAAGGCTAACATATTCTGAAAGTTTCAGAAAGATCAGACAGTATGTCACGAAGTCATAGTGGTTTAAATTTTCCTGTATTGCTATGCAACAATATGCGTTGTATTACATGGAGCCATATGGCCATGGAACAATATGCGCTTGTTACCGATTAACACGCTACTGGTTTGTTAGGATTTGCATGAAGGTTTCAGGAATGATAGGTTTCATGAATATCCTTGAGAGTACGTTCAACTAGTGACTTCAGTAATCGTAAGACAAAATGGCAGCTTTTTTAAATAAGAAGATTAAATAAATTTGTGTTATTTTTCCCCAACTTAAAATTTAAGATACATGCTATTAACATTTGATTGAATTTATTAATGAATAGCTGAAGACAAGCGTCTGCAATTTAGAAGTGAAACAAATCTTGTAAGTTTGAGAACGCTCCTACCTGAATAGCTTTATAACCATCCTAAGTAAGAGTGCCAAGATCGATGTGAAATATGTGTGAACCGTCAAAACGTGTTATTATTTTAATAATTTCATACAATTAAAATAGCGATAACTCATATGATTATGATATGAGTGAGTAACTTTTAATTTTTATGATTCTCCTTCATTATAAATTAAAATAAATGTTTATTCTCTATTTTTTCGGTAATCAAAAGAAATGGTTTTCTGTGACTGTTTGATATATTTTCTTTTCTTTCACTAACAAGGGGGTCTACTTTTCTTGTAGCAATCATTTTAATATTCTCGGTTGATTTGACTTTTTAGAGTTTTGCGAAATAATTTTACAAAACCCTACTAGTTTCGCGACCAGTCTGTCCGTCTGTCCGTCTGTCTGTCCGTCCGTCCGTCCGTCTGTCCGTCCGTGTGTCACAGCAGTTTTTCTCGGAAACTACTTAAGCTAGAAACATCAAATTTTGTGTGTAGGTGTGGAGTGGTGTTCTCTTCAAAGTTCAACTACAAAAAAATTTTATAAGGTATTTAAAGGGGGTCTCCCCATATAGGAGAGTGACCCTCCGAAAAAAAATTTCATTGAAGGTAGCCGATATGGGTATCAAATGAAAGGTCTTGATGAGAACTTTTCAAAACAGGTCTTAGTTAGGGAAAATTTACTTCGAGGGGCGCACAGGGGGGGGGGGTAAATACACGAAAAATTTGTGTCCCCCCCTCGCGATTGGACACCTGTGATCCGAAAAACCTTAAAAAAAGTCAGCAATGTAGGCCTAGGTGAGTACAATAACAACAACTACGTTAGAAGTCGCAATTCATTCAACTTTGTTAGTAATGGTATGATTTATCGATTTTATGTTTTCTTGAATAAAATCTTAACGGTACCCTCAAATTCAATGAAATTCAGTACGTAGATGTCTATTTATATTTAGCGAAGTTATAGCGGTTTGAATTATCCTGTATTACTATGGAACAATATGCGCTGCATTTATTACTATGGCTATGGAACAACATGCGCTTTTTATCGACTCAGATACTACAGTTTTGCTAGGGTTTGCATGAAAATTTCAGGAATGATAGGTGTCATGTATACCTTTGAGAATCGGTTCATCTAGTTGCATCAGTAATCGTAAAACAAAATAGTGGATGTTTTAAATGTGAAGATTGAATAATTTTGAGTTATTTTTTCCCAACTTCAACGTTTAAGGTGCATGCAATTGTCACCGCTGCGATCGTTACTGAAGCGACCGATGCAAGGGTCGCAAATCCCGACATTGCAACGAAAAATTAAGAAGAGAACGAGAAGATTACGGCACTAAAAACAAAGAGTGACCAGACACCGCGTGATTGTACCGCCAACGTTGAAAATGCGGCGGAAGTACTGCACTCGGAAACGGAACGCGATAACTTCTCCCAAGGATGGTTGCAAGGTATAATTGCGGCCCAGCGATATGAGGAAGAGAGGCTACTCCGAAAAGCGGGAGATGTTCTGAAAAGAATACAAGCTGCATGCGACTCCCCAAAAATCAGTTAAACATCAAAGGCAGGGCTCTTTGAACTAGAGGAGCTCCTGGATCGCACAGGGCACTATCGGAGGAGCTGGTTAAGGGCCGAAGATGAACATAAAGCTAAAGAGGCGCTTGGGTCAAAATCTAAAGGCGACATGCAGATAGCTCCATTAGTAAAAGTCAATAAAAGAATGGCGTCTAGCCCAATCGAAGGAGATCGTGATAAAAGAAGGAAGGAAGAGGCACTTGATGGGCGTGGAGCACCAGATCACGGGTTTCAGACAGTGCTTACAAAAGGAGCGAAGAAAGCCGTAAAGAAACTCCTTCAAAAAAAGCAAGAAAGTAAAGTTCGCACAGACGCCCAACTAGAAAAAGGACCTGATGCAAAACAGCAGAGGCAGAAGCCCCGACGAAGGCCCCGGCAGCAGGCACTGCTTGTAAAGCCCCAAGATGGCCAATCCTACGCGGACGTACTGCGGGACATCAGGGGAAACGTAAGGCCCGAAGACACCAATACTACCATTAAAGTAATACGACCAACGCGGTCGGGACACATACTGGTCGAATTCGGAGCAGAGGCCGGCAATGAAGAAGCATTCTGTGACGCAGTAAAGAAAGTCCTTGGCAAAAGCGCAACTATAGCCCCACTCGAGCCGATGAAAACGATCGAAATACGGGACATTGACTGCGTGACGGATCTGGCCGAGGTAGAAGAGGCCATCAAAAGGGAGTTCCCTAGCGTGGGAACGATCAAAGCGAGACTGACACCAGAAAACAACAGGGGACAACGCATGGCCATAGTCGACTTGACCGAAAAGGACGCCGAACAATTCCTGAACAAGGGCAAAGTAAAAATGGGTTGGGTTGTCTGTAGGATACGGCGAAGAGCAACGCCTCTTCAATGTTTCAAAT
Organism: Odontomyia ornata; assembly: GCA_963969285.1. Taxonomy (NCBI): domain Eukaryota; kingdom Metazoa; phylum Arthropoda; class Insecta; order Diptera; family Stratiomyidae; genus Odontomyia; species Odontomyia ornata. The sequence goes on from OZ017739.1 coordinate 193,409,802, forward strand.
GCCTTGGTTATGGTCACACCACACAAGTATGCAAAGGACCCGATAGGAGTTCCCTATGTTACAAATGCGGTGAAACCGGACATAAAAGGAAAGAGTGTACGAAGGAGGCACACTGTATTCTTTGCAAGGATGCTGATCCAAAACCTGATTTTGGACACGCCTTGGGATCAGGAAAATGCCGGGTGTTCCAGGAAGCCCTAGCCAAGGCAAAATCAGAGCTTCGATGACCCGCATCCTCCAGCTAAACCTACACCGCAGTTCAACCGCCCAAAATCTGCTTGAGCAGTTTGCGAGGGACATGAAAGCCGACTTCTTGCTGCTGAGTGAGCAACACCATAATAAAAGTCCTACATTATGGTATTCTGATGAAACTGGTACTGCCGCCATCTGGGTTCGGAACAGTGACTTTCAAGCGGAGAGTTATGGACGGGGGGATGGCTTCGTGTGGGTTCGGTGCTCAGGGATCACCTTCTTTGGTGTGTACTTGACGCCTAACGAGTTGATATCATCTTTCCAAGCCAAGCTTAATGCTTTGGAGGGCACTGTCTCGAACGCAGAGAGCAAAGTGCTCGTTGGGGGCGACTTCAACGCTAAAGCAATCGAATGGGGCATGCCTCAGACGGATCCGCTTGGCAAACGAATCCTGGAAATGGCGGCCAGGACGGCCCTCGTCATACTAAACTCCGGAAATACGCCAACTTTCCGCCGTATTGGCTGTGAGAGAACCATACCGGACGTGACATTTGCCTCGGAGTCCTTAGTACGAAGGATACACAACTGGAAAGTATTAGAGGACTACTCAGCCAGTGATCATCAGTGCATTCTGCTTGAGATAAGTGATGCTGTCTCCCGACGTCCATGCTCTCGGCCTTCTACAACTGGATGGAACATCGGAAGGATGTACGTCGATAGGTTTGTCAAGGCTCTCACAGCAGGTGAGCCGCTGCAGGGAGCTTTGGAGGGGACGGAAGAACTGGCAGCTGAAGACGTGGTGAACTCTACTATGAGCATCATTACGACTGCTTGCTGCGCTTCTATACCCCGTCGAAAACCCCGACACGGCAAACCCCCAGTGTACTGGTGGTCAACCAAAATCGCTGAAAAGCGAAGGGAGTGTCACAAGCTTCGACCTGGGGCTCAACGGGCGCGGAACCATGATGAGGCATGCAAGCTGGTAGCAGCATATATGTTGGCAAGGAATTGCCTTCGCATATTGATCAATAATAGCAAGGCTCGCTGCTGGCAAGACCTAGTGGACAGTGTGAACAAGGATCCGTGGGGCCTTGGCTACAAGCTGGTCATAGGGAAACTTGTTGCCCTACGGAAGCCTTGTATACATGACGCGGAAAAGACGGACGCGGTAGTGTGGGGAGTCTTCCTCGCCCATCCCGTCCGTGTTGACGCTGTCCATGGTGAAACACAGTCGAGTGCCCACTCTTCACACAGCTGGAGCTGGAGGAGGCAGTCCTCTCATTGAAAACGAGGAAGGCTCCTGGTCCAGATGGTGTTCCAGCTGAGGTGTTGTGGCGCGTCTATCACAATTGTCCTGACTTGTTGCTCAGCACATTCAACGCTTGCCTACGGGACGGGGTTTTCCCAGTACGATGGAAGGTGGCGAGGCTCGTGCTGATCACCAAGGGGAAGGGAAATCCTGAATCGCCGTCTGCATACCGCCCGTTATGCATGCTAGACACGGCTGGGAAAGTGCTAGAGAAACTCATCAAGGGAAGACTCACTGACGCGATTCGTGCTGCTGGGGTCCTTTCTCCTCGGCAGTACGGCTTTAGAGCAGGAGGTTCTACCATTGATGCGATTGCAAAGGTGGTGAGCGCGGTCCAAAAGGCAGAGGCATATAGTCACACCAGGCGACGGATCGTCCTGTTGGTGACACTCAACGTCAGGAATGCCTTCAACTCCGCTAGATGAGTGGATATTCTGGACACGCTGGAAAACTCTTTTCAAGTTCCAGAATATCTAATGCGGCTTTTGAGGAACTACCTAAAGGACCGAAGCCTGCTGTACGACACGACACAGGGCCAACGAAGGATGGAAATTACATCGGTTGTTGCCCAGGGATCTATCCTTGGTTCGGACCTGTGGAACGTGTCTTACGACGGGCTATTGAGACTTGAGATGCCAGATGAGTCGCGCTTGGTCGGCTATGCGGATGATGTTGTGGCGCTGGTCGCCAGACGCACCGTTGAACAAGCGCAACTTAGACTAGGTATGCTAATGCGCCGAGTGAGGGACTAGATGGCTGCTCGCGGGCTGAGTTTCGAACTGGAGAAAACCGAAGTGGTCATCTTGACAAAAAAGAGAATCCCTAGAGTAAGGATGATCAGTATTCGAGACAAACAAATCGAATCAAAGCCAGCGGTGAAGTACCTGGGGCTACTGATCGACTCGAAGATGAGTTTCTCTGAGCAAATCAGGGCAACGGCTGAGAAGGCTGCTTCGGGCATATCGGCTCTGAGTCGACTTATGACCAAAGTAGGGGGACCCAGTCCATCAAGAAGACGCCTCTTGATGAGTGCTGTAGGGTCAGTGCCACTGTACGGAGCAGAAGTGTGGGGCGACGCTCTTAGCAAGGAGGTATACCGGAAACGTTTGGCACGGGTACAGAGAAGAAGAGCACTGAGAATTGCATCTTCGTATCCAACAGTCTCCGACTCGGCCGTGAGAGTTATTGCAGGCGTGAAACCTATCGCCCTCCTAACTAGGGAGCGCCACGCTATTTACCTGCGCCGCAACAAGAATGTGAGGGAGGAAGTTGTCCGCAAAGAGAGACAGCGCTCGCTCAACGATTGGCAGCATTCTTAGGTGAATTGCGCGAAGGGAAGGTAGACTGCGCGCCTCATCCCGGATGTGAGACCGTGGCTAAATCGAAGGCATGGTGAGACTGACTTCTATCTGACCCAGCTTTTGACCGGGCACGGGTGTTTTCAGTCTTACCCGCACAAGATCGGTAAGTCACGGTCTCCCAATTGTCGGTTTTGCCCAGTAGAGGAGGACAATGCCTGTCACACATTTTTTGCGTGTAAAAAATGGGCCAGGCTGCGAAGGGAACTTTACAGGGAAATGGGGGAGCTCACCCCGGATAATATAGTTGCGGTGATGCTCGAATCGGTTGACAAATGGAACCAGGTGGCACATTATGCTCGGGCAGTCCCAAAATATAAAAGGGACTCACAGCAGCCGGGGGTGCTGGGGCTGGGGGATCGCTCTACTGGCAATTCCTCTTCCCCTCTCCCCTCCCGCTAGGAAAGGGATTCCCCAGCTCGAAGGCGCTCCACGGCGTAACAAAACGAGACCTGGCCCGAAGTAATGTGACAACAGTTCCAGGCTGGGTTCTCAGGTTGACAGGGGAGGTGTTTAGTGGGTATTCCAATCGTGCATGGGAGTCCCATACTCTGTGCATAAATAGCATTCACCTTCCTACCACAAAAAAAGTGCATGCTTTGAACACTTGATTCAATTTATTGAATGACTGAAGATGAGTACCTACAATCAATGCTCATAAGTGAAACAAGTCAAAGAGGTGGGAGAGCTAGGAGCTTTGTGACCATTCTAAGATTCGAAAAAATTGGCCATAAATCGATGATAACAGTACAGAAGAGAGGCTCCTGAAAAAAAAAATTCATCAAGCGTAGCCGATATGAGTATGAAATGGAAGTTTTCATGGGAGCTTTTCAAAACAGTTGTTAGACTGTCAGTTTTTGCTTCAGTGGGAGCACAGGGGGGAAATACATGAAAAATGTGTTTCCTCCGTCGCGGATGGACATCTGAAATAATTATCAAGGGAGATATTTATGAGTTTAACAATGCCAAAAACCTCAGAAGTCGAAATTCGTTCAACTTTGTTAATAATAGTATGATCTTCATATTTCATATTTTCTCCAATAAAATCGTCTTTGACATGTTTCTTGATTTGATTCGATCTGGTGACTGCATTATGTAAATTGAATACAAAACCCTTCTGACATGAGCGTAGGTCTGTTTACTATATAGTTTTACGATTACTGATGCCACTAGCTGAACCAATTCTCAAAGATATACATGACACCTATCATTCCTGAAATTTTCATGCAAATCCTAGCAAAACTGTAGTGTCTGAGTCGGTAAAAAGCGCATGTTGTTCCATAGCCATATGTTGGCATAGTAATAAATGCAGCGCATATTGTTCCATAGTAATACAGGAAAATTCAAACGGCTATAACTTCGCTAAATATGATTCAATCTTTATTAAACTTTCAGGATAGATCAATCTTATAAATAGACATCTACTTACTGAATTTTATTGAATTTGAGGGTACAGTTAAGATTTTATTCAAGAAAACATAACATCGATAAATCATGCCATTACTAACAAAGTTGAATGAATTGCAACTTCTAACGTATTTGTTGTTGTTGTACACACCGAGGCCTACATTCCGGATTTTGTTCAGATTTTTCGGATCACAGGTGTCCAATCGCGAGGGGGGGGGGCACAAATTTTTCGTGTATTTCCCCTCACTGTGCGCCCCTCGAAGCAAACTTTACCAAACTAAGACCTGTTTTGAAAAGTTCTCATCAAGACCTTTCATTTGATACCCATATCGGCTACCTTCAATGAAATTTTTTTTTTGGGGGTCACTCTCCTATATGGGGAGACCCCCCTTAAATACCTTTTACATTTTTTTTGTAGTTGAACTTTGAAGAGATCACCACTTTACACCTACACACAAAATTTGATGTTTCTAGCTTAAGTAGGTTCCGAGAAAAACTGCTGTGACACACGGACGGACGGACGGACGGACAGACGGACAGACGGACAGACTAGTAGGGTTTGTAAAATTATTTTGCAAAACCCTAAAAAACAGACTGGGGAAAGTTTCAAAAGAAGTTTAATCGGGAGTATCAGAAGCAATGTCCCCCTTCTGATGATGGCAACTCTTGCCCAATGATTCCTTATGACAGGAATCTATCTTATGATGAAATAGATCTCTATTTGTCGAAGTTAGAGAAGCTGACGTTGGAAACGATTGAGATAGTAGTTCCCAAGATTAAACATCGAAACAATACGGATAGAAAGACCATCGCAAGGTTGAAAAGATTGAAAAGCCTTCTCCTCACATGCTTCAACAATATTTATCGACGATTTTTGGACTACAACCATCCCTCGTTGGCTTTGTTGAAATTAAATCTGAAAAATGTCCGGAACTTAAGCCGGTCATACTTCAGGAGTGAAGTCAGCAATCAATGGGCGGAAAAATTATTGGTATTAGCCCACAGGACCCAGACGGCGTTTTCGTGAAAGAGAATAGCATATTCCGCAAGAAGTCTCGAGTGAAGATATCGAATCTTGAAGTCACTAGTGATGAGATAAATCTTTTCGATAGGGCTGGTATTGAAATTGATAGTTCGACTCCAGATAGAAATGGTAACCGGATTATTTGTGATGGACTGGATAAACTTGCCCTGATTGGAACACGTTTTGAACTGGTTCATCTATCAAACCCAGAGAGAGGGAATGAAATATTTTCAGAGGTCGTTGAAGCAAAAGTTTTCGACTTCAAATCAAGGCTGAACGGCCAATCAATTTTTCGTTACAATGAAACCTTAACATCTGACCTCATATCGAGCTTGAATCTCGTTGATTATTTTGTCCGCTATGAAGACTTGTGTTTCATATTTTGCAGGATAAACACCAAGAAATCATGTGATACTGATGGTATTCCAAATGTAGTTCTCCGACATTTGCCGGAGGTTGCTATTAGGAATTATTGCATATTGTTCAACAACATGTTGAGCAATTCATATTTTCCAAATGATGGAAAAAGGCTAAGGTATTTCCAATTTTGAAGAAAAGAAAAGAATCTTCATGTCCTAAAAGCTATCGCCCAATCAGCTTGCTTCGTAACATCAGCAAGGTGTTTGAAGTGGTATTCAACAGAGCATTAAACGCCCACATTGAGGAATATGAGTTGATGCCGAATTGCCGATTTGGTTTTCGTGCCAGACATTTGACCATACATGCAGTAACGAAAGTAACCTCAGATATCTGTTGAAAACTAAATGATAGACAATGCGTTGGAACATGTCTCATTGATATGAAGAAAGCCTTTGATATGGTGTGGCTAGATGGACTAGCTTTTAAACTCCTTCAGGATAAGTTCCCCAGACACCTTGTCGCCATGATCTATTATATGTTACACGGGAAATCGTTTGCTGTAACTGATGGAAATCTGACAACAATGCGAGAATTCAAGGTCTTGAATGGTCTACTGAAGCGAACAGTTACTTTCTCAATATTCATTCGCAAGCTATTGAACGGCTTTGATTTTAATGTCTCGTCAATGCTATCATTGGTAGCGTTTGCTGATGATCTGATCATCTATACAGCAGACCGAAAAGCTACAAGAATTTAGAGCAATCTTCAAAAAATGTTTAATGATGTGCAGCTCTACACCGACAATTGGCGAATGAAAATCAATGCGCAGAAGTGCGAAACAATTTTGTTTTGGACAACGCTGAAGGGGCCAGTCAAGACCTGAAACGTAATTGGAAAGGTTTCCACATTATAGCTGGTAGGGGTAGTTCAAAAAAGGTTCCGCATAAATCCCGTGTTCGATACCTCGGTGTTTATCTCGATCAGTATCTGCACTATACTGAACATGTCAAAATCATGCTCAGTAAGGCACTAAAAGTAGTCACGGCCCTATGAAGACTCTCTCATTCCAGATGCATTAATCAAAAGGTCAAAGTTATTTGTTACAAGACCCTGGTTAGACCAGTTTTGACATATGGATGTCAGATCAGGTACAACCAGAGTGCTAGTACAATGGAAAAATTAAGAGTGTTCGAACGGAAATGTCTTCATGCATGCACTGGTTTGTACAGAAAGCCTGAGACGGATTGGAAACATTATATATCGAATAGAAGAATTTATCAAAATGCTGAAGTGACAAGAGTCGATATCTTCATATTGAAACTTCTTCGGAATCATATTGCAAGATTTCACAGCCGTTCCACCCTACAGACGGGTATATTGCGATTTGCCTCGCTACTGGCTTCGTTCCTCCAGAAGCATTCGTGTATTTAGACATGAATCGATATGTTTTTTGATTCTGACGGCGTTTTAGTCATATATCACATATATCGACGGGCCACCGATAAGAAGATAAAATATCCTCCGAGTTTGAGTTCACGAAACCAACAATTCCAATGGAGATACTCATTGGCTAGATTCGTTGAAGCTGATCGAATTGAGACGTTTCAATCCAGGTATTGGTGACTGAAATACAATGTCTAAATTATTCGTGTTTATTTCCAGTTTTTGTGTTTTTCGTTATTTAGTTATTGAGTTATTGCTACATCTAGTATTGTTGTTTATTTTGTGTTAAAAATTAGGGATAGGCTAGGTAGTTTTTAGTATAAGATAAAGTTTTTGATTGAATTTTGTAAGAATTAAGTTAAAACATAAAAGGTTTAGGATCAAAGTTCACTGTTGTGTTAAGATTATAAATAATTTTAGGATAGTAATGGTTGGTTTTTTTTCTCCTTTTTCCAATTGAATGACATAATATGTAATAATCTTAATTAATTTGAGTTTGCTATAGTTTTTTTTAAATGTGTTTAATGACAACGTATAAATTTAGAGAGCCGTTTGGGCCATTAAGTTTTTGTATGTTTATTGTTTGGAATTTGCTTTATATTCTTTGAAAAATTTAAAGCGATTAGTATTGAATAACATGCTTTCAACTTTGGCTTTGAGCATTCCAGACAAATTATAATTTTTTTGTTTGTAGTAGAAAGTGTTGATGATTTGGTTGAGTGATTTTAGATATAATTTTGATATGACGATTTTGGGTATACTTATGGTTTACATTATGATTTTATTCATGAGTTTTGAGCAGTTAACGATCAATTTGCGATATTTTAGTTATAGATATTTGATCACGAGGTTTGCCGCAGTTGCAGTAGCGCTCACCGCGCTGAATTTGTATTTGATAGTCATCATCGGCTATAACAGCGGTCAAGCTGTGGCAGTGTTGATGTTGGTTAGGATCAACCAAATTTCAAGTTGTTGGCTATATCTTCCTACACAAGATAGTTAAACTCGGATCCAACTCTTCGAATTAGCCAACGCCTTCGGCCCTTCCATCGTCTTTCTAGTTTTAGCTTTGGGATTTACGCGGCTCCTTTTCGAGCCATTACGAAGTCCGTTGTATTTCATAATGATCTTTTAGTCGGCCTTTTGAGGTGATATTTAGAGCGGAGTCCGCCTTCAAATTCCATTGCTATGCCAGGCACTGGTGAAGTTTTGCTGCTGTATATGTGTATGATTTTTAGCCCTCGCCCCATTTAATTACCTTTTCTTTGCCTTTTCCTTTTAATAGGGTCATTTGAAGAAATGATACCAAAGTCCGTTTTTATAATTCAATTTAAGAATAACTCGCATGCGCTCATTCCACTCTCTTATTATGATTCATCGAACGTTTAGGTTTTGTTATTGATTTGGTTTATTAGGTAGTGTTAGCTATTTGGTTGATTTAGCTTTTGGGAAAACTTAGGTTTGGTTCAGTAAGAGATTTTTGGGTTTTAAATCAGTTATATTTTATTCGGTTTTTGATTATTTTTTCGGTATTTAAGATAGTTCATTTTATGATTGGTTTTAGTTTCGATTAAGTTTTAGACAGTTTGGGTTTGGTGATTGAGTTTTGGTTTTGGTTTAGCTAGTTATTAGTCTTGAATAGAGCTGTAATTGTAGGATAGTTTCATCCATAGTGAGTTAAGTTAGGAACCTCTAACTAGCTTTTATTTTAGCTTAGGTTAGGCGTTAACATATATACTTATTTATTTGTCGGTTTGTCTGTCTAGCATTTAATTTCTAATTTATTTTTATTGAAAGTTTTGTTTGTCCATCTGTGATTTATTAAATAATTTATTTTATTTGAATTCTCTGTGCTTTCCGTCTGCTATTTGTTGATTTCGCTAGTTTTGTCGGTGTGTCCGTCCCTTAATTGTTACTTAATTTATTGATTTTTCTGTTTGATTATCCCATATTTATCATATCTATGTTGAATCATGGCATCGCGTAACGCCTCTTATTGTCCGTACTCCAACTTCGACGACGAATCATACTCATTCCCACCAATGCACACGTTGATAGTCAATTTTGATGGTTCTTCTGCTGGTCTTCGGAGATCTTCCAGATATTTCTTCACCAGACGTCTCTTGAAGCGGGCCTGCGTGGAGTCAATTGTCGTAAATTGACGGGCTTTCTTGATGATGGAGCCAGTTTCAGTATCCTTAGAGCTGAAGCCTTGGCCTAGTGTCGGACTTGGGTTTGCATATTCATAACATACATGCTCATGTCCCGACTGCATCATGGCACAAAGATCCAGTTCTGGGATACGTCACCACATTAGTGCAATTTAACAACACCACAATTGATGAGATTCCTAGTAGCCTCTTCCTTGACGCATGCAGTGGATCTTGAAATTGACTGCTGGGATCTTTTCAAAACAGCAGCAATCCAGGCCAATGCTATCAAAGTAGCTGCAGAGCCCCTGAGCCCTAGATTCCATCTGTTGTCTCCAAAAGATCAACAATAACTGGACTTCGTTAACCAACAGTTCCCGTCGTATAATGCGAAAGGCTTGTGTAGGACCAGTCTCGTATCTCATCACCTTGGGACTGATTCTACTACTGCTACTGCTGTCTCGCCCGTTATACAAAAACTGTTATATGACGAACTCGATCGTATGTTGCCTTTGGGAGTAACAGAGGAAAGTCAGAGTTCGTGGACCTCTCCCATGACCCTTGTCAGAAAGCCTGGCAAAGTCCGTTTATGGCTTGACGCTAGACGCCACAACGAGGTGACCGTTAAGGACACCTATCCATTGCCGCTAATTGAAAGTCTGCAGGTATGGCTGCAGAGCACCAAGTTCATTCCCAGCTTGGACCTGAAGGATGCATTTTGACGCATTCTTTAGGATGCCTGAAGTAGAAAAAAACAGCCTTTACTGTTCCTGGCAGGCCCTTATACCGATTCAAGGACATGCTATTTGGCTTTCGCAATGCGCCTCAAACGAGGTGTCGGTTGATGCATAAAGTAATCCGCATAAGCTGCAAGACAAGGTACTCGTTTGCCTAGCTGACCTGCTTCTTACGGGTTCAATATTTGATGAGCACTTGGAGCTCCTCAGTACCGTTGTAAAACTGCTCAGGGTCGCCAGCTTGACGATCAATGTTGAAAAGAGTAATTTGTCAAGAAATTAATTAATAATTTCTTATCCTGAAACCTGAACAAGCAAACACGTGAGACGGTTCATGGGCATTGCAGGATGGTACAGACATTTCATTCTGATCTTTGCATTGGTTACAGCTCCTCTAACGGATTCGCTTAAGGATAAACGCGCCTTCGTAGTTTACTACCACCAACAGCCCCTTCAATAAAGTGAAGCAGTTGCGTGTTTCCGCTCCAATGTTGGCCAATCGTGATTTTACAAGACACTTCTATATTCGATGTGATGCAAGTACAGTGAGTATTGGAAATGTTTTGTTCTGGAAAGACGATGAGGATAGAGAGCATCCAATTGCATACATGTCGATAAAGCTCAACGCTGCGTAACGCAAATATAGCATTGCCGGATTCAAATGCTTAGCTGCGGTACAAGGCGTAAAGAGATTCAGAGCATATATCAAAAGGTTGCCTTTTACCATCATTACCGACCATGCTAGCCTAAAATCGCTCATACAGTAGTTGTACCTTTCTGTACGATTGGCTCGCTGGTGGTCGCAAGCGTTCGATTTCTGTTACAAAGCAGCCTAACCGTTGTATCAAAGACATAAATAAACAAGAAAAACCGTTTAGCCAGTTAAAAAAAAATCCAAATAACACCATAAATAACAAACATTGTAACCGCAATACATATTATACGTACATATTTTAAAAATCCGTACTATTAATTCACACTGACACTATCAAAAATCTCATATAAAAATAGATACAAAACAATTACAATTCAAAAATTCATCAAACTATCAAAAACCCCATAGAACGATATATTCGAAACAATTAAAATTTACAAACTAATTATATAAAAGATACAAGACAATTACAATTTAAAAATTCATTATTCTATCAAAACCGCATAGAAAGATAGATACAGAGCAATCAAAATTAACAAACTAATTATAATAAATGCAATAAATTGAAACAAATTAATTACAATCTAAAAATTCATTATGCCATCAAAAACCACATAAAAAGACACATACAAAACAAATACAATTCATAAACTAATTATATTAACACCGAATACTGTATAAAGAAACAAATCTAATTATAAACAAAATCAACTAAGCAACAAGCACTCAAACATAACAACAAAAAATATGCTGAAGCATACACCACGACCATTGTATCAAAAGTAAAACGACACCCAATGCACATCATAGCGATGCGATTTAAGGTTGGGAAAGCTCAACAGAGCCAAGGACGGGTAATACGGAAGTAACAGACCATGCATTCAGACCATAGAGGTATACACTGAAGACGGCGAGCTTTCATTTCCCATATAAAATATTGAAGTCTCTTAATGCATGGTCAATACGAACAAACATTTCATGTACGTATACTTCAATTTTCGAAAGCTTTTGGACTTTCACGAATGAGCTTACGTATGATTGTCCAAATGCTATCATTGTTCGAAATTAATTTCGAAATAGCTAAAAAAGTTCATTATTTTTAGTTTTCTCTTTAATGATCATACAGCATTTACAATTGTAAACAATGCCCCCAAATATTGTTCAACAAACTTCTTTCTTTTCCATAAAATGTACTAACAAACTACAAAGTGCGCCACATTTAAATCGTTTTCGATCGAAATCAACAATTGTGACACCCTTGATTCCGGAAATAATGTTTCAGCTGATGGAAAACAGTCAGTTGACAATTCTTGCGAAAATTCTATCAAAGATCGTAATTTTTTAAAATTTTCAATGAAAACGCTTATTTCGGGTGAATTGTCTAAGTGATTTCGAAAATAAAGTGTTCAATGTGTAAACGTGAGTAAAAATGTGAAAGCGTCATCGAGTATTTTTCATTATTTCGGTAAGTAAAGTGCAGTCAAGGAAACAATTATGTGTCCGGGTATAATTTACGTGATGTTTTCTGTGTCCGTCCAGGTTTTTGGTGCGTTTCGTGAATTAAAACATAAATTCGAATGTTGTGTGAATCGTTCCTGCTATAAACGGTACATGGGAGACGCGAATTTAAAGATTTTCTCGGTTTAAACAGATTTGACGCCGGTCATAGAATTCCGATAACATGTAACTGAAACTCGCATGCATTGTAAGTATTTACGCGCTTTTTTTCTGATTTTTATTCCTACGGATTTAAATGAGTCTAATTTATCCTTAAAGCTTCATGTTGAAGTAATTAATTGTGTTTTTAAGTACAAGTTCATAATTATCAAAGTGCAAATCGCATGTGAAATAGATGTTCCGCGCAAACGTTGAAGTTTTGTCGGCTCCGTCCATAATGGTGTTAAGATTAAATTGTTGAAAATAATTAGTTTTGATGTTGCGAAGGTGCTTGTAAAAGTTTCATGTATCGGAGTAAACGTTTTAATTGAAAAACTTTGAAGGTTTTCTAAAATACGAGATCTCGTATCAGTGCAGTGCACGTACAATATGGGAGCTGTTTTATTAATTTCGAAAACTGGTCGGTTGAATTTAAATTTGTTTTTCTAGGTTTCTGGAGTCGTGGTGATGGCACTGAAATTGTTGTTGAAAATCGAGCCAATTAATGCAGAAATGCATGCATGGCGGTTTAATTTGAAAATATTTGTTTATTTACCGGAAAACGAAGAAAACCGACTTTAAAGTGCCCTACAATGGATGAAATGAATTTTATGGAGGTGATATTAAATCACCATGTAATATCACTAATATAGCACCGCTTTTAAAAAATTTTATTCATCTTTCTTACTTTGGAGTCGGTTTTTTTTTAATTTTAGGTTAATTTCTCAAGAGATACAATTCAATATTTGTTTTTCCGGGCTATATAGTCGTTGATTAATTTTTAAATAAGAATAAAAATTCCAAAAGCTTCCTTTTTCGACTATATTTATTTTTATTTTCTTTATATGCGCATTTCGACCGCAACATACGGTCATCCTCAGTACACTACTTCCTACCTATCTTAACCTACCTTAATATACTAGAGGGTTTTCGGAACACTAATTGCATTCATAATTTAATCCTTATTACCTAATTAGATTAATGAGTTTTGAATTATTATTACCTAGGTCAGTGTTCATTCTTAAATTTGCCGGTACTTTCCTAATCTGTATGCTTTCGCTGCAATCAAGTTTTTGCCATTTATCGATATCTTTGACTACTTCGACATCGTTCATTGTTATTTCGAGGCCATTTTAACTATATGCTCTGCCACTGATGATTTAAAATTTGTTCTAATTGTATTCTGCGTTGCCCCAGCTTCTTTGAAGTGTTTCTCGCATCGAACTACCACGAAACGTTTCGTTTGACCAATATAAATCATACCACATTCTGGACACGTCACCTTGTACACTCCGCATTTTTCTTCCTTAGTTTTAATATCCTTTACGTTGGTCAGCTGCACTCCTAGTTTATTCATTCTGCTTGTACCTATTGCCTCTAGTTGGCGTTTCTTCAGTACAGGTGCCAATGTCTTAAACATTCTTGAATACGGGATGCTAATTCTTCGTTTTTCGTTGGCTTCGATCGGTGCATTCTGCTTGAATAAAGTTGATAGTTCGTTTTTATATAGTTGTTTCTTCTTTTTGTTGATGACGTTCGTAATAATCCGGCGATCGAATCCGTTCAATTCCGCTGTTTCCATGATGTAAAGCTTTTCCCTCCTATACCGCTCATCAGATAGAGGCAACTTTTCGAGGCGATTAATCATACTTCTGTATGCTGCAAGTTTTTGGGGATATGTATGAGCGGATGTGGCTGGAATCGTCCTCTGAGTGCTTGTTGGCTTCCTATATATATCGAATTCTAGCTGTCTATTGTTTCGAATGATCTGCAAATCTAGAAACGGTATCACACCTTCCTTTTCCATTTCCATCTTGAACTGTATATTATTGTGCACTTTGTTGTTATGAACTTAGAACGAATCCATTAGCTGAAAGTATAAAGCGGGTGAATAAGGTCCTGAAAGAAGCTAGCTACTTTTTCGAAGATATCAATAAACTAAAAATGCCAAACCCGTCACTTCCTAGAATACGGTGCCAACCAAAAACCCATAAAAATGGAGAAGAGCTACGTGAAATAATATCGGATGGGAGTTCTCCCACGTATAAGGTTGCAAAGTGGATCATCACTGAGTGCAATAAAATAGGATATACGTACGGTGACAGATCAATCAAAAATTCGTTTGAACTAGTTGACAAACTAAGAAATGTAAAAGTAGCCGATGACGAGATATTAGTTTCTTTCGATGTGCAATCGTTGTTTCCTAGTACGCCAGTGAAGCAAGCAATTTACGAATTAACTAAGTGGATCGAAAAACATGACACTTCAATAGAAGGGAGAAAGATAGCGGCACAATACGGAAACCTGGCTAGAATGTGTATGAACGAAAATTATTTCACATTCAGGCGCAAGTATTACAAGGTTACCAAAGCATTAGCAATGGGTAACCCTTTGTCACCATTGTTGGCGGAGATCTTTATGACGAGCATTGAAAAGCGAATCCAAGAACAACAGTTTATGCCAAGAATCTGGTGGAGATATGTGGATGATGTAATAGTGGTGGTACCAAGAGAAAAAGCATTGGAAGTACTTGAGCAGCTCAACAAAGTGCACAATAATATACAGTTCAAGATGGAAATGGAAAAGGAAGGTGTGATACCGTTTCTAGATTTGCAGATTATTCGAAACAATAGTCAGCTAGAATTCGATATATATAGGAAGCCAACAAGCACTCAGAGGACGATTCCAGCCACATCCGCTCATAACTTTTATTCGCCGAATTTTCACAAAAAAACTTTCTCCGAAGCTGCCAAAGAATTCCACTCTCAAAATTCAATTTTAGTTTAATTTGTTTAATTACTTCACTAAACTCCAAACAACTTTTGTTCGCCGAATTTTCACAAAAAACTTTCTCCGAAGCTGCCAAAGAATTTCACTCTCCTTCACAAGCCAAATATTCACTTCAATCCCTTTTCTATCCAAGTCCAATCTCGACTTGCATCTTGGAATCATCCATTGAGCTTATTTCACTCGCTCTTTATGCCCAAGGAAGACTCAGACCGAAAAATAAACATAATAACTGGTTACGCAAAAATTGCCAAATTGATGACACAAATGATCCCACTGTTCTCCGGGACCCCAAGTCCATCGATCGTGCAAGACCTGCAAGCATTTAGAGGTTACAGCAAACAAGTCTGACAGTGCCTAGACACCCAGAAGCGCGCAGTCTTTATGCAGATCTTTCCAACTCGACTCTAGGGCGAAGCATACGAACTTATTTCCTCTAACTTCACCGCTTATATCGATGCCGTGAAGGGGGTATTCCCAAGGGCATATTTGCGGAGATAAACTAACCAGGAACTGGTAAAAAGATTATTCATAGCAAAACAAACTCCAACAGAATCACTCCACATTTACACATCACGTTTGAGGCAGATATTTAGGCGCTGTCAAAAAGCAGAGGCACAATCCTACTCAGAAACATCATACAAATTTGCCAACGAGCAGTTGAAGGATTTTTCCAAAAGTGTTTTCAAAAGAGGAGTCACCACCCCATACCTTTGCCAATATCTGCTAACAGAGGAAACCAAAACCTTCGAAGACCGAATAGAAAAAGGCCTCAAGATGGGGAAGCTGCAACAGGAAGCATCACTCCCGCACCTCCATCCCATTAGCCTTACCACCAATTAACACCAGTTCACTGGTATGACTCCAATAAGCCTCAATTATCAGTCACTGTTAGATCAGTATAACGTATTAGTTCCAACACAAGGAGTGCAAATCAACAACTCCTTAAGTAACTTTTATACATCACACTCACAACTCATAAATCCTAGTGGTCAGCAAGACTAGACGGTCCTCATGCTACATCCACAACTCATAAGCCCTGGTAGTTAGCAGCATCAGATAGTCCCCCTGCCCAATACGAATACCTAAAGCAAAACATCCAACATAGCTAAAAGAGTACTCGTAGCTTGCAGTTTCTGCAACAGAAGGGGACGCAACCACTCTGAGTGTCTTGACTCCATTCTGCGCTACCTGCAAAAAGTATGGACACGACCAGAGAGTTTGCAAGAAAAAACCCCCATCAAGACCCCCATACAACACATCAAATAGTCCCAGGGTCCACCACATTCAAGTAATGTGTGAGTTCTGCGGGAGAAGAATGCACACGGTAGACGATTGTTTCCAGAAAAAAATAGGAGTCAAGAGCTCAAGGAATCGAGGACAGTCAAGCCAAAAATCTGCGGCTCCACAACAATATGCATTAAAGAGAGAACTAGCAAGAAGATGCCAGCTAAAGGCAGACCTCAACATAAACCAAAACTTACTAAAGAACAAACCACTAAGTCCAACTTAATAACAGCCTCTTTACCCCTAGATATAAGCGAAAACACACTGACTCATGTCATTGTCGAAATCATAAAAGAGAATTAAAGAGGGACTGCCAAATTAACGAACACAAGAAACTGACACTGGTAAGTCCCTTTGGTGACGGGGAAACCCTTGGCTCTGTACAAGGCAATTTCCTACTCCCCACCACCCTACCTTGTACGTTCCAAGTGGTGGATGAAACTACTAGCGGGATGATGGGCTTTTGGGTAACGATTTCCTGTCCCACAACTGTAGTATTAAGGTTCCCAGGAGATAGCAAACTTTCCCCCCAACTAGGCTGAACTGAGGAAAATTTGCAATTCCACTGGAAGCCCTATCAGTAGATTTTACAGCAACAAAAAAACGCGACTGAGACTTCGAAAGGTATAAGCGCACGACCACTAAGATCAGCCCTAAGTGTGGAGTCACGATCACCGCGAGCCGATGATGGACTCATCAGTCCTGTTCAGGCTCCCACAAGGGCCGTATCCCTTGTAAGGGCAATGGATACTCTACAACACCACAACTCACCTCAGGTGCCAACAAACACGAGCGCATGGTCCTCCAGACCGGCCCAGGGTGTGATGCCCCCGGCAAGAAATGCTGATGTTGAGTATGCCGAAGAAGATCGCGAATGTCATCAGGTGATCTGGGAAGAAACCATTACGGTCCAACTAGAAACCCAAAATTTAATAAAAATGCCAAAAATGTTAAAACAAGACATGCTGTGCTCCAGTATGGACATAACTAATGGCATCTACATTGTCAACTCTTCAATGATAGGAAAACACCACTCACCCTAGAGAAAGCAACACTTTGACTCGAAAAACTAGGTGACTTCTTTATAAAACCCATATTCAATGAGGAACCAAGGGCACAACCCAATGATACGATAAAGCAAGTGGGTTACTTAAGTACTATCCAAAGTGAATAATTGCCCCGCAATAAAATTATGCGCACAGCATTATTCAAGTAGGAACTAGTTCTATACGAAAACCTCAATTAAGAAGAAAAAACTGCCATTACCTAGCTATGTCGAGAATTTAATGGTCCTTTCTTCTTACCCGACAATAAGTTGAGCTACATAAAAGCACTCAGCCACGAAATCCCACTAGCCAGAGATTAGGCTCCCATTGATCAAAAGATGTACAAACCAAACCAGCCGCAGAAGGAGATAATCAACTCCCAACTCAAAGAAATGGTGGACAGCCGAACAAAAGGCCATGGGACTACCTCTTACTGATCGTACCATAAAAGCACCATAAAAGCTCTAAAAAGTGGAGAGTTGCAATCGAATTTCGCAAATTAAATGAAAAAACTATAGGAGACGACCTCCTCTTCCACGTATCGAAGAAATCCTGGACCAGCTTGGGTACTCCCGATACTTTAGCACCCTGGATCTTGCCAATGGTTACCATTAAGTACTATTACTACGCAAGGATCTACCCAAAATAGCCTTTAGCATCAATTACGGGCATTACGTATGCCACTAGGTATGAAAGGAGTACCGGCAACCCTCCAACGGCTTATGATTGTTTCATTTACCTGGACGATATAGTTGCGTATGGGAGAAAACTCCCTGACCACATTTCAAAAGATATTTTGCCATCTCAGATCGAGCAATCTTAAGCTTAAACCCGAGAAATGCCAATTTTTGCATCCAGAAGTGATGTACTTAGGACACATCTGCCCGCAGACCGGCGCCCACATGATTCCAAGCAATACAAGCTGTGTACGAGAATTTCCCGTCCCCAATATAATTTCGAGACTCCAATTTTTCTTTGAACAAGTAAACTAAAACAGAAAATTCATCCCAAACTTTGCAAAGATAGTAAAAGGACTGCAAAAATGTAAGTTCACCGGGACAGAAAAGTGCATGGATGCATTTCAGCAGCTAAAGAACGCATTAGTGGAACCTCCCCTACTTGCCTACCGCAATTTTTCACAGCCGTATAATCTAACCACCAACGCCAGCAACGAAGCTCTAGGCGCGGTGTTGTCACAGGGGAAATAGGCAGGGGTCAGCCCGTAGCTTACGCAAACCTTAACAAAGCGGAGGGTAACTACTTCACGATCGAAAGAAAACTCCAAGCAATTGTGTGAGCAACCAAAAATTTCAGATACTGCCTTCAGGGCAGACGCTTTACTGTGTGTACGGACCACAAGCCTTTAAAACGAATCTTTAATGTAAAAGACCCGATTAATTAGTTAGCCAGGTTCAACTAGAAGCTGTCCAAATTCGACCAGGAATTAAGCCAGGAAAAACACCAACGCAAATGCCCTAAACAGAATCCTGAAAAGTGCACCTAGCCCGTATGTGAACAAAGCCCAGTTGAATGTGGTCACCAGCATCAGAGGACGGAAGAACGAACCCGAATCTCCACCAGCTGATTCAGGTAAACCAGGCTTCTCCCCAGAATTACCTGACAACAATACCGCCCCACCATCCCAGGATATGAATCACTCCATTACAGACCCCCAAATACAAATCCAGAAACAGAAGAAATCAATCCCCACTGATACTGAGAACCCGTATCCCGCAGACGAAATACAAAATTCCACAACGGAACACGAAAATAGCCACATAATTACCCTGACAACCCTAGGAGTAATCAAAACGATACTATCTGAATAACATGACTCCCCCTTTGGTGGATACCAAGGTGTAGCAAAAAATATTAAAGGGACTCACAGCAGTCAGGGGTGCTGGGGCTGAGGGATCGCACTTTCTCTTCCCCTCCTGCTAGGAAAGGGACTCCCCAGCTTGAAGGCGCGCCACGGCGTAAAAAAATGAGACCTGGCCCGAAGTAATATGTCAAACGGTTCCAGGCTGGGTTCTCAGGTTGACAGGGGAGGCGTTTAGTGGGTAGTTCAGTAACGCATCAGAGTCCCACACTCTGTGCATAAATGGCATTCACCTCCCTACCACGAAAAAAACCCATACGCCTGGGCGTTCGTCGAGCAAACCCCCTCTGCCATTTGATTCGTGGCACCCTAGCCTGGTCAATGGTAAGCGTTGTTACATCCTCATTTGAATCCCAGCTTTGGCAGCCCTCGTCACGTATATTCTAACCCTTTCTTCCACAGGCTCCAATAGTTGCGCCCTCCAGTTGGCCCCGCCAACCCCGTCATCAACAGGAGCACTTAGAGGTCTCTTGCGCCGCTATACCATGGCCTGACGACCGCCGTTGGGTTCAATCAATACATCAGGAGAGGCGTTAGCAGCCTACCCGTGAGCAGCACCCCAGCCTATTACTATCGAGGAATACCGGGCAAGAAGTGGGCCTGTAGGGTCACCCCCGGGTAGACATCCAACCCCAAAACTTGAGCCGGAGACAAATTATCACATCAGGGGTGGACATCACGTGCAGTTACGTCGGTAACTGGGTGAATTGATTCGATTTATTAAGGTCAGCGTTAGAGAAGACGAGAATTCCTGGACCGGGCGAGGGTCCTCAGAGAGAGGCCAGAGAAAAAACGAGCCATTCACCACCGCCGTGCGCTTTCGCGCCAAGTGCTCCCGCGTGCCAGGGCCAACGGAGTGGATCAACTCCAGAGACCAGCACACCGTCACTAGCTCATGTTATGTCAAAGAAACTATTTATTAAATTCTGTTAGCTTTAAGAACTGTTGATACGAACTATCATGTTTTTTGAAAAGTACTAACCAAGTCCTTCCTTTTCTCTGGTTTGGTATTTGCACTCTTCTGGTGTTTGCAGCCACTAGTGACTAGCCGAATACTCTGGGCTCGGAGTAGGAGGCCCCTTAAGCAAAAACTAAAATACATTTAGCGTTACTTTGGCGCAGAAAGTGTGGGATTACAATAGCGCAGCCTGTTTTTGATTCCGAACTAGACACAACTAGGGCGTAAATAGCGTTTTAGATAATTTCAAAATTTATTTAATGGAATCCCAACCTACCCCCATCTACATGACACATTTTGTAAAAGTCACACAAAATACATGTGTAAACAACAGTCCATCTAGAGCAAAGGATCTGAGGAAAAATCTTTTTCCTTTTATTTTCTAAAAAAAATCCAAATTTCCGTTAGATAAATTGATAAACATAGGCAACAAGATGGAGGCGTAGGCGCAACAGAGCACATCTGGAATCATTCTATGCAGCGGAAAAACATACACTCCAACTAGTAAGTCAAACACACCTCGGAATAAGCAAGAGCAAAAGGAACAATGAGATTCCTGCCCCCCGAAATTGAACAGATATTTCCTTATACGTTTAATACCGATCAAACACACAAAAATTGGCTAAAAAGTATCGAGCAATTCGAAGAAAAAACTAAATTGTTCCGGAAAGACATTAAGCTCTCCGGTGGACTCTCTTTGGACCGACCTGACAGTCTCAACCTATCGCAATCCCCTCACCCTTTTATAACCTCGCAAGACTGGTAACTTTCTTTAGAAACTAGTGCAGCTTGGAGCACTATATTGAATTCCTCACGCTCGTTCCTTATCCAAGAGAAGACACAAAAACAGACATAATGACAGAGTTCGCAAAAGTAGCCAAACTAATGACCAAGATGATCCCATTATTCTCTGTTTCTCCAAGCCCGTCAATAATTCTAGACCTACAAATGTTTATATGTTGCAGTAAGCAAGCCTGGTAATGCCTCAGTATCCAAGAATGCGCAGTATTCATGCAAATATTCCCAACCCGACTACAAGGCGGAGCTTACCAACTCATCTCTTCTAACTTCCTCGCCAATATAGAAGCAGCAGTAGAGCTGCTTTCAAGAGTTTACCTGCCAAAATAAATGTACCAGGAGCTGGTGAATAGCTTGATTACACCCAAACAAAACCCATCGGAGTCACTTCTATACATCTTGTCTAAGGCAGTAACTCAGGCACTGCCAAGAAGCGGCCACAATAAAATACTCTGAGGAAGCACGTAAAATGGTCAATGAGCAACTGCAAGACTTTGCAAAGAGTACTTTCAAAAGCGGGGTCATTAACCCATACATTTGCCAGTTTCTCATCATACAAGACACCAAAACATTCGAGAACCTAATAGCAAAACTGCAACAAAGAACAGCGTTCACGCAGTTCCAAAACCAATATCCTTACCACCAACTTACAAACCACTTCACCACCCCAACCAATTCAAACTTTCAACCCTTTTTGGGCCAAAACTACCACTTAATTGTATCATAAGGCATTTTCAATAGCACAACCACAAAATGCCCATACACATCACAACCACAAGTGATAAATGTAAATCCTGGTGGTTTGAAGTTCCAACTAGCCACACCGGTTGGCAGCAACATCCTTAACGAAACACCTAACATAGCGAGAAGAATAACACGCAGTTACTGCAGCAAGAAAAGCCACACATCCTCGGAAAGAAAACACCCTATTCTGCAACTCATGCAAAGAATATGGACGTGATCAGAAGGACTGTAATAACAAACCTCCGCCATAACCACCGCAAAACGCGTCAGACGGCCCCAGAAGGCACACAGTAAACGAGTGTTATCAAAAGAAGAAATGGGAGGCAAGATCCCAGGGAAACGGGATACAGGTGGGCCAAAAATCAATAAGAGATTGCTAAACTCAGGCAATCCTCTTCCACTTCCAAACAAACAAACGAAACCGCATACAGTCAAATCCAACCTTATAGCAGCCTCCCTACCACTAGATAGCAAAGAAAAACAGACGCAATTCATCATTGACACAGGCACAGATGTAAGCCTGATAAAACAACAAGTATTAAAAAACAAATGTTCTGTAGACAGAAACAATGAAATGAAGCTTCTAAGTCCCTTCGGTGAAGGAGAAACTACAGATACAACACTGGCCGATTTTCGACTCTCCACCACCCTACTTTGCATGTTTCAAGTGTTGGATGGAAACATTGATCTGCCCAATGACGGGTTTTTAACATAGGTAATAATTTCTCAACCCACAATAGCAACGTTGAGGGACCCGGGAGAAAGTTAACCTTTCCCCAAACCAGGCAAAAACCTGAGTAATTCGCAGTTCGATTGGAAGTCCCTAGGGATAAAACCCAAGAGAAACGGAGCGTGACTAAGATTTCAAAAAGCAGTCTCACAAGACCATTAAAGTTAGCGCTAAGTGTGGAGTCCCAATCAGCACGAACCAGTGTTGGGTTTATCAGCCCTGTCCAGGACACACAGGAGCACTTCCTTAGGATTCAAACAAAGTATCGAATGCACTCCTGCATCAGGATTTATCGGAGACGTCGAAAGACACCAGCACAGTTTCCTCTAGAATAGCCTCAGGTGCGACGTTCCAAATAGAAAAAAAATCCCCGTTGGCAGCACCAGCCGGAAAGGTAAATTTCTCGTAAGTAGCATAAAGCTTCGAAAAAAAATTTGGCTTGCCTACTACTCAACTTCTTTCTGCGATTTTCGTAGTACCACATGGGTATTTATTAACATAAAAAAAATCTGGCCACGTTCGTTCTTAGAGACCTTTTATCGGGGTGCAAATATTTTGATAATTAAATTGAGTTGCATACGAATGGATTACATATTGAAAATCGGCGGATCATAAATTGTTGTAAACATATAAATACCGGTTTCGCCCTTCTCGCATTTGCTGTTTACACAGTTCACAGTGGTAACCACACAAAGGCTTAAATAGCTCGAATAGTTAATTTCAAAAGATTTCCATGAAAGTTTAATCAGCACTTGCGTTGCCATTAATATATACATTTTCAATTTTTTTCTGAACTATGAGGGCCGTCATTTCATTTTTTATTGAAATCGGCTGCTAAAAATATTAAGCTGTAAATTTTCGACTTTTTCATTTGTCATTCGATTTGCATAATTAAATTAAATTAACTTGCGTTAATAACTTATAATTTCAAGTTTCAACGGAATCTGTTGAGAATCTTGGCTGCTACAGAAATAAAAAAAATTGTATGCCACCCCCCTGTATGGGGAGACCCCCCTTAAAATACCTTAAAATATTTTCTTGCACTGCAAATTTCAAGAGGCACCACTTTTGACCTACGTAGAAAATTTTCTCATTCTAGCTCATGTGGTTTGCGAGAAAACTTGTTTTGACGCACGAACAAACGGACGGACAGACAGACAAGTCGCGATTTTATAATTTTTTTAGGGGATTGTTAAAAAGATTTTACAATATGTTAAAAATGGTCTGGTTTATAAATTGTATCAAGTAAAGTCATTTAAAACGTTATCATGAAAAATATTCATTATTTCAGTTGGCACTAAAATAGCGAATTGCGCTTGCCTTCTGACCTTTGGGGGCCGCCATTTTGAATGCATGCATTTTATTTTGGGTTATTTTAAATCTTTGTATGCTAGGAACTCATCAATCAATGTACTATCTCGTTCAAATAGAAGTTTCACTCTAGACAGGGCAAAATAATTCAATTTTTAAAGAAAATGGCAGCTAAAACTATTATTCTTTAAATTTTCGACTTTTTTATTTTTCATTCAATTTTAATAATTTCCTGCATAGTACAGAGATCCATAATCTCAAGTTTCATCAAAATCCGCTGGAAAATGTGACCGCTAGAGGGCCACAAAAACCTGGAAAAAACGCATATTTAAACGGCCGCCATTTTGAAATTTGCTCATGCATGATCACCAAAATATCAAAGACTGTAGGCCCAAATAATGTCTATCTTGAAACCGAATTTTGTATATGTCGGATTAAAATTGCGACTTTAAAAAGCCTTTGAAATTTTGCCTTTTAACTGGCCGCCATTTTGTTTTTTGCAACCTGATCTGCAATTTTTTCACGTAATTCTTTAGATACCTATAATTTCTATCAAGTCATCAAATTTCATGAAAATCTGTTGAAAGCTTTGACCACTATTACAACAACAAAATTTTGCACGTTTTACGACCTTTGAGCGGCCGCCATTTTGTTTCTGCCGTACCGACTTTGGATTTTTTATTGTGAGATTCATCACATACAGCAATGAACCTTTGTACCAAATTTCATCCAAATCGGAGCTACACTTTGGTCAGAACAGAAATCACGATTTTTCGTCTAAAATGGCCGCCATTTTGTTTTTGCCCGGCCGATATAGCTGGTTCACGAACTTAACCGAGATAATTACCCAATACACCTTTCCTGAAAATTTGGTGAAAATCGAAGCAAAATTGCGACCTCTATCGTGGTCACAAATTTCGTTATATCCCATATATATATATATATATATATATATATATATATATATATATATATATATATATATATATATATATATATATATATATATATATATATATATATATATATATATATATGGGATATATATATATATATATATATATATATATATATATATATATATATATATATATATATATATATATATATATATATATATATATATATATAGAACGATGCTACGCCTGAAGAACGATGCTACAAATGACGCCCTTCGTATATACAACAATCTTCCAGAATCAGTTAAAGAAGCGAATTCTCTTATGGTTTTCAAGAAAAGACTTAGAAACTATTTAATGAATAACGATTGAATCTCAGTGCAGAAACTTTCAACATAGCATCTTAGGTCAATTATTGATCCTATCTTCGAGATGCCTCGAGAAACACCTACTATTATTATAATATCAGTCCAGTAATTTCAACATAGCATCTTAGGGCATTGTTGACCCTATCGTCGAGATGCTTGAAGAGACAGCTATTCTTTTAACTCAGAGTTTTTTTACTGCGTCGAATTTATAATTTTTTTTATCTCTGAGAGCTGATCACGATATGGACAAGACAAGTTTAACCGGAGGACTTCACATATTTTTGTGTGCCCCCTTATACCGATGTGTTATACATTGCCTGGGTGGCACACCTGAGGAAACGACGAAATGTGAAGTGCAGATCGCACGAGCGTAGTGCGACGAAGAAAGTGTGATGGAGAGAGTGGAAGGGAATGGAGGTATAAAAAAAAAAAAAAATATATATATATATATATATATATATATATATATATATATATATATATATATATATATATATATATATATATATATATATATATGATGCTCTCCGCAATAGGTAAATTTCTCTCGAGAAATTTACCTAAAACTGTTGATGGGTGCAATGAAGCTACCGAAAGGGAAGATCACGATACAAGATAGATAAAAGGGATTCACCGCAGCCGGGGGTGCTAGAAAAGGTATCGCCCAGCTTGGAGATGCGTCACGGCGTAACAAAACGAGAACTGGTCCGAAGTAATATGTCAAACGGTCCCAGGCTATGTTGTCAGGTTGAGGTATTTAGTGGGTAGTCCAGTCGCCTTCTTGCGAGCATGGGAGTCCCACACTCTGTATGTAAATGGCATTCACCTCCCTACCACAAAAAAACAAGTTGGGTAATTATACCTACGGTCATATCAGAAGGGTTTTGTAACCAACGTGCGAAACGCAGTCACCAGCAACGAATAAAGGTGAGAAACATGTCAAAAAGATGTGTACGTTTATAAGAAAACCCCTTGCTTCTGTACTTTCAACGGTCGTCACATTGTTACAAACTAACAAAAATCAGTCAAATCATGAATTCCCAGAAAAATATTATTGATCTTATTTAAAAGTTTCAAGAAGATCAAATCAAAACTGCAGTGTCTGATTCAATGGAATGTCTATAAAATACCAAAATCACGTGTTACTATTGTTGTATTTGAAGAAATTTCAACTGGCTATAACTTCCGTGATAATGATTGGATTTTCATCAAACTTGCAGAGTATGAGGACCTTATGTAAAATTTCTTCTTTTCATTGAATTTAAGGGTATCCATATAATTTTATTGGGGAAAATGTGAAATTCGATGATCATACTATTATTAAAAAAGTTTTGTGAATTTTGACTTCTGAGGTATTTGTCTATTGATCTATGTCTATAATTTTTTCAGATTTTTTAGATCACAGGTGTCCAATTGCGAGGGGGGGGGGGGGGGGGGCACAAATTTTCCGTGTATTTCCCCTTCTTGTGCGCCCATTGAAACAAAAAATACCAGTTTAAGCGCTGTTTTGAAAAGTTCTCATTAAGACCTTTCATTTGATATCCATATTGGCTTCCTTTGATAAAACTTTTTTTTAAGGGGCCACTCCCCTACATGGGAAGACCCCCCTTAAGCAAATTGTGAAGAGGGCATCACGTTACACCTATATATAAAATTTTATGTATTTAGCTTATACGGTTTCCGAGAAAAAGTGTTGCGATACACGGACGGACGGACGGATGGACAGAGGGACGAACGAACGGACAGACAGGCGCGATTTTAGTAGGGTTTTGTAAAATTATTTTACAAAACCCTAAAAACCCAGTGAAATCCAGGAAAACACCAATGATACTAAAGCAAACTACTTTGCAACTCGAAAAATTGGGAAATTTCCTCATTAAACCACTAAACAAGAAAAAATAGCCTACACAACACAACAAAAACGTCAAACAAGTGGGATACATAAGCTCATATCAAAATGAGCACTCAAGCTAAACAAAATCATGCGCACAACCCTTCTCAAATAAGTATTAATTTTATACGAACAGCTTAACCTGGAAGAAATAACAGCCATCACCCAATTATGTGGAGAATTTAACGATATATTCCGCTTGCCCGGGGATAAATTGATCTACACTAAGACAATCAGCCACAAAACTCCTTTAGTGACAGACCAGATTCTCATCAATCAAAAAATACATAGACTAAGCCCCCTGCAGAAAGAAATAATCAATATACAACTCAAGGAGATGCAGCATAATGATATTGTCCAGCCCAGCAAGAGTCTTTGGAACTCTCCTCTGTTGGCCGTTCCAAAAAAAGTAGGAACTGATTGTTCGAAAAAATGGAGAGCAGCTGTCGATTTTCGCAAACTGAACGTAAAACAAACATTGAACAAATTCTTGACATTGAAGAAATTCTTGACCAACTTGGTCATTCGTGTTATTTCAGTATCCTAGATCTAGCCTCTGGGTACCACCAAGTACTAGTGCAATAAAAATACCGTCCAAAAACAGTATTCAGCAACAACCATAGGTATTACGAGTTCAAACGTATACCTTTCGAGCTAAGAAGAGCACCGGCAACCTTCCAACCGATGTTTAATTACATCCTAACTGGTCTCCAAAGTTTCGACTGTTTCGTCTACCAGGACGATATAGTGGCATACGGGAACATTTTACAGGAACATATAATCAAGCTCCGGAATGTATTCAGCCGCCTCAGGCACAACAACTTTAAACTGCAGCCCAAGAGTTCCAGTTCTTACATCCAGAAGTCGTATACCTGAGACACATCTGCTCAACGGCTCGCACTTGGCCAGATCCTAGGGAAATAAGCTGCGTATGAGAATTCCCAGTCCTAAATACCGTTTGGAGAACTCGATTATTTCTATGATTGGCTTATTACTATCAGAAGTGCATTCAAGACTTTTATAAAGTGGCCAAGCCTCTCATTAATCTCTTACGCAAAGATGTGAGGTTCACCTGGCCGGAAAATGTATTGCAACAGTTCAAGAACGCATTAGTGGCGCGTCTTCTATTGGCTTATCCTGATTACAGCCAACCATTGCATCTGACCGCCAAGGCTAGCAGCGAAGCTTTCGCTGCAGTTTTATCACAGGAGGAAAAACGTAAAGACCATCCAATGGCTTACGCCAGCTGCACCCTCAACAGAGCGGAGCATAATTACTCCATCATTGAAAGGAAACTTCTAGCAAGAGTGTGGGAAACCAATAATTCCAAGTGCTACCTTGAGGGCAGACGTTTTACTGTATACATGGACCACAAACCGTTGAAAGGCATTTTTAATATGAAAGACCCAATCACTCGGCTTGTCAGATTCTACCACAAACTGTCCAAATTCAATTAATGCATCGAATATAAAACAGGCAAATACAGCACAAACGCAGATATCCTGAGCAGAATTCCTGATAATCCACCCATCCTAGAAGAAGAGAAGCTCACTGCAACACATTCACCCGCGCACAAGGTCGGAAAACCGAGTCCAACACTTCACCCTATGACACCCCCAGAGGCACTGAGCCACCCAAGCCACCCGACACCAATTCAGCTCTGCAACACCCAGACAGTAACCATTCCAATCAAAACGTTCAAGAACAAACCACTAAAATCATAAAATCTACCCCTTCAGACGTCGAAAATCCGCCTGCAATAAACCAGAGTGGAAGTCCCGCAGAAGAACTCAGTACGTTTCCCGAAAACGGGACAGCAATCAAACCAACCCAACTTTTCAAGAGCAAACCTCTAGCAGTCCACAGTCAACTTCCTCCCCCCGTTGAAAATCTGTTTGCATACCAAGAGCCTAACAGGACTCAAGCAATATGCCTCTGCAACAACCGACCAACGAGAATTACACTATAGAGTTCCAAAAAAACACCTGAAACTCCCACCAACAGCAATCCAAGGCATCGGAAACACGCCTAAGACAGAAAAATTTACGTAACCACCACATAGTAGGCTGATCATTACACTGACGACTCCGGAAGAAATCAAAACAATAGTGGTCAAATACCACAACCCCCAAGGAGTAGCATTTAAAAAATCCGCAAAAAATGCGCATGGAGAAATATACTTGTCAGCATCAAACATCACATACGTAAGCGTGTCAAGAGTCAAACCATTAAGAACACACCACACTTCCGCATGCCTATGGTGATCACCGATATAGCAGAGAGATCATTCGATATGGTTTACCTTGATATCCAAGGACCTCTGTTAGAAATACCCGCCGGCAACAAGTACATTCTAACATTCCAGGATAACCTCACAAGGTTCATGGATTGGTACGCTCTACCCAATAAAGAGACCGAGACAGTGGCAAAAATATTCTGCGAGGAGATCGCCACTTGTTACAGAATGCTCAGGCAACTGGTCACGGACTAGGGGGCCAACTTTATGGGACACCTATTTAAACAGATCTATTAGCTTCTTAATACTAAGAAGCTTATCATTCTCGATCAAACGAAGCCATGGAAAGAACACATAGACCATTAATTGAATACTTGCGCCCTGTGGTAGATCAAAACCTACAATTTTGGGACCAGTTTCTGCGTTCCGCCACATTTGTTTACAACAATAGCGAAAATGATAGTACTAAACTCTGCCAATGGATTTTCCCTTCGGGTTTACCTCGGACATCCCTTCCAACCTCAAACGGGAACTTGCACCGCTATACAACCTCGAAAGTTACTATCACCTGTTGAGATTCAAACTCCAAAAACGATGTGACATTACCAGAAAGAGTGTCCTTACTAGTAACCTAAAGTCAAGGACACATTATGACACAAAAAGTGAACCCATCAACTTCTACGCAGGGGGCAAGGTTCTACTACAGAACAAGAACCGTAAGCACAAACTTCCACAAGTTGGGCTAGGCCCGTATGAATTGAAGAGAACCTCCCACTGTAAACACTACCATTGCAATGGGGAAGAGACTTGTCAACATGCATAACAACAGACTCAAACCATACTACGACTAATTCATTAATTATCTTTTTTCCTTTCGTTATTCCTAGAAATGGGCATAACACCGATTATCATGTTGTGGCTCAGTTTTGTAACAACCACAAACGTGAAACCAGAGCCATTCTCCTTCCAATCCATACCAAATGTGGGTGAGCTACTCGAGGACATTGGCAACGTACTAAGTTACCACAGTCCCTGGAAAATACTGATGGAACTTAACATAGAGAGGATACGGGAACAAATAGAGGTAGCCGAGCGAGCTGAAAATCTCCTTACGATAGTGTGTGCAGGAAAGAACAGCAACTGCAAGGACCAACTTGTCTACGTGCACAGTCTAGTTTCTAACCTCAAAGCCCATTCACAAATGCTTACCGACTCCTTGGAAACGAAATGCACACAGCGCTCATTTTTCGATAGAGTGGGAAGAGCCCTCCACGCCTTATTCGGGACGACGAGAATGAAAAAGAGCTCGAAGATAAGATTGATATACTGGAAATCGAAGGGAAAAAATTAGTTGAGCTCAAGGAAGAAAGAATAAGTATAGTAAATACCTCTTTGGCCGCAATACACAAACCCCTCTCAGAAGTGATCACGCAACAAGGGAAATTAGCTCAACTAATCAAAGAAATATCAACCACAACCAACAAATTGCTAGCCACAGAACGTAAAAACACCTCCCTTCTGGCTCAAATATTAGAAATCGAGATCAGGCAACAGACCCTCATCGGCATAGCAGTGGCCACTCAGAATGACCATATTCACCCTCTAATAATCTCTAGTAAGAAACTACATGAGATATATCCCCTTACAACAATTCCTACTTCTGGGAGATGACATATCACTCAGGAAGATAAAACATAACCAACCAGGAGGCCTTTACGTATCTCCCCTACTGTCACCTATTATTTAATCACCACCCGCTACTAATGAAATAATTTCGCTGCTACATATCCCCATAAGACTAAATAATACCTTGCCGCTACACATCAGCACAATCAGTAGTAATTACTTAATTAAACTACCCTCACAAAATAGCTGGATCAATTTTTTACCGAACAAGACCCCAATCACACCACACCCACTCTCTTTGGACAATGAATTCCAACCTTGCACAACCCCTGTCTTGTGCGTATAAATGACCTGCTGGTCCATTACGAGGCTGAGAGCACTCACCCATTCCGCGTCATCCACCCCCGTTTTTCCCTCAAATAAGCCCCGAGCTACTCAGACTAGGAATCGCCCATCTTAAAACCAACTATAAAATAAGCAGCGTCCAGCTACCATCTTCCAAGGCATCAATCTCTCCTTTACTAACAAACATACATACTCTTTCGGTTGTATACGGACACCTGAACCAGCTGGCACACACAAAAATGTAAATAGGCACACACATCTAGCCAACGCCTCGGTTAGCCCAGCCTCACTCGCTCAAGGATCACTTATCCTTTCCTTCGTGTTACGGTGGCTATTTGTGGACTTCATGGGTGATACTCCCATTCAAAATCAGGAAATGCTCAGTTGTTTGTGGTCCTTGTCCATTATAGTAAGTGTATACGGCTTAAGCCCATGGCCAAAGCCACAACGAAATCAACCATGCAATATTTGGAGCACGAAAACGTTTTGATCTTCCAAGTTCCCGAAAGGCTTCACTCGGACAACGGTGTGCAGTTCAACTTCAAGATTGAACGCCATCAGGGCTTACATATGGTCCAATCATAGCAGGTGGGACGAGAATCTTGCGGAATCATGTTTTGTCTATTGCAAGGTGATTCATGAGTCCACGGGCTTCTCGCCCTATTTTCTCATGTTCGTGTACCACCTTATCCAACATGGCTCTGAGTATGCTTTTAAGGATGAAGAAGTACAGTTAGATTCGAACAGTGAGCGGTACAAGACCGCGTCCGAGCTAAGTTGGAAGAAGCCTATCACAAGGGCGCTCAACGTTACAACCTTCAGGCTCGCTCCCGTGAGCTACTCCAGGGTCGGAAAGTTTTCATGTGAAATTTTGCTCTTAGCAATGAGCCAATCGATTGGCGGCTAAATTTGCTCCAAGATTTATTCCTGTAGTGGTTCGTCGCCATGTCGGGCAAGTTTCATAGGAGTTTGAGGATAAATACGGTAAACTGCTTCGGAAGTTCCACGCTAAGGACATTTGATCGGACTCCCAATTACTCCCTGCCGACATTCTTTTATTGCCCGACTAAATGAGACACTAAGAGACTGGGTTGTCCCCACAATTGTTGTGAATTCCAGCCATACTAGCATTCTCCCATTCGCTACTTCAAATCGCCTCCGTATCATTTCAACTTTCTTTTGGATAGACCGACCTTTTTCTGTGTATATATGTATTTTTCAATAGCTATTTCATATACCTTTGATTTTTATTTCCCCATCATATCAATTCCACCTTTCTTAGTCTATTTTAACTATAAAAAAATTAATAATAATAATCTTATCTTTCCCACCAACAACATTTCATTCATTACTTCCCATTAACAAAATTTCATTCTATACATTTTCCCTAACAACACTTAATTCCTTCCTAACAAAATTTTATTTGTTATACTAAAAAATTCATTCCCGCCTCCTTACTAACAAATTTCATACCAATGCTCATCAAGAAAAGTTGCACAGTTGAAGTTGCTAAATGGATGAATGGGAGATCATCAGAACGTGGCTCCGGTGGTTATGTCATGGACTCTCAATCAGGGGTTCCACTGGGGCCCTAGGTTCAAGTTTCCCCGAGCACAGGAACACTATTTTTAATATTGGCAAAAGCAATCATTCATGTATGTACGATGATTTGCATATAACTAAACGCTATCATGGTTATGCAAATCGCCATATATGCAAAATGGAAATTGTTGCATTTGTTGAGATGTAAAAGATGTTTGGGTAATGGAATCGAAGCGTATTGAACTTCGATTACGGTATCGGTAATTAGAAAAAAATCGATTGTGGAGTCTGGATTTGAGTTCGGAAGCGAGTGGAGTGACGACGATGAGTTTGAAAGGCGAAAACAAATGTGGAGATAAGGAGCGGGAAGTACATTAATTGTTAAATGGGGAAAAAATAGAATTTTCCACATGTAAAGTGTATGAATTTTTCCGTGAAAAAGAGTGGAAGACAAGGGAAAAACACGAAGAAGTTTTGTGGAGGGACCTAGTTGTTGTAGCTTTGTGGACAGTTTGTGAAAGTGAATGTTGTAATCTCTTATCTATTTACGTGTAGTAAGAGAAAAAAAATGGGCACCGCGCTTATCGGCGATAATTCTTGGTGTTCGGTCGCACAGTGAATACGGCCTTTGTGACTCCATTGTTCAAAAGTCCCTAGCCCTTAACCATGGGCCAAGACGTGATAAATTCCGATGGCTGTTCGTTACAATTGGCAATCATCTACCTTGTGAAGTGAAATGAAAGTTGAGCATTGACTTAAATCTCACTAAAGATTTGTTCCAGAACTCACTGGACGGAAGTGTCAGTACTATGAAATAGTGACTATTCACTCAGAATTAGATTGGCATTCTAACTTGATACTTATTGAATATTCAATTGTTGATTAAAATAGTGAATTTTAATAGACCTAGACTATATTGAATTTGAATTTTAAATTACTGGCAATCCTTGTAGGTAAAACCAGTGTTCTTCCGACATAAAACCTAAGGAGCGAAGCAATCTACTAAAAACTTTAAATTACATTAGTGGCCGATATTTTTCTTATTTTATTAAATTTGCCTATCATTTCATAACCAGAAAACTTTTAATCGTAATTTTTCAGTGCCCCTCCTCCAGTTACAGAGTACTCAGTATCATTGGAAGGAGCAATAATTTCTTTTAATTTTATGATTCTCTTTCATTATACATTAAGATAAATTTTTATAATCTATTTTTCCGGTAATCTTTATTTTCAATAACAACGGGGGCTTGATTTTCTTGTAGCAATCAATTTACTATTTTCAGTTGATTTGATTTTCTAGGGTTGTGTACTAAAATACAAAACCCTATTGCAATCACGACCTGTGTCCGTCTGTCCGTCCGTCTGTCTGTATGTCACAGCACTTTTTCTCCGAAACTATAGAGGCTCATGAAACTTTGTGGAAAGATCAGAAGTGGCGACTTTTTGAAACTTCAAGGGTTCAACAATTTTTCAAAGGGGCTTTGGGGGTCCCCCATATAGGGAGGTGACCCCTCAAAAAAAATTTTGCACTATTGGTAGTCGAGGAGGGTGTCATTGGAAAGATCTTAATAAGATTTTTTCAAAACAAATCTTAAAATTGCCTTATCGGTAACGAGGGGGGCAGGGGAAGGGTAAATGTGCGAACTTTTCGCGTACCCCCCCTAGCGATTGGACACCTTCCATCCGAAAACCTGAAAAAATCATGAATGTAGGCCCTATGAGTACAACAACAACAAGTACAAGATAAGTCGAAATTGACTCAACTTTGCTAGTAATAGTATGATTTATTAATTTTATGTTTTCTTGAATAAAATTTTAACGGTACCCTTAGATTTAATAAAATTCAGCTATTTATAAGATTGACTTTTCTGAAATTTTCATAAAGATCGAATGGTATTTAACGAAGTTATAGCGATGTGAATTTTCCTTTATTACTGTGGAATAATATGCGCTGTATAACTATGGAAACATATGGCTATGGAACCATATGCGCTTTTTGCCGACTGAGACACTACAGCTTTGCTGGGATTTGCATTAAAATTTCAGGAATGATAGGTGTCATGTCTTTGAGAATTGGTTCAGTTAGTGGTATCAGTAATCGTAAAATAAAATAGTGGCTCTTTTAAATGCGAAGATTGAATAATTTTGAGTTACTTTTTCCCAACTTCAACGTTCACGGTGCATGCTTTGAACACTTGATTCAATTTAATGAATTACTGAAGATGAGTACCTACAATTAATACTCACAGGTGAAATAAGTCGAAGAGGCAGGAGAGAGCACCTAGCAAAAGGGCTTTGTAACCATTCTTGGATTCAAAAAAAAGGCCATGAATCGATGATTACACTACAAGGAAGTGGTCCCTGAAAAAAAAAATTCATCAAACGTAGCCGATAGGAGTATCAAATGAAAGATCTCTATGAGAGCTTTTCAAAACAGCTCTTAAACTGACAGTTTTTGTTTCAGTGGGAGCACAGGGAGGAAAATACATGAAAAATGTGTTTTCTCCCTCAAGGAAGATATTTATGGGTATAACAATAACAAATATCTCAGAAGTCAAATTCGTTCAACTTTGTTAATAATAGTATGATCCTCAAATTTTACATTTTCTCCCATAAAATCGTCTTTGAAATGTTTCTTGATTTTATTCGTTGCTGATTACTGCATTTTGTAAGTTGAGTACAAAACCCTTCTGGCATGAACGTAGGTCTGTCTACCCAATTCGTTATATATTTAATTGTTTTTTTTTCCTTCAATAAAATGCCCCGTATAAATTAAATCAAATAATTTTTCATCTCTCTAAATTGCCTCCTTCTCTCTCGTCCTTTTCCCCTCGGCGTAACTTCTATGAGTAGGGTGGCTCAGCACAAGCAGAGGGTGCCGCGGACGACCTGCTACATGACTGAGCGCTAGCCGGCCTCAGCATGCCACCCCGGGCTACGCACCCTTTAGCTATAACTTAATGTCTGCAACTGCGGTGAATTCCGTGGTTGCTACAACAGTAGAATTTAGCATTTTCGTCAGTAAAACTATATTAGAATCATTAAATTGGATGAAATCACCCATTTAAGTAGTTCTTTGAAAGGTCCTTATAATTCTATGCCTCAATAAAATTTAAAGAAAATACAACAAACTACAACAATTATATACGATTTTTCTACTACATTGGCTTTCCATCGAGTCAGAAACTGTACTTTTGATTGGAACTTCTCCAATTTTTCAGATAAGATGAATAAAAAAAATAAATTCAAGATTTTAGCAGTATTGAAACAAAATGGTTGCTGGTTAAAATGGAGACCTTTTAAAGCAAGAATGTATATATTTTTTGTATATAATAAACGTTTTTTCTTAAATTAAATCAATATAAATATCTGCATATTGTAAATTAAATATAAAACCCTTCTGACATGAGCATAGTTGTTATTGATTTTATCTGAAAATGTGGAGAAGCTCGAATCAAAAGTGTGAGGTCTGGTTCGATGAAAAGCCCGGGCAGTAATTTCTGTAAATTTTATCCAAACTAATAGAATATAAGGATCTCTTAAAAACCACTGAAATGGCTAATTTCATCCAATTTAATGATACTAATACTGTTTTACTGGCAAAAATGCTAAATCCTACTATGAGTAGTAAAGTTCAACGAATTTCAACCTCCAAGTTATTTGTTATTGGATGTATCTGTATGATTTTTAAGGCTTTGTGAAAGAAATCCGTCTGTCCATTTATCCGTCTGCCCGTCTATCTGTGCGTCACAAGAAGTTTCTTCAGAAAATATAGAAGGTACAAACATCAAACTTTGTGAAAAAGTCAGAAGTGGTAGCCTTTCAATAGGTCAAGTTTTATCAACATTTCAAAATTTTTTAAGGGGAGTTACCCTTGATAAATAAATTTTTTCATCAAATGCAGTCCTTAAATAAATTTGTTCATCAAATGCAGTCGAGTAAGGTAGCAAATGAAAGGTTTTAGCACTTCCAGAATCTGTAAAAAGGCATTTTGTGCATCAGGGGGAGTCAAAATGTACCAACTATATTTGTGTCCCCTCTCCCCGCAATTGGACTTCTTTAAGCCGAATATTTGAAAAAAATTACGAAGATAGGTTTTTGTGAGTACAAATCACAATTCACTCAACTCTGTTAATAATAGTATGATTTTTGAATGTTACGTTTTCCCCCAAAAATCAAAAAGGTGCCCTTAAACTTTTTAAAATAATGTAGGTTGATGTAAACTTTTATCTCTACAAAATTTTATGGAAATCAAATCATAACTAAGTGAGTTAAAATTATTTGAATTGCATGGAATCATAACAATAATAACACGTGTTGATGGGTGATATATATTTCAAATGGACCTAGGTGCTCTTATTTTCTTCGGGTTTTCATGAAAATGTAAGTAAAAGGGTTTAATTTAAACATGTTCAATTGGCTCAGAATTCAGAAAAATTATTTAAGCTGTAATGAAATAGTGTCTGTTATGTTCTTATGAAAGACTTGTAGTTAAATTTCAATGATTTCTTATGCACATATGGGATGAATAATTCATGTCATCGATTCATGCCATCAGAAAGCTTATTTCGAACCCAAGGCTGGTTAGAAAGTCCTTCTAGTAGGAGCAACTTCTTGTTTACAAGACTTGTATTACCTCTCATCTTCAGCCATTCATTAATAAATTCAATCAAGCGTTAATAGCATGTTTCTTAAATGTTACAGGTAGGGAAAAATAACACAAATTTATTCAATCTTCGCATTTAGTTTTAAAATTATTTGTCTCGCTAGTTGAACAAACCCTCAAAGATATTCATGATACATATCACTCCTGTAACTTGCATGCAAATCCCAGCAAACCTGTTATGTCCGAATTGGTAAAAAGTGCATATTGTTCGATAGCGATATGCTTCCTTAGTTATACACGGCATTTTCCACAGTAATACAGGAAAGTTCAAACCGCTATAACTTCGCTAAATACTTTTCGATCTTTTGAAATCTCCAGAACAGTTAACCATATAAATAAACATTTGTATCACTTCTATTGAATTTAAGAGTATCGTTACGACTTTATTCAAGAAAACGTGAAATTGATAAATCACACTTTTAGTAAAATACTTGATCAAATTTAGACTTCTGACGTAATTGTTGGTATACCCAAAAAGGCCTATATTCACGATTTGTTTCAGTTTGTCAGATGAAAAGTGTCCTATTAGGAGGGAGTACATGAAAATTTCGTGCATTTCCCATTCCCCTGCCCCCCTCGGTACTGATAAGGTAATATTAAGATTTGCTTTGAAAATATATTATTGAGACCATAATTGAGGTTCAATGTCGTTAATGTGCTGAATTATCTCACCCTTTAACTCTTGAATTGTTCTTGGTTTATTGAAATATACTTTTTCTTTTAAATATCCCTAGAGAAAGAAGTCCAACGGCGTCAAATCATATGATCGTAGCGGCCAATTAACATCGCCACAACGTGAGATAACGCGGCCATTGAATTTAACTAGGCGAGCATGCAAAGGTGATTTGACGTTTCCTACAGACCCGGTTTGCTGAATTCCCTGCACAATTTTCCCGATTGTGGACACATTATGTTGACCAAAAACATTCACGAAGTGCACGAAATGTATTTTGATTTGTGCGCGCATTTTCGTAAAAGGCTTCAACAACCTTAACGTGCTGCTCAATTGTGTACTCTTGCATGTTTGAATTTGTCAAACACTGAAACAAAAAAATGTCAAATTATGTTAGGCTAAACATTTAACGTTAAGGTGTGACTCATAATAAACATCGTGCATTCTGGTTTGGCTACCCTTTATTTCTAAAATTCTATTTCCAGATAGCTTTACTGGCGAACTAATTATTGGTACCCTCAACATAAGAGTATTTTAAATTGAAAGGTGTTTTCTGACACACTGCAAATCAGAGGGGACTTCTTAAAAAATTTTCAAATTTTTGCTAAGACCTTAACTTTTGAGAGACCATCACTTCTGACCTTTTCACAAAGTTTGAGCATTCTAGCTTCTATAGTTTCTGAGATAACTAGCTGTGACGCACGGAGAGATGGACAGACGGACAGACGGACAGACAGACAGACGGACAAACGGACAGATAGGTCACGAAACTAGTAGGTCTTAAATAAAAAAATGAAAGAAAGTATATACCCTTTAATTCTACTATTTATTTTAAATTTCGTATACAATTATTTCGTTCTCTACTTGAGAACTTCCTCAGTACTACTATTCCCTAAACTATAAGTATCCTAATATTTATACTAAACTCATTAACGTATTAATATGAATCTCTAATTACACCTAATCCCTCAAAGTACTTCTACTTAATCTCTAATTACCTGATCCTTTACCATTCAAAAATTTGTTTTTCCTTAATTACTACTTAACTACCTTCATTATTTTGTAAGCTTGAATAGCCAGGTGTATCCGTTACCTGGGTCGCCGTTCCAAATGTCCTGCGTCTTTCGATTGAATATCTCCAAGCTTTCTGCTACATCAAGCTTCCATCCGCTTGTAACCGTTTTCAGCATGCTTACGTTGTCCGCAGTGATGTCATGTTTTTCAAGGACTATATGCTCTGCTACTTTTGATTTGAAGTTTTTTGCATCCTGCTTTTTGTTTTTGTTGATTGCTTCCCTTAAGTGTTCATTCCATCTGACACCTAGTGATCTCCTCGTTTGTCCAATGTAACATCCATTACATTTCGTACACGATACCTTGTAGACTCCACTGCGCTCCATTTTGGGAATGGGGTCCTTGGTTGATCCAAGCGAGTTCTGTATTTTTGTGGCCCGGCTCGTATAAACTAGGTCGATGTCTACGTTCTTCATAGCCCTCTTCATTGTTTCCGTCCTTGAGTCAAACGTTACAACCAACCTCTTCCGTTGCTCGACTTCCGCAGTTAGCGTTGTGAACTTTTTATTGAAGATCTCCTTCGTTCGTTTGGCTATCAATTTGGTGACTTCATCCGTAGGGTATCCATTCCACTCGGCTAGCTTATAAATGTGGGACGTTTCTTTTTTCAGGCCTTCCTTATTCAATGGAAGCGTGAGCATTCGATTCACAAGCCAGCTAAATGTCGCCCATTTTTGCTGTTGGCAATGGTTCGAAGTGAAAGGAATTATCCGCATGGTGTCCGTTGGTTTGCGGTTTATTTCGAATTCCAAGCCATTAGCTTCTCTACATACCATTACGTCAAGGAATGGTAGCCGCCCCTCCGACTCCAGCTCGTGGGTGAAACTGATGTTGTTGTGTATTGAGTTGATCGCCGTGAGAATTTGCTGGACCTGATCCTCTTTGATGATCGTGAAGATATCGTCTACATAACGCACCCATCGATGTGGCAGTTTGCCTTCTTGTGCTAACTTCTCCTCCAAAAATGCCATAAAAACTTCGCTTAGAAACGGGGAAAGAGGATTTCCCATTGGAGCACCACGTGTTTGCTTAAAAAATTCTCCCCTGAAGGTGAAATAACTTTCACCCATGCAGAGTCTAGCCAGTTTCAAATACATTTTGGCTCGTGCTTTCCATTGTTCTCCTGATCCTTGTATCAGAATCCACTCCTCAAGTAACGTAAGTGCTTCTTTGACCGGAATACTGGGAAAAAGTGCCTTAACGTCAAATGACACCATCGTATCCCCATCTTCCAAAGGTCCCCAGGACAAAACCTTTGAAGTAAATTCTGCCGGATTTGCTACTGATCTGGTAACAAATTTTTTGTCCATGTTATTG
This sequence comes from Odontomyia ornata, assembly GCA_963969285.1. Lineage (NCBI taxonomy): Eukaryota > Metazoa > Arthropoda > Insecta > Diptera > Stratiomyidae > Odontomyia > Odontomyia ornata. The sequence continues at coordinate 193,450,270 of OZ017739.1, forward strand.
AATTCCTTGACTAACCACTTCGCAATTTTCTGAGTGGAAGCGTTTTCTGCTGACACAATTTCACGCATTTCATGGCCTGGCTTGTGAATCTTCGGAAGTCCTATGATCCTTAGCAGCGATGGGTTGGTTACTTTTAAGAATTTCTTGATTTCCTGAATCCATGGTTCACATTCTTTCAGCACTTTTTCCACTCTTTTTATTGACCCAGGAAGCGGATTGTTTCGTAGACTGAAGTTTGGTCCCGTATTTATTTTTTCCCGCATTCTATTGTCGTAATCGGCCTTGTCCATGATCACTACGGCATTCCCTTTATCCGCTTTCATGTAGTAAACCGGTAGATTTTTGAGCTCCTTGATGATTCTATTCTCGTCCTGCTTTCCGACCCATCTAGTTTCTTTTCTCAGTGTATCTGCAGTGCTGGCTCTTATCTTTTGTTTTTCCTCTGCCGGCAGTCCATGCATGCTCGAAAGTCTATTGATCCCGGCTTCGATTTCTATGACGATATCTTCAGGTTTGGCTTTCGCGTTAATGGAGTATTTCAGCCCCATGTTCAGCAGATTCAGTTGAGCTTCCGTAAATACCTGGGACGATTGATTGATGACTATGTTTTCAATTGTACGCACCTTGATTTGTTGGGACACTGTCACTTGTTCTCGTCTTAATTGATGAAACTTCTTTTCTAGTATTAATTTCTTCCGCTCGCTTTCACACTCTTCCGCTACTTTCACTTTTGTTAGAAACAACGGGAAACCCAACGGATATTGTTTGGCCAGGCTCAAATGTAATTCGTATGCCTCTCTGCTTCTCCTGTCCAATTTTGCATAGAGTCTTTCAAAACTCTCCTTCACCAACTGCATTTCCAGATACTTGATCATTGTACCTTTCTTGAACGGTATACTCGTCTTGAGTTTGACGGTGTGGCTTTTCGGGGTGATGTTATTGTGCTTGCATTTTTTTAAAAAACTTAAATCCCTTCTTAGTGACGCGACAGACTTCCTTAAACTGATAAACTTATTGACTTCAGCGGTAGGCTTGGGTGCCATTTTAATAGTTAAAAATATTCCGCCTTTAGTAGAACTTTCAAATAAAAAGATGAAAGAAAGTATATACCCTTTAATTCTACTATTTATTTTAAATTTCGTATTCAATTGTTTCGTTCTCTACTTGAGAACTTCCTCAGTACTACTATTCCCTAAACTATAAGTATCCTAATATTTATACTAAACTCATTAACGTATTAATATGAATCTCTAATTACACCTAATCCCTCAAAGTACTTTTACTTTATCTCTAATTACCTGATCCTTTACCATTCAAAAATTTGTTTTTCCTTAATTACTACTTAACTACCTTCATTATTTTGTAAGCTTGAATAGCCAGGTGTATCCGTTACCTGGGTCGCCGTTCCAAATGTCCTGCGTCTTCCGATTGAATATCTCCAAGCTTTCTGCTACATCAAGCTTCCATCCGTTTGTAACCGTTTTCAGCATGCTTACGTTGTCCGCAGTGATGTCATGTTTTTCAAGGACTATATGCTCTGCTACTTTTGATTTGAAGTTTTTTGCATCCTGCTTTTTGTTTTTGTTGACTGCTTCCCTTAAGTGTTCATTCAATGAACTTGAATTATTCATACAATACTTGGGTAAGAAGTCGTTTAAATTTATGCAAAAGATGCAGAGTTCCCTTCATATGCACGTTTCATCGGCCATTTTGCTCCAGCTTAAATAATATATTCTAATTAAATACTATTCTTGAATTTTCATGAAAATTGGAAGAAAACAAAAGTGCCTAGGTAAATTTGAAATATGTCTCACCCATCAACACGTGTTATTGTTCATGTAATTGCATATAATTGAAATGGCTACAACTCGCTTGATTATGATTGGATTTCCTTAAAATTTTGTAAAAATGAAGATTTTATATTATTCCATATAATACTGGTACCATTTTGATTTTATGTGCGAAAATGTAAATTCCCCAAACCATACACAAAGTTGAGTGAATTTAGATTTTTAAGTATTTGTTGCCCTTGTACTCATAAAGGCCCACCTATGTGATTTTTTTCAGATTTTTCGACTCAAAGGTGTTCAATCACGAGGTGTTGGTTCAGTGGAAGCGAAATTATTGCGTCTAAAGTGACAGTGTGTTTGTGCCATCGGTATAAAAAACTCACTTGTCAGTGATTTTTTGACTAGAAATCGTATTTTCACCACCAATCATTCGTCGTATTTACCTGATATGGCTCCCTGTGACTTCTATCTATTCGGAAATTGTATTTGGCCATGAAAGGAAAACGCTATACATCCGTAGAGGGCATCCAAAATGCTTGTACCGTCATCCTGAGGGCATTCCGGTCAATGACCTGAAAGCTTTTGGATCGCGCAAAATAGTGTATCGAGGATGGAGGAGAGTATTTCAAATAAATAAACTCGAATTAATCAGAACAAAGCTCCTGTCGTTTCTATTTTAGCTCAGTCTCGTTTATTTTGGAAAACTTCTTGTATAATCAAGACTTTACATTTGTTACCCCATTTGACTACCTATGGTTAAAAAAAAAGGGCTACCTCGTTAGAAGGGGGGAGCACCCTTAAAAAATTTTGAAATGTTTGGTAAGACCTAGATTATTGAGAAACCACCACGTTCGACCTTTTCACACACTTTGAGCTTCTAGCATTTGTAGTTTCTGAGGAAGCTTGCTGTGACGCACAGACAGACGGACGGGCAGACAGGATGCAAAACTAGTATATCTTTGTAAAAGATTTTTCACGAAGACCCTTAAAAAAAAAAAAAACTAATCTATCTATGCTTATAATGTCTCTGATATATTTGCAAAGTGAAATGATTGCTGTCAGTTAATCCAGGTCGCTATTGTGCCATGTTGGAAGACTATTGTGGTGTGCTTGTTCTCTCACCAGGCTATTGCAGTTTAAAATCATTGAATTTTTTACAGACCTGCGTCAAGCTATTGATTTATACAAATAAATCAGCAATATAAGAAGGAGAAATGGTTTAGATGACTCTGGATTGAATTTGGTTTTTTAAACCATAAAAAATCTTTGAACAAATCTCTAATTTTCATTTTAAATTTTTGTATTATTTAGTTGAAAAAGATTAAAAATTAATTGCTGAAAAATTTCCAAATTATTGCGTCTTACTTGAAACTAAAATGAGAGTGATACTATAATTTAAAATATTTTTTTTACTGTCGAAAAAGTTGGTAAATATAAATTTTCCTTTTATTCCAATATTTATAAACTTGTAGTTTTCAATTTTCATTGAAAAGGCATAAATCGAAAAAAAATATTTTTTTAAAAGTAGAGGAAATATTCAACTCAAACTTTTATCTTAAATTTAATATATTCATAAAATATGCCGAAAGTATTAATTAGTTATATTTATTGTTTCATTGCCAAATAATTATTGAAAATCACAAAAATTCGTAGTCGCAAATGTATGTTCTCCTTTAAGTGGGCTAAGGAACAGTTTCAAGAAATGAATCAATCGTAGCAAACACACTCGCGCAAAATCTGTGATAAATTTCAGCCCAATGTCTTAACTATCCTGCTTCATATCAAAACAAAATCCTTGCGTCCTCATTAAAAATCCAATATTTATTATGACAAAATTACAACTTGACCCTTATTACTGAAAAGCTTGAAATTGTTTTGATCAAGAGCAGCACTCTTAGGAAGCTTAACAATCAGTTTCTCACATCGTCATCAAAGTCAAGCAAGCAACGTAAGTCTAATTAGTATTTAGATAGGGACGATATAATATACACATTTAATAAAGTAGCCACGACATGTTTCTATCGACACTTTTTTCTCAACACGGATTTGAATGGATCTGTGGTAAAAATAAACATCAAGTATGTAAAAAAAAGCTTTACTTGAGCACTTGAAGTGTGTATGAAATGACTACAAAAAATAAAGTTGCAAAGTGTAGTAATTTAGCGCTTTCAGCATTTGCAGTGAAGGAAGGTTAGTTTGAGTAGAACTTAGATAAGAGCCCATATACGAGTATAAACGTTGGGCAATGTAACCTTGACACTTTTCCATCAACACTTTTTTCTCAAACGCATTTGAATGGAGCCGTGGTATCAAGTCTATAGAAAGCCTAAATTGAGCGCTTGAAAGTGTGTATGAAATGACACATGGCAAACTGCGTTTACTAAATGCCTTCAGTATCTGTAGTGTAATTAGTCTTATAACCCCTTGACATAAACATTCGAACGCACTATCACAAAGCTTACTTGCTCCCTCCCGAAGATGTGGTATCGATTAAATTAAAATGCACGTTAATGCGCATGTTAATCAGTTAGCTAATTTACAATTATAAGGCAGCGCCCTGCCACATAAAGGAGGCATTGGAGTTAACAAGTGCATGATAAAGCATCTAACCTTCAGTCAACCTGCTATCAACAACTTCAACAGCCTCTATGGCTAAGCATTACAATAGACAAACAAAAGACAGAACACTGCCCGTCTCGGAATCTAAAAAAAAACTAATTTAAAATAATGAAATAATGCAACCAATTTGGAGCCCCCATGTTATTTGAAATTAATTTGTATATTGTATTTAGACTCTTCGTTACGTTGAATCCAGATCAAGGCGATTTAATTTGAGAATGATTGTTCCTGCTTACTTCTGTTCTGGATATTAAGAGTAAGAGATTATAGGTATGACAGCTCTTATGCCACTTGACTGAACAGCCAGGCTAATACCACAAAGAATATATGTTATTGAAGTTCCACAGCTCTCAATGATGGTTCTATAGCCATCTATACCCTTAACCTAGCAGGCTCCAAAATTGTTCTTCGATGGAAGTTTAGTCTTTTAAGATCATTCATCCATAAATTTATTTCTGTCCCACGTTGGACACCGTTTGAAGTGCAATATTAATTGGCAAAATATCCTCTTTGTTTGAAAAGGAGAATCTAATGATGACGATTGTTATTAATAACACCAACTAGATTGAAAGGAGTCATGGCTCGCAACTGACTAGCCCTTGCGGCATAGAGGGGGAGTTAACATTTTCAGAGACTAGACTGGCAAACACTTACAAATGCTCGCGTCAAAACAAAATAAATAAACAAGCTGGGTAGACAGATCTTCGCTCATGTCAGAAGAGCTTTGTACTCAACTTCTCCAAAATGCAGTCACCAGCAACAAATAAAATCAAGAATCATATCATGTCATGCTTAAAAGTAAGTCCATTGTTTCTCCATTTTCAACGATCACCATTTTATTGCAAACCAACAAAAATCATGAATCCTAAAAAAAAAATTATGTTATTGATCTTATTTGAAAGTTTTACGAAGATCAAATCAAAACTGCAGTGTCTGATCCGGTGGAAAGTCCATAAAATACCAAATTCATGTGTTATTTTTGTTGTAGTTGGAGAAATTTCAAATGGCTATAACTTCCGTGTGTATCATTCCATTTTTATCAAACTAACAAAATATAAGCACCTTTAGTAAGACTACTTAAATGTCGAATTTCACTGAGTTTAACGGTATCCATACGATTTTATTGGAGAAAATGTGAATTTTGGTATTTTTTGTTGTTGTACTCATAAACACTTACCTCCATAATTTTTTCAGATTTTTCGGATCACAGGTGTCTAGTCGCGAGGCGGGACCCAAAATTTTGTGCATTTCCCCTCCCTTTGTGTCCCGTGAAGAAAAAAATGTCCGTTTGAGACCTGTTTTGAAAAGTTATCATCAATACCTTTCATTTGGTGCCCATATCAACTACCTTTGGTGAAATTTTTTTTTTCGGGGGCTACTCCTCTGTATGGTTATACCCCCCTTAAATACTTTAAAATTTTTTTTTTTTCTTTAAAAGCCGTGGGGCCTTGCTTAGTTGTGTGAGCAGACGCGTTTCGACTACTTTGAGTCATCTTTGAGTCATCTTCAGTAGTCGAAACGCGTCTGCTCACACAACTAAGCAAGGCCCGACGGCTTTTAAAGAAAAAAGAGGATTGGCCTGCGGATATCAAATAAACAAAGTTATTGACTACTTTAAAATTTATTTGTAGTTGAATTTTGAAGGGAACACCAGTCTACAGATCTATACAAAATTTAATTTGAGAGAAAAGTGCTATGACACACGGACGGACAGACGAACATACAGGTCTCGATTTTAGTAGGATTTTGTAAAATTATTTTAGAAAACCCTATAAAAGACCGCGGGTTATGGTGAGGGCAACAGTTGGCAAAGACTAAGTAAATCTGACTAAAAGGAATTGATTGATTATCATAAACGGAGCATCAACCGATAATGTTTATGCTATCAATAATTACCCGTTTTTTTTTTATTTTATTTAAATATTCTCAATGAATTATTTTATAATCTCTTTTTATTTTAAATTTAAATTTAAAGAAATATTTAAATAGTAGTGACATACCTCATCAACTTCTACCTTGATTTTATGTATCATAAAATTTGCAGCGTTTATAGGAATCGAATTTAGTTCTGATACATTTTAGTAACATACCTCATCAACGTCTACCTTGATTTTCGGTATCATGAAAAAAAACTTTAAGAAGTTTTCGAATTTTTTACATTTCCTAGCCGCAATTTTACAGTCTAACGTGATATTTTTTATTGTTCATATTTTTTCGACTTTTGAGCGGCCACCCTTTTGCTTTAGATGATTCGACTTTGGATTTTTAATTGTAAATTTTATCACGGATTTTCATTTAAATCAGCAGCCATTTTGTTTTCGCTTAGCTAATTTGGATGCTTAACAAAACTAGCTAAATAATTTTATTTCTGAAAATTTGGCACAAATCGAAGCAAAATTGCTACCTCCAGGCACACATTTTGTTATATCCTACATACACAAACACACACACACATACGCACATATATATATATATATATATATATATATATATATATATATATATATATATATATATTTATATATATCCTAGAGTCGCAAGGGTTTAATTTTCAAATTGAACGCCGGAAAGGTGCCCTTAACGTTCTTTCCGATGCGTTGTCAAGAACCTGTTCGAAGGACGAGTGGGTGATCTCGATTATTCCCTGTCTCCCGGAGCACGAGCACATTGATGGTTCAATCCCGGTGTCTGCGTTTGTCGATATGGAAAAGATGTATGGGTAACGTCATCGCAGCTCAAAACACTTCGATTCCGCTACCCACACATCTTTTCCATATCGACAAATGCAACAATTTCCATTTTGCATTTATGGCAATTTGCATAACCACGATAGCGTTTGGTCATATGCAAAACGTCATATATACGAAAACAATTGCTTTTGCCGATATTCCAAAAACGGTGTTTTCCTGTGCTCGGGAGTACTTGAACCCAGGGTCCCGGTGGACCCTCCAATCGAGAATCCCCGATGCCACCACCGGAACCACCTTCTGTTGATCTCCCATTCTTCCAATTAGCAACTTCAATTGGGAACATTTCTTAGTGAGCATTGAGATGAAATTTGTTAGTCGGGAAAAATGGATGAATTTTTATTAGTATAACAAATAAAATTTTGTTAGTGGGAGATAATGCATGAAATGAGTTAGCATGAAGGAAAGAATTAGGTTTTGATTAAAAAAGGTATCAAATGAAATTTTGTTAATGGGAAATACTGAATGGAGTGTTGTTAGTGGGGAAAGTTGAGATTATTATTATTATTATATATATATATATATATATATATATATATATATATATATATATATATTTTTTTTTTTTTTTTTTATTAAATGTAGGATAGAGGGGTAGTATCGAGATGATGGGGAAATAGAAATTATAGGGAAATCGTTAAATGTTAAAAAAATCAATAAATATACCGGGGAAAAGCTTTATGTGCCCAAAAGAAGGTGCAGATGTTAAGGCGGCATTTTGATGTTATGAATGAGAGCATGCCAGTACGCCGGAATTCACAAGAATCGTGGGGATGGCCCAGATCCTGAGTGTCTCATTTAGCTGGGCAGCAAAAGAATGTCGGCATGGGCAATTATGAGTAAGATCTAATGTCTTTAGCGTGAAATGGCCCAAGCAGCCTACCGGACTCAATTTCAAGCTCGTATGCCACTTGTCCAATACGAAGACGAACCACTGCAGGAGTTAATCGTGGAGCAAATTTGTCAGCAAAGTGATCTGCTGAATTGCTCACGGTGAAATTACGCACAAAAACCTTCTGACCCTGAAATAGCTCACGAAGATGAACACGAAGATCCCTTTTGGTAGACTTCTTGCAATTTACATTTGACTTGGTCCTGTACAGCCCGCAGTCGATCACTATTAACACTTAACTATACCTCACCATCCTCAAAGGCATTCAGACTTCTGAGGAGGGCGTACTCAGAGCAATGTTGGATAGGGTGATACCCGAACATGAAAAAGTAAGGCGAATTTACCGTGGACTCATGAATCACCTTGCGGAAGGCAAAATATGAAGCTGGGAGATTCTCGTCCCACTTACCATGATCAGACCCTATGTAGGCTCTGATGTCGTTCAATGTCGACTGGTTTGACCTCAGCAACGCTACACCCCATAGTCATTCACAAGCTTGCCGAATACCTTGAAGGCAAACTGTACGCCGTTGTCCGATTGTAGCCATTCTTCTTCTTCTTCGTAATACAACAGCCCCTCTTGGGCCTTCGCTTCCTGCAAATAACGCCTCAAACTGTCTCGGCCTATTGACCGCGTCCTCCAATTTCGAAATCCGAGCAGCGATGAACTGTCCTCGTTAACTGAGTCAGACTAGCGTTTCCTCGGTTCCCCACTGGTCTCTGGCCTTCAGTTTTCCCAACGAATACCTTTTTGGGTATTTTTAGTTTCTTCATACAATACATGTATCCAGCCCATTGCAGATTACAATCGTTGAGACCTCCAGTTCGTCGAAAATTTCATACAACTCATGGTTGCATCGAATTTGCCATTGGTGTAGCCATTCGGGAACTCTGAAATCAAAAAATTTTGCGTTCCAAATACCGCTTGACTAGCTCCGCAGTGGCTTTCTTCATGGGCTTGAGCCATACAAACTTTGTGTAACAATCCAGGACCACGAAAAATTGGGTATTCCCTGATTTTGAACAAGGGTACAGGGTTATTCCATAATTTATGGCGTTTTTTTTCTCATAATTGACGTAAACTGCATACTTCATGTAGTAGTGATTGCGTGGCCTATATTCTTATGCATTTTTTTGAGATTAAACTTTAGACTATCTTCAGTCAAAAACTGAGCGTCATTAGTAAACAAAGAGTTGGTTTAAAACAAACTTGAAAATGAGCAATCAAAGAGCGCATTATTGGCATATATTATTTTACTTCCGCAAAGGCCAAATTGCGGTGCAAGGTCGGAAAAAATTGTATAAAATCTATGGTAAGGACTGTCTTACTGATCGCCAGTATCAGCGCTGGTTTCCTCACTTTCGTACTGGAAATTTTAATGTGAAAGATGCACCACATACTGTTTGTTCAACCACTATTGATGATGACAAAATAAAGGCGTTAATCAAAACTAACCGGTGTATATTTCGATAAATAGCAGAGAAGCTCAACATATTGCACTTACAACAGCTTGGTTACGTAAACAAAATGGATGTTTGGGCTCCTCACGAATTAAAAAAAATCTAAATCACCAAATGCATCAACATATGCGATTCTATGCGGGATCGTAACCAAAACGACCCATTTCTAAAATGAATCATAACAGATGATGGAAAATGGATTATTTACGATAACGTTGTCCAAAATCGATCATTGTCCAAGCAAGATGAGCCCCCATAATCAACATCTAAAGCCAATATTCACCAAAAGAAGATTATACTTTCTATGTGGTGGGATTACAATGAAAAAACTAACATTCATTCATATCGAATGCTAAACAAAATTTTCTGAAAGGAAATAATCATCATCAACTCGTTGTACAACCAACTTTCGAAAGTCATGCACAGCGCTCAATCGTTCATTCACACAACTTGTTAAATATACTATCAGCAGCGTGTATATACTCTTTTATGCAACTATAAATTGCACAGAGAAGTATCAGCATACGAAGCTAAGTACCCTTGTCCCTTCAATCCCTTAATGTATCCAATTTTACATTTAATGTAGGAAAAACGGTAAAATATATAGGATCGACGCTATGTTAACAGCTGCTTCCGAATTCAATGTAGAAACCAAATGCTACTGGCCAATGTAAAATAACATTTCCTAGAGAAAAATGATCATGCATTTCGCTGGGATGACTGTATAGTTACTGGTGAATCAGTGCAAAAGCTTGATGGCGCTGTATGTTTCATGATATCAAAATTTTTTTACAGGGGCACCATATGATGCACGGATGAAAAGTACAAAAATTGATGAAAATGTGGGCGAAAAAGAGGTTTGGATGATTTTTTTTTATTATAGAGATTTATGAGGGAGGGATAAAAAGTAAGAAACTTAATAAACATATAGGCAAAAAGGAGATTTAGGAGACTTTGTTTTGTTAGAGATTTTTTGATGGATTTCTGTGTGTTCTTGAGAGAACCTATCATCCGAGGGATTGGAGAAATGTGTACGTTTTTAAGAATTTTCCGTTAAACGTAAATTTCTTGACTCTACTTTCGGCTTTAAACTTCAATTTTATTACAATGTAGTTCATCCATTTTATTTCATCCGCTTGGAGAAATTTTAAAATTAGTTAGTTACTTTAATAACATCGCGAGTGAAGTAATTGTATCAAAATCGATTGGAAAAGTGTCGCGAGTTAAAACAATCAATTTCGAAGTTATAGTGATCGTGATAAAGGTGAGTTTTTATAACAAATTTTAGTCCAAAGAAGAAAGTTTTCAAGCTTCATGCATATATGTATTGGTATAATATTTCTATTAACACCAAAGCATACATGCGTGAAGCTTGAAAACTTTCCATTTGGCTACATGAAATCTGCAATAGTTTCAACTATGAGTTTCTGAACCAATTGATTATTTCACATTTTTTTCTGGGATTTGGCTTAGGATTTAGTAAGTGTAACAGTTACATAAATTTTCTTGTTGATTCCATAACACAATAATAATGTGCGTGACATATAAAAATGTGTTTATTATATTATTTACATAAATATTAAAATAATTATTTATCATAAAATCAGTGGTAAAAAACTAGGGAAAAAGACAAGCTAACCAACAATTACTGACCTTATAAGACTAAATATTAATTACTGTATCCGTAAACTAATAAAATTACACAACAATATTCTTAGTCTATACGCTAATACCTTACAATCTAAAGTGTTTAAACTTAAATCTATAAATTTGTCAACAACAGTAATCCTAAACTATTCAAAGATTAATAATATAGCTAATCTAAAGTCTAAACCTCAGAACAATACAAATTAAATAAATTCACTAAAACTCCACCTAACGAATCGTAACAAAAACCAAAAACAATAAGCAGCAACAAATTTCGATTGTCTTTATAAGTCACCATTCAGCAACCAATATTGAGATAAATAAGTCTCAGTTCCATCAATTTCAACAAACCTCGCAACAGAATATATCAATCACGAATGTTTAACTCTTGTGTTCAAATTCGATGGATATTCTGCCTTCCATTTTTGCCCATATGAAAGTTTTCGGTAAGACTAATTTTAATTAACCGTTTGATTGATTTAGAAAATTCCATTTTTTTTTTTTTCAAGTCCATACATAAATGACTTCATAAAACGCCAATTTTAAAGAACGTTCCAACAAAAACCCCTTCTCTCCAAATACTCAAAAGTCGAATTCAAGTGTTATAATTTCTTGATGGAAAAACGTGTAGACAAAATTAAAGGAAAAGACTTGGCATGTTATTGTATTAAAATCACTCATTCTAGAGCCTGGCCTTCGCAGATTTAAATTATTTTATTTCAATGAGTAATAAGAGGTTTTAAGTGGGATTTCAGTAGCCTTCGATATTACCGTTTGTAATAATCAAGTTTTTAATTTCCCGTTCTAGGAAAAAATTTCTTGTCATTAAAATCTTATCCGGAGGAAAGTATAAAAGATAGGTCTTGCTTTGAATTTAATTAATTTTGTGAGTTTTGCGAAATTAAAAACAAAATACATAATTTAAACGTTAACAACGATGTCACTAGAAAATTATTTCACTTAGTCAGCAATCGGTTAAGGGAAATTATGTCAGATATTTTTCAACTAAACTTTATAATGAATTTGATTGGCTTTGTGGGTGCAAACACATTAACAAATTCTTTTGCTGGGCTTGTCTACTATTTTCATAAGAAACTAATGTTTGGCGGACTTCCGGGTTTTCAGACCTCAGTAATTTGCATAAATCTTGAAAACGCTATACTAAATTATCTCAAGAGCATTTGCGCTGCATATTGGCATGGAAAAAGTTTTGTAATTTACCACGTATTGAGACAATGATCAATTGCCAACGGTTACTGAACATTACAGCACACAAGGACCAAGTCAAAAAAAATCGTGAAATTTTAAAATACCCCATCGGTGTTGTGTCTTCTCTTGCTACCCAAGAGCTGGCTTTTTGTGGCCATAATGAATCTTCTTCATCTAACAGACGCAATTAAGTGGAAACTATTTTTTTGCTTGCAAAGCATAACCCCATTATAAAAAGCTATATTGAAAACTCAAACCTTTTTTCAGGCTTGCCAAAAGATATTCAAAATTATTTGAATGGATCAATTTCTTCCATTATTTTTGATACTATGCGCAAGGAAATTAAGGAGTCTCCCTTCATATCGATAGTGTAAGACGAAACAACTGATGTATCCACAAAGGCTCAGCTTTCCACAATATGAAGGTACGTTACTGAAAATGGTATTGTACAGGAACGTTTTCTTGGCTTTCGAGATGTATCTATCGATAGAACAGCTTCAGGCCTATATGATCACGTTAGTGAAATGTTATGTAAGCTTGAATGTGAAGAAAAATTAGTTTCATAAAGTTATGATGGAGCAGTGGTTATGTCTGGTGAAGCAAGCGGCTTACAAAAAAGAGTGAGAGAAAGGTTTCTAAATGCTACATTTGAACATTGTTTTGCACATGCATAAAACTTAACTCTTTCAAACTCTTTTGAAAAAATCAAAGGGTGCCGAATTTTCTCTTTCATTAACAAATTCTTTTGCTGGGCTTGTCTACTATTTTCATCAGAAACTAATGTTTGGAGGACAATTTTTTTTGAGTTTGCATTGTTTTTCATCATTCTTTAGTCACTCCACTAAAAGGTGTTCGAAATTCGATGAATTCGTGAAAAGATGAAAGAGTTGCTACTACTAGCCTAAAGTTATTACTACTAGATGGAACTTTAATGGCCACTTAGTAACAAACATATTTGAAAATACATCAGATTTAGAAAATCTCTAAGATATCGTAAATACTGGTGCCTGGGGCATTGAAACTTTTAACGCTGCAAAACGGGGTTTAGCAACTGCAGCTGATTTTCAATTTCATTTTCTGTATTTGCATCAATTTTTCCATTTTGTGACATTTTATTTAACATTTTCCAAACAAAAAATAATGAGATTTTGGACTGTATTAAGAAAATTGATGATTTCAATCCAAATTCGATCCAATTTTAATTCATTTTTAGGGTTTTGTACTAAAATCCAAAACCCTATTGCAATCACGACCTGTGTCTGTCTGTCCGTTCGTTTGTATGTCATACCATTTTTTCTCCGAAACTGTAGTAGCCACAGCCATGAAACTTTGTGGAAAGATCAGAAGTGATGCCTTCTTGAAAGTTCAAGGATGAACAATTTTTTCAAAGGAGTTTAAATGGGTCTCTCTATATAGGGAGCTCAAAATTTTTTTTCACCATTGGTAGTCGAGTAGGGTGTCATTGGAAAGGTCTCATAGAAACCTTTTAAAATCAAGTCTTAAAATTGCCTTGTTGGTACCGTGGGGGGTTGGGAAAAGCGAAATGTACGAACTTTTCGCGTAGGTGAAACAAGTCAAGGAGGAAGGAGAGAGCTCCTAACAGAAGGGCTCTGTAATCATTCTAGGGTTCCAAAAAAATTTGTTAATGACATGAATCAATTATTTGAATTATTCATTGTCTAACAAATCGTTCAAATTCATTCAAGGAATGTAGAGCTTTGCTCCATGTTAAATAATTTTTCTGTATGCTCACCGCATCGACCATATTCATGTTAAACACTATTCCTTAAATTTTCATAAAAATCCAAAGAAAATAAGAGTGCCTTGGCTGATTTGAAATATACTCGTATATTAACGATCAAAATGTGTTATTGTTTTGGTAATTCCATACAATTGAAATGACGATAACCCACATGATTATTGTTTGATTTCCATGTAGGCATCAGGGTCTTACATCAACCTACATAAATGTAAAATTTCAAAAGGCTTGAGGGCACCGTTTAAATTTTTGGGGAAAATGTAAAATTTACAAATTATACTATTATTAACAGAGTTGAGTGAATTTTGATTTCTGAGGTATTTGTGGTCCTTGGACTTATAAAGACTTACTTTCGTGATTTTTTCAGATTTTCAGCTCAAAGGTGTGCAATTGTGAGGGGAGGGGACACCAATATTGTTCATGTATTTTGCTTCTCCTGGACTCGCAATAAAAAAAAATTCTTATTTTTCACATTCTGTCAGTGCTAAGACGTTTAATTTGAAACCCTACTTGAGTACATTTAATGAAAAAATTAATTAAGGGCCACTTCGTTATAAGAGGGAGCCCCTTAAAAAATTTGATGTATTTGATAAGGCCAAAACTTTTGAGGGATCACCACTTCTGACTTTTGGCAAAGTTTGAGCTTTATAGCTTCTATAGTTTCGGAATAAATTTCTTGTAACGCACGGACAGATGAATGGACAAACGGACGGTTGGACAGATTGGATGGGATACAAGTAGATTTTTGCAAAATTTCCTTCAGGAAGCATTATAAGTCATGGAGTTAGATCCAATAATGAATAACTTTGGAGCTAAAATTCGTTGAACTTTGCTAATGGTAGAAGGATTTAATTTTTTTGCCAGTAAAACTGTATTAGTATTATTAAATTGATTGAAATCACCTATTTAAGCAGTTCTTTAAAATATCATATTATTTTATAAGCTTCAATAAAATTTATCGACGTTATAGTCCTTTGAATTTCCTCCGGTTACAACAATTATTTACGATTTTTCTTCGTCATGGGCTTTTCATTGGACCAGATACTACACTTTTGATTGAACCTTCTTCAAATTTTCAGATAGAATTAATAACAAAAATACATTTAAGATTCAGGTTAGTCAATGATTTTAGTAATACTGGAACAAAATGTTGAGTGGTTAAAATGGAGTTCCTTTAAAGCAAGAATTTATTTGTTGTGCATGTCACAAAAGTTTTTCTTGAATTAAATTATTCTATTTTTCCACATATTTTTAGTTAAGTAAAAACCCTTTGGACATGAGCATAGCTCTGTCAACCCAACTTTTTTAAAGAAACTATGGATAAGTCTGGCGCCTCCCAACCGAAAAAAATCCTAACATTCGGTGGATGGAGAAATAAGTTTAGAATCAAGTTATATGCAATTTTTGGTGAAATTCTGGACAATATAAGCCAAAAGTTGAATATAAGATTGGGAATCACTAAATCAATTGAAATTTTCAGAATTCTTGAACACTTCTTTTTACCTAAATTTTTCCACTTCCGAGTACACTTTTCACTAATTTGCAGTAATCTTACCCAAACAGATTTGACTTTTCATCCTGAAGCACAGAGTTTTCAGTTTTTTTTAAAGGGTTTGTAAAGTAATTTTACAAAACCCTACTCAAATGGCATCCTGTCTGTCTATCTGTCCGTCCGTCTGTCCGTGTGTCACAGCACTTTTTCTCGCAAACTACTCAAGCTAGAAACATCAAATTTTGTACGCAGGTGTAAAGTGAGGTTCTCTTCAAAGTTCAAGTGCAAAAAAGTTTTAAAAGGTATTTAAGAAGGGCCTTCCCATACAAGGGAGTGGACCCCGAAAAAAATCAAAGGTAGACGATATGGGTATCAAATGAAAGGCCTTTATAAGAACTTTACAAAACAGGTCTTAGTTTTACACTTTTTGCTTCGAGGGGCGCACAGGGAGGGAAAATACACGAAAAATGTGTGTCCCCCTCGCGATTGGACACCTGTGATCTGAGAAACTACTCATATATTCGAATTGCTTCCCACATCGATGCATTCATAAAACGACCTGGGTATCACCGGATGGCAACACACAAAACCAGATCAATCATGTTCTGAGAGCACAACGTTGGGCCTCGAGCATTTATTCCGTACATACTGAGGAGCCAATTTTAACACAGATCATTACTTGACCAAATTAACCTATCGACGTCGTATGTTAAAAGCTTATTTGGTGAAGACCAGCCCCCTACAAAAATTGGACATCGAAAGGCTCCAAATGGTGTCTGTGGCCAAACATTTCACGGAGATCCTCGACAATCAGCTGGCTCCCAGCTTATCAGTCGCATCGCTAAATACGAGCAACGAGCTCTAGATGGAAGTGAAAAGGGCTATTAAGACCGTGGCAGAACAGACGATCGGACATCAAGCCCGGAGCAAGAGAAATGATTGGTTCGATGATGAGTGTCAGAATGCATTACACGAAAAGGGTCAGGCGCACAAAGAATACGTAGGTAGGAAAACCAGGGCGAAGAGAGAACACTATGAAAATCGCAGAAGAGTAGCAAATAAGATAATAAGAAGAAATTACTATGACAACCAATTGAGAAGTATAGATGTAAATTTAGCGAGCAACAACACAAGACAAGCATACAAAGTAGTGAAAAGCCTAAAACCACGCTCTATCGTGATAACATCGGCAATATCACCGCAGATGAGACCAAGATTAAGGAAACATGGGCATTATATCTCAAGAACCTTCTTAATCCTTTGCACAGCTTCAGAACATCGGAGCCTATAGATGTCTGCAGAGAGCTCCCATTAGCCCCACCAACTCTGGATGAAGTTTGTTCCATCATCAAAGCCTAAAAGAATAATAGAGCACCGGGCATTGATGAGATTCCAATGGAGCTCATTAAATATGGTGGCAGTAGTATTCATCAGGCTATTCACAAAGTCATCCAGCACATTTGGCAACAAGAACATATGCCGTTAGAGTGGAGCCAATCAATTATATTCCTTATCCATAAAAAAAGCGACAAGCTATATGCATTGCAAAAATAAAAAGATATATCACGACTTTTCACGGCATACAAAATATTTTCTAAAATCTTAGAAAATAATATGGAATCATACGCCAACAGCATTATTGGGGAGTATCAAGGTGGTTTTCGAGCAGGTAGATTGGCAATAGACCAATTATTCACGGTCAAGCAGGCACTTGAAAAATGCTGAAAGTTTTCGTTGACTTCAAGCAAGCATACGACAGTATTGGTCGTTGCGTTGTGCACCAAATAATGCTTTGCTTTGGCACGACGTCAACGACCTCCCAAGTCCGCATCGGTAGCCAACTCACCGATGCCATTGACACAAATATCGGACTAAAGCAGGGAGATGGACTGGCCCCATTGCTATTCAATTTGACTCTGGAGTACGTCATAAAGAAGCTACCTGTCGATACGTAAGGTACACTACTATACAAGCTGAGCCAAGTAGAAACCATTGGGGGTGACATCCACATTTTGTCGCGCACATTAACAACCGCCAAGAAATTGTCTGAAGCTCGACAGCGAAGCACAACTAGTAGGGCTACAAATCAATGAAAATAAAACAAAACTCATGACGCAGTTGAGGAAAAATACATCAAATATGCAAAATATCACACTTGGCAAATACAGTATCGAAAATATTGGCAAATTTGTGTATTTAGGTACCAACATAACGAAAACGGGTAGTGAAAGGGACGAAATACGCAGAAGAATACAGCTCGCAAATAAAATATTTTATTCAGTTTTGACGCTCTTGAAGACAAGCTGCATGTACATGAAAACAAAGCTCCAAGCATAGAAATCTGTGATAAGGCCTGTGTTACGCTATGGGTGTGAAACATGGACCCTAATCCAAACTCCCGCAAATATATTGGACGCCTTTGAGCAACGGGTCCTGAGGTGAATAATTGGAGCGAAGCTAGACGGGGA
Organism: Odontomyia ornata; assembly: GCA_963969285.1. NCBI lineage: Eukaryota > Metazoa > Arthropoda > Insecta > Diptera > Stratiomyidae > Odontomyia > Odontomyia ornata. The sequence continues at coordinate 193,468,354 of OZ017739.1, forward strand.
CAATGGTGAACTTGATCCAACCATGAGTTGAATGAAATTTTTGACGAACTGGAGGTCTCAACGATTGTAAGACTGCGGAGCTGCAATGAGCTGGCCACATGAATCGTAAGGACAAACAACGGATACCCAAAAAGGTATTCGTTGGGAGAACTGAAGGCCGGAGACCAGTGGAGAAACCGAGGAAACACTGGTTTGACTCGGTCGATGAAGACAGTTCATTGCGGATGGGATTTCGAAATTGGAGGACTCGATCAAGCGACCGAGACAGTTGGAGGTGCTATTTGCAGGAAGCGAAGGCTCGAGAGGCGCTGTTGCGCTACGAAGAAGAAGAAGATTGTGATTACAACAACAACAGATAACTTAGAAGTCAAAATTCACTTGGCTTTGTTAATAATATTATGGTATTGGAATTTCACATTTTCCCCAATGAAATCGTATACGTACCTTTAAACTGAACAAAATTCGATATTTAGATAGTCCTACAAAGGTCCTTAAGTTTTGTAAGTTGGATGAAAATCAAATGATATACATGGAAGTAATAGCCATTTGAAATTTCTCCAATTACAATAACACTTGATTTTGGTTTTTTGTAGACTTACCATCGAATCAGTCACTGCAGTTTTCATTTGATCTTCTTGAAATTTTCAAATAAGCTCAATAATATTAATATTTTTGGGAATTCATGATTTGAATAATTTTTATTGGTTCGCATAAAAATGGCAACCATTGAAGGTAGAAAAACAATGGATTTTCTTTTAAACGTGCAAGCAGGATTTTAAGAAAAGTGGAAAAAAATGTTTGGAGCTAAATCAACTCTGTACAATTTAAATTGCTTTGTATCGCTTATAAATTTGCTCATTCACCAAAACTAGAGATTTAAAACAGTTCAAATAAATTATAACGTTATGGCGCAAAATGTTTGCTCCTCTTCCCTCGAAACCCACGCACCGCCACTGTATTGCAAGGGTATAGTTTACTGTGAGCTACTTCCAAGAAACCAAACTAATGATTCGAATGTCTATTGTCGTCAAATATCAAAACTGAGTGACGAAATCAAGAAAGAACGCCCTGAACTGGCTAACCGTCAAGGCGTGATGTTCGATCATGATAACTCTAGACTCCACATCTCTTTGATAACCCGTCAAAAATTAAAAGAGCTCAATTGGGAACTGATGCTACATCAACCCTATAGCCTTGAATTAGCACCATCAGACTATAATTTGTTTCGCTCCCTTCAAAACCATTTGAATGGTAAACCTTTTGACTCCAATCATGCTATTCAAACTGAGCTCGACTAGTTCTTCGCTTCTACACGCCAATGCTTCTTCGAACGAAAAATAAAAAAATCGATGTATGCATATAAATAAATAAATAAATATATGTTTATATATATATATATATATATATATATATATATATATATATATATATATATATATGTTTATATATATATATATATATGTTTATATATATATATATATATATATATATATATATATATATATATATATATATATATATATATTTATATATATATATATATATATATATATATATATATATATATATATAAATATATATATATATATATATATATATATATATAAATATATACATATATATATACATACACATATATATATATATATATATATATATATATATATATATATATATATATATATATATATATATATATATATATATATATAAATTGAATAGTCTAAAAAGTATTGAGCCTTTCTTGCCACTAGATGGTGTTCGTTGTCATATATCGGGCAATACTAATCAGATTGAGTCAAACTGCGTTTGAAAGGTGACATTCTATTTTACAATTTTCCTATGGATAGTTTTGTATTTCGTCATTCGTGTCAAAAGTTGACCATGACCTTAAAAATGTGTGAAAGTTCTTAAAAAATTCGTTATATTTGACAATATCACTAGGATCAAGGTGAAAGTGGTTCGCAGGCTTGTGAAAAAATTTATAGTGTCTACGTTCAAGATACTTTATCAAGAGCCACAGCCAAGAGATGGTTCGCTCGCTTTCGTTCTGGAAATTATGATGTCAAATATGCACCTTGCTCAGGTCAGCCAATCACTGAAAAAGTCAATGAAATCTTACAAAAATTTTAAGAAGACCGCCACACAAGCAACCATGACATTGCTTAGGAACTGAATATCCATCACCAAACAGTTTTGAACCATTTGTGCAAGGCTGAATACACACAGAAGTTTGACGTTTGGGTACCACATGAATTAACACAAAAACATTTGATCGACCGCATGTCGATGAAACAAGTGCATAACTATTTGTAAGGATGATTCATGTGTGGCATGTTCTGTGATCAAGTGTTTTGGTTACATGAGCAATAAATTACAAATCGGGTCATTGTTGAAAATCTATACCAGTACAATTTATGACTAATAAATTCATATCTTTTATGTTTAGCTTGTAAGAAATTGTATGTTTAAGTACCAATATAAAATATGAAAGAATATATAGTTTTTAGTAGAAGCGCAACCGAATTCTTTTGCTGCGGGACCGCTGCAATTTGTAGCAATTGTGAAAATTTATTGAACTAAAAACGAATATTTAAAAATCATAAGATTCGTGGAATTTAATAATCCTCGCTAATATTCTCTGTGGCCCAGCCGCTTGGTGAAGTGAGGAACTAAAAATATTCCAAGTCAACTAAACTAATTCAAGGTTCCATCACAGTACGGAACAAATAGATGGAGAATTATATGAGAATCTGGAATTATTAAAACGGCGATCGTACCTTCTCAAATCAAGAATTTTATGAAGATGAAGTTACGATCGTCACCGGATTAAGTGATCAAGTCAAACAATTAATAAACGAGATGTTCGAAAGACTATTCAAGTGTGCGGAAGAATATATGCCTATGCCGATACGAGTATCAAACCAACTTTCGCCACCTTATGTACCAACGGAGGTAGGTACACCAGACCTTCGAGGACCTAGGCCATGTAATATCGAGCAATATTTGGGGAAACCCACCAAACAACAGAACAACGAAGCAACAATCCCGAAGAAGCGTCAACCGAGGAGAGGTCGAAACTGAAGTGCCAACGAGCAGAACTGCATGGGGTTATCAAGATAAAAAAAGCCAGTTGCAGCACGAATTGTTGGACTTCAAACCAAAGCAAAGATTTTGGAGTAAAAATGGGAAATAGATACTCAGTGGAGAATACTTTTGTGGAGCGATACAAGCAGTCATTGGTAACAACCGGCATATTTGCGGTAATGTTAGTTATGTTCTTCTTTTACAATAAGCATAGTAAAAATTATGTTATGAAAAGGATCAATATGAACATGAATGTGTAATTTAGTATATATATTATGTTATATAAATTGTATTTTTAGTACGAAATTGTCCTTACTTTTTATCCTTGTTGAAAATGTTACATAGGGTTTTGACTGGGTTTTATGTTAGAATTGTTTGGTTGAATAATTTATTTTGGTATCTTGTTTATCCTTAAGATTTTAGAAATTTTTCATACGACGATAATGCAAAAATTAGCTTGATAGACTTTGTTCTGAATGTGAAACTGAGTGCCACCGTCAGACTTTCTTTGGCCAATACTTTGTTGGGTTGATATTCTGAACACGCTGGAAAACTCTTTTCAAGTTCCAGAATATCTAATGCGGCTTTTGAGGAACTACCTAAAGGACCGAAGCCTGCTCTACGACACGACACTGGGCCAACGAAGGATGGAAATTACATCGGGTGTTGCCCAGGGATCTATCCTTGGTCCGGACCTGTGGAACGTGTCTTACGACGGGCTATTGAGACTCGAGATGCCAGATGAGTCGCGTTTCGTCGGCTATGCGGATGATGTTGCGGCTCTGGTCGCCGGACGCACCGTTGAACAAGCGCAACTTAGGCTAGGTATGCTAATGCGCCGAGTGAGGGACTAGATGACTGCTCGCGGGCTCAGTTTAGCACTGGAGAAAACCGAAGTGGTCATCTTGACAGAAAAGAGAATCCCTAGAGTAAGGATGATCAGTCCTGGAGACAAACAAATCGAATCGAAGCCAGCGGTGAAGTACCTGGGGCTACTGATCGACTCGAAGATGAGTTTCTCTGAGCAAATCAGGGCAACGGCTGAGATGGCTGCTTCGGGAATATCGGCCCTGAGTCGACTTATGGCCAACGTAGGGGGACCCAGCCCATCAAGAAGACGCCTCTTGATGAGTGCTGTAGGGTCAGTGCTACTGTATGGAGCAGAGGTATGGGGCGACACTCTCAGCAAGGAGGTATACCGAAAACGATTGGCACAGGTACAGAGAAGAGGAGCACTGAGAATTGCATCTTCGTATCCAACAGTCTCCGACTCGGCAGTGAGAGTGATTGCAGGCGTGATACCTGTCGCCCTCCTTGCTAGAGAGCGCCGCGCTATTTACCTGCGCCGAAACGAGGATGCGAGGGAGATGGTTGTCCGCGAGGAGAGACAACGCTCGCTCAACGATTGGCAGCAGTCTTGGAGGAATTGCACGAAGGGGAGGTGGACTGCGCGCCTCATCCCGGATGTGGGACCGTGGCTAAATCAAAGGCATGGTGAGACTGACTTCTATCTGACCCAGCTTTTGAGCGGGCACGGGTGTTTTTAGTCTTACCTGTACAAGATCGGTGAGTCACGGTCTCCCGATTGTCAGTTTTGCCCAGTTGAGGAGGACAATGCCTGTCACACATTTTTTGCGTGTAAAAAATGGGCCAGGCTGCGAAGGGAACTTTACAGGGAGACGGGAGAGCTCACCCCGGATAATATAGTTGCGGTAATGCTCAAATCGGTTGACAAATGGAACCAGGTGGCACATTATGCTCGGGCAGTCCTAAAATATAAAAGGGACTCACAGCAGCCGGAGGCGCTGGGGCTGGGGGATCGCTCTTCTGGCATTTCCTCTTCCCCTCTCCCCTCCCGCTAGGAAAGGGACTCCCCAGCTTGAAGGCGCCCACGGCGTAACAAAACGAGACCTGGCCCGAAGTAATGTGTCAAATGGTTCCAGGCTAGGTTCTCAGATTGACAGGGGAGGTGTTTAGTGGGTAGTTTAAGGGTATCCTCCATTGGAGTCCCACACTGCCAGACTCGGCGGGCGTAAATGCCTTCACCTCCCTACCACAAAAAAAAAATACTTCCATTTCAACTTTTGACTCTTTAAGATCAGAGATGCAGAATCGTTTCAAAAATAATAAAATTGTACCTCAAATTCATACCCTTTTGAGCGGTACTTACCAGAAAAAAGTCTTCTGTGAACTCTTACAAAGACAAGATTCTGAATTTAGTTGATGAACTTAATCAGCTGCAGATTCAAGAATTGGGCAGTCAAGTTTCCGCTTATGAGAAGAAGATAATAGCTCAAATGAATAATACATATGCATTAACCGTCTTCAAAAAAAAACTAAATGATCAGCTGAGAAGCACTATCTTCTCAGCAAGGCCAAAAAGCTTTGCTGAAGCCTTGTCTCTTACGCAAGAGTTGGAAAACGCAGAGACGCAAGCTACCAATAGCGTGATGCATTTTACTAGTGATTCGGGCAAAACAGGTAGAAAACAAATTAGCCGCTATAGGAAAAACAACAGTAATAGGAATAACTCAAATAGCAGTGACTCGAACAGACATAATGAAAATCGCGATCATGATGACAGCAATAACCGAAACAATGGCAATCACAGAGGCCGTAGACGTAATGGTAGAGGAAACAACCATAATAATAATTATAGTAATAACTATAGTAATAACAACGGTTATGGGAATGACAATAATAAATGAAGGAATTTGAACGTTGTTACCAATCAGAGGAACGTACAGGTTTTCGGAGAGGATCTTCAGAACCTCCCTGTTTAAAGAATTTTACAATAGAAAGGAAAAAATATATAGGATTACTGAAACTTGTACAATATTTGTAAGAATTTATAATTGTAATTCAGAAGGTATCTACTATTTTTAATCGATACTGGAGAAGATGTGTCGATTTGCAAGGAGAACATCTGCTATAATTTAGAGAACTCATCAGAAACTAGTAATAAAATTTAATTAACGGGTATTACCAAAGAAATAACGACATCCTTAGGCACAGCTTATCTGGATGTGCTGATTGGAAATCATAAGTTAAAGGAATCATTCCATATTGTGCAAAACAATTTTTCGATAAGCACGGATGGAATCATCGGTAGAAACTTAATGGTCCATTACTTATGTAAAATCCATTACGAGACGTTTACGATAACTTTCAACGTGGACGATGAAGACATCATACTACCAATGGACACATGAAGACAGGAACATTCACAGATAAATATTACAGCCAGAACTTAGATGACTATTCCAGTTAACATTGAAGTTTCTGAGGATAGTATTGTCCTTAACACGTAAATTGAGAAGGGCGTATTTGTAGGAAATACTATCCTACCTGCAAAAGGTGTTCAACACATAAAAGTATTGAACACTAATGACGAAGATATTGTCATTGACAATGAAGTAGAACCGTTCAAATGCTATGACATATTCAAGTGGGAAAAACAAGGACACACCAAAGTCAGATCCAAGAAACTTCTAGAGATTATGGTCAAAGATGCTCTCGACAGACTCACGATGCATGATTTGCTTTAGATAATTTAAAATTTTTATGATGTGTTTCATTTGGATAGATAAAAACTCGAAACAAATAATTCTTATAAACATCTTACAACAAGTTAAGGACCTTGAAACAAATAACATCATAGAGCCGTCGATAAGCCCCTACAACTTACCTCTCTTGGTTGTACCAAAAAAGAGTGCAGATGGGGGGCTAAATGGCGACTTTTTGTGGATTTCAGACGGCTTAATGACAAGATAGTCAACAACAAGTTTCCTTTGACGAGACTTGAAGACATTTTGGACAAATTAGGTAGAGCGAAATACTTCTCTCCGCTGGACATGACTAGCTCTTTTCATCAAATTGAGCTTGAGAATGAGTCTCGACCATTGACATTATTTTCCACCAGTGATGGACACTATCAATTTAAAAGATTACCATTCGGACTGAAAATTTCATCCAACAGCTTTCAAAGGATGTTGACGATAGCTCTTAGTAGCCTAAGTCACGAACATTATAGTATTCGGTTGCAGCATCAAACTTCATAATGACAATATTCGTAAAGTTTTACAGAAGCGGCATCAGCACAATTTAAAATTAAATCCTGAAAAATGCCAGTTCTTGATATCAGAGGTAGCATACCTGGGTCATTTGATAACCAATGAAGGAATTAAGACTGATTCAGCTAAAAATAATACCATCAGAAACTACCCGGTCCCGGAAAATGCAGATGAAATGCGCAGATTTGTGGCGTTCTGCAATTACTATAGGCATTTCATTCCTAAATTTTCTGAAACTGCGAAGTGTTTGAATGCTTTACTAAAGAAGAACGTAACATTTAACTGGACTGAAGAATATCAGAATGCAAACAAAACTTTCAAGAGAAAACTGATAGAACCTCCAATCCTTCACTATCCAACTTTCAAGAAACGTTTCATATTAACGACCGACGCTTCAAGATTTAGCAATTTTCATGCAAATAAATCTTTGGCCAAACACGATATTAACAAACCTACAATCGAGAAAGAACTTTAAGCCATACATTGGGGCATAAACTTCTTTAGACCCTACCTATACGGAAGAAAATTTGTGGTTGTGACTGCTCACAGACCACTAGTATCTTTGTTTACACAGAAAAATCCTTCGCCAAAACTTACTAGGATTCATGTCAATTCAATTGTACGAGTATATAAGAAAGGTAGTATGAATACCAATGCTGATGCATTATCAAGGGTCGAGCTAGACTCTGATACGTTAAAGGCGATGATACCTCCAGAAAACGATGAAACCGTGAAGAAAAAACTATTGACTATTACCAAGCGAATGGCCTCTGAGAAAGAAAAGCAAAAGAAGATAGTCAACAACGGGAGCACCCACACACCGATAGAACTTGATAAACTCTATTGTTGGGATTGCACGAGTTTGTCAGACATTACCGGAATAATGAAATTAAAATCTGTTCTGCGCAGAAAAAATAAAGTTTCTATTATACGTACAAATGTTATTATAGAAGTGCACTGTAGCGACATATCTGATGCAAAATCGATTTCGATCGAAGATAAGCTAACAATGGAAGATGCTACTACAAGGAACAAATATAATGAGACAATCGGCGATAATCCATATCCTCGTTCCGACTCTGGAGAAGCTATTGAGATTCGCGAATCAAGAATGCATAAATGAACTCTCATTATCTTGTGAAGACATTATTTTTGAGTCTATAGACAAAGTAATATTTAAAAAAATATTTAATGTGTTGCATTTTAAAACAAGTACGCAAAAGAAACTTCGAATCATGATATACGAACAACCAACTAAATGAAGCTAATAGAAGAGTATCACAATTCACCGCACGGAGAACATCTTGGAGTTCGCAAACCATTGCTAAAGTAAAGACAAATATATTGTTTAGAAATATGAACAATATGGTCAAGACTCACATAAGGAATTGTACAGCATGTCAGACTAATAAACAAGTAAGACTGATACTCCATCAACAAGTTTGAGACGGTACAAATAGAGGCCGTAGGTCCATTAAGAATCTCGAATAACTACCGATACTCGTATATACTTACACTACAATGCGAATTAACTTTGCCTGTAGAAAATAAAGAGTCTAAAACAATAGCTGAAGGACTAGTAGAAGAGTTCATATTAAAACATGGACATTTAAAAATACTGAAATCTGATTTAGGGTCTGAGTTTACAAATAAACTAATGGACAATATAAGTGAGCTGCTAAAAATAAAGCAATTTTTTCTACTCCGTACCATCATAAGAAATTGGGTTCGGCTGAAAGAAACCATCGCGTACTAAACGAATATACATATGTACTTTTTTGCTACACTTGTTAAACGCTCACAAATTGAACACTTATGACGGCACTTAAACTGTGAAACTATTGATGCACAATATAAATATACAAGGGATATCAGCAGCATTTGATCTGCGTTATCTTCCGCGAAATGAATGAAACAATGATTTTATTCTAAATAATATGAAATATTCATATAATAAAATGATTTGTCTAAAATCAATTTCAACATAACAAGAATTCAAGAATATGCAAACTGTGCGAGTACATCGATCAAAAGTAAATTGCCTAGGTCAACGTTTGAAATCAAAACAATTAAAGGTGAGTGAACAGGAAATGCATCATCAGTATGAATTACATTTACATATATAGGTCAATTAACCGATATCGAAAAGGTAACTGTCGAATCTCACCCCTTTTTAGGGTTTTGTAAAATAATTTTACAAAACCCTACTAGTTTCGCGACCAGTCTGTCCGTCTGTCCGTCTGTCCGTCCGTCTGTCCGTCCGTCCGTCCGTCCGTCCGTCCGTCCGTCCGTCCGTGTGTCACAGCAGTTTTTCTCGGAAACTACTTTAGCTAGAAACATTAAATTTTGTGTGAAGGTGTAAAGTGGTGATCTCTTTAAAGTTCAACTAGAAAAAATTTTTATAAGGTATTTAAGGGGGGTCTCCCCATATAGGGGAATGACCCCCCGAAAAAAAAATTTCATTGAAGGTAGCCGATATGGGTATCAAATGAAAGGTCTTGATGAGAACTTTTCAAAACAGGTCTTAGCTTGACAAAATTTGCTTCGAGGGGTGCACAGGGAGGGGAAATACACGAAAAATTTGGGTCCCCCCCCTCGCGATTGGACACCTGTGATCCGAAAAATCTGAAAAAAATCAGGAATGTAGGTCCTGGTGAGTACAACAACAACAGATACGTTAGAAGTCGCAATTCACTCAACTTTGTTAGTAATAGTATGATTTATCGATTTTATGTTTTCTTGAATAAAATCTTAACGGTACCCTTAAATTCAATAATATTCAGCACACAGATGTCTATTCATAAGATTGATCTATCCTGAAAGTTTAATAAAGATTGAATCATATTTAGCGAAATTATAGCGGATTGAGTTTTCCTGTATTACTATGGAACAATATGCGCTGCATTTATTACTATGGCAACATATGGCTATGGAACAACATGCGCTTTTTACCGACTCAGACACTACAGTTTTGCTAGAATTTGCATGAAAATTTCAGGAATGATAGGTGTCATGTATATCTTTGAGAATCGGTTCAGCTAGTGGTATCAGTAATCGCAAAACAAAATAGTGGCTGTTTTAAATGCGAAGATTGAATAATTTTGAGTTATTTTTCCCAACTTCAACGTTTAAGGTGCATGCTTTGAACACTTGAATCAATTTAATGAATGACTGAAGATGAGTACCTACAATTAATGCTCATAACTGAAAAAAGTCAAGGAGGTGGGAGAGAACTCCTAGCAAAATGGTTTTGTAACCATTCTAGGATTCGAAAAAACTGGCCATTAATCGATGATAACAGTACAGGAGAGTGGCCCCTGAAAAAAATAATTCATCAAACGTAGCCGAAATGAGTATGAAATGAGAGTTTTCATGGGAGCTTTTCAAAACAGTTGTTAAACTGTCAGTTTTTGCTTCAGTGGGGGCACAGGGGGAAATACATGAAAAATGTGTTTCCTCCGTCGCGGATGGACATCTGAAATAATTATCAAGGGAGATATTTATGAGTATAACAATACCAAAAACCTCAGAAGTCGATATTCGTTCAACTTTGTTAAAAATAGTATGATCTTCGTATTTCATATTTTCTCCAAAAAAATCGTCTTTGACATGTTTCTTGATTTGATTCGATCTGGTGACTGCATTTTGTAAATTGAATACAAAACTCTTCTGACATGAGCGTAGGTCTGTTTACCCAACTTGTTAAATTTAAGCTTAATCAATAATTGTGAAATCAAAAATCCATATAATTTCATTCATTGGTTTTGAAGTGCAAAAATGTATTTCCTTTCAGTTGCAACAACGTTATTGTTGTTTTATGCCACTCATATGTCGCTTCTATTGTTTATTTTAGTCATCACAAATCAGCTGGAGATGTAATCCCTATCCAGGCATAGACTCCACGTGATCAACAATTTATTAAACAAACTATCAGATCCATGATATCGCTTCCATACATGCAAATGTGCATACGCAGCACTTTTCACGCGCGCGTGGAGCTTATGCTTGGATCTGGAAGCCAGCTCAGCATATTTCACCTTTTGTATTAAAGATAGAGGAACAAATTTTAATTTTCTGTTTAGTCAAAGCGAAATCGTCGTTTGAATTAGTTGAACTACTCGGTAGTGGGCATCGTTTGTATAGGAAGTGTTTGGTCAAGTCTTAGGTGGTTTTTCTTTTGTGCCATTTCTTTCAGGGATTAGCGAGAAGGTGCGGTGTTGTGCACAGTGACTACAAAGTGCCCGGAATCTGATGGTGGACCAGAGTCTGAACTACTGTGCTCTTAGAGAGGCAGCGCAATTGATAACAACAGGCTGCCGGACCCGACGACGACGACGACGTGCCGGACATACTGACTTTGAGCCTAGTGTAGGACTAGGACTCTCCCAGCGAACAGCTCTGGTGTAGAACCAGAGCGACTCACTTGCTCAGGTGTCCAGTGGTATGGCGAGGAAAAGCCCTCATGATTAACATTGGTGACTCGACGTGATTTTCAGCGTGATCCTCACCACACACGCAAAATTACACGTTTGCAATGCCGGAGCCGTCCAAACTACAAGAATTAGGAGATCGCCAGGATCAATTGGGACAAGAGATACAAGCTATCCTCGTACGTTTAAAGAAGGATCCCTACACGAGGAAAACGCAGCGGCCATATCTGGAGAAGGCATTTTAGGAGCTGGACGAGGCATGGAGTGCGTTTCTTGCTAACGAAGAGGTTCTGAAGGAAGCATTGCCCACGGACCACCTTTACGTGCAAAAGGATTTCTTCGCATCGATCGCCGCAATCTACGCAAGAGCTGAAGAACTCATCGAGCTCTATAACGAGGCACGTTACCGGCTTCTACTTCCCAACCGTGCAATAAGTCCTGAGTTTCTGCAAGTGCAAACGACGCATCCTCGGCCCTGAATAGGGATGGGCTTCGCCGAGCGCTACGCAGGTAAACCGCCTTAATGGAGGAAGTGCAACAGTTCGTTGCCGATTTGAAGTGAAACGTAATCAAAATCATACTGCCCACTTAATGTTCGCATGCTGGAGGAATATGGAGCCAAATTGTCGCAGAGAAATGACCAGATCCTTGACCACTCAGACTCTTCGAGCGTGAACAGTTACGATGTCTTACAATACCGCTTCTTAAAGAAAAAATTGCTACAACATGTCATCCAAATGCAGCAGAACTAGACAAGGTCAATTCTCGAAACCCAGAGACTCTGGTCAGAAGTGTAAAAGCCATAAAACTACCCAGAATAACACTGCCTACCTTCACCGGAGACTACTTGAAGTAGGCCCAGTTCCGAGACCTGTACACTCGGCTCATTCACAACCAAACGATGAGCAGTTCAGAAAAAATGTTTTATTTGGTCAGCAACTTAAATGGAGAAGCCTGGAAGCTGATTCAACATCTGCTAATATCTGACGCCAATTATGCTGACGCTTGGAAACTAATGAACGATCGCTACAACAATCGACGAATCCTAGTCAATACTCTCCTGAGTCGGTTGCTTTCCCGGCCCAACTGTCCGAGCAACGCGGCCGCGAGTATTAAGGCTTTCCATGACACGAGCAGTGAATGTTTATTGGGACTCAAAACCTGGGAGTCCTCACCGAAGTCTGCGACCAGATCCTTCTGTTCCTGCTTCGGCAAAAACTGGACCACGTGAGTTTGGTTTTGTATGATCACAGGGACGAATCACCGCGAGAGCTCGATTCAATGAGCGATTTCCTCTTCCTAGAGCTGCGCCTTTGGAGCCTGGAATCCATCGATGCAAAGCCAGCAAGCACGACACCAACGCAATCAGCCGCGCAATAATGTGCAGTATATTCGCAACACCATCCTGTATACCGCTGCAACAAATTAATCGGGCAATCACATCGAGATCGAATAAACACAGTCAAGAAACTCAAGCTGTGTACCAATTGTCTGCGGACCGGTCACTTTGCCCGGCAATGGTCTTCCGGCACCTGTAGACGATGCAACCAGCAACATCAGACTCTCCTCCATGCGGAGGAACTGAAAACGACAAAACCCATGTCAGTCGCCTCAAAGGTACCAGCATCATCTTTCCAACATGCAACTAGCTTTCCAACTAGCACCAACCTAGATCCCAGGAATTTGAGTGAAAATTATATCCTTCTGGGAACCGTCCGTGTCAAGGTTCAGGCAGATAATGGTTCTGAAGCGGAGTGCCGGGCGGTATTGGATTTGTGCTCCCAGGCCAACTTCATTATAAAACGACTGGCAACCAGACTTCGGCTAGCCACTACCGAGCAAGCGCTTGATATAGAAGCCATCGGGTATGGAAAACAAAGCATCCAAATAAAAGGCATTATACGAGTAAGCTCCCGGACGACCAACTTTGAAGCTCAGCTGGAGGCTTTCTTGCTGCCTAAAATAATCAACCATCAACCGAGCAGACGGCTCAGTATGGCCTGTCCCTAACAACGTAAAACTGGCAGATCCAAACTTCAATGAGCCTGGACCAATCGACCTCCTAATCGGAGCAGAAAATTTCCTCCAACTGATGGCAATAGGCCAAACTCAATTAGGAAAGGGGCCTCCCCACCTTGCGGAATACGGTGTTTGGTTGGATGGTCTGTGGCCAAGTGACAGATACTCCGACAGCTGAACTAGCGATTTCGGGTGTTTGTGGTGTGTGCGCCGAGGAGGTGGATTAAATCGAGAATTGGATGAAGGAGTTCTGGCGATTGGGTGATGTGACGCGCACCATCCCTCTTACTGCTCAAGACAGTTCTTCTCGAGAACCACCATACGAGACTCAGATGGTCATTTTGAAGTTTGGCTTCCATTCTCGCAGGACCACGCCTCGCTTGGTGAATCCAACGTTATGGCCCTGTAGAGATTTCTATCACTTGAGCGCAAATTCGCAAAGAACGATTCCCTGCGACGTCAATATGCGGAATTTGTGCATGAGTATCTCAAGCTCGGGCACATGACGGCAATCAACGACCAGGACCCGCAACGACCATACTATTTTCTACCCCACCACTGCTTTCTGAGGCCCGATAGCACCATCACTAAATTGAGAGTTGTTTTGGACGCCTCTGCAAAAAAATCTACCAATATATCCTTGAACTCCGTGCTTCATACCGGACCGGCACTTCAGCAAGACGTATTCTCGGTGCTCATGCGATTCCGACTGCCCAAATTTGTATTTGGATGTAGAAAAGATGTACCGTCAAGTTAGAGTCGACGAAAAGGACCAACCCTACCAGCAAATTATCTGGAGCGACTCACCTGACAAACCCCTACAGTGCTTCAAGCTCACAACCGTCACATATGGTATGACTTCCACCCCTTATCTGGCCATCAAATGCGGGAACACACTGGTCACAGGAGCGCAGGGCTCCTGCAAAACATTTACGTAGATGATATCAAGACCGGGGCGGACAGCTTGCGACACGGCGAAATGCTCAAACAGGAAGTAATAAAGCTACTTAGGTCCGGTGGATTTCGTCCAAGGAAGTGGTGCTCAAGTGCACCATCAATACTACAGGAGGTGCCCATTCAAGAACGGGCCCTGCAACTTGAGATCGAGGATCGCGATTGTCATGTCAAGACCTTAGGACTAACGTGGCTTCCTGCCATCGACGACTTCTGCATTAGTCCCAGTGAAATCACCAATCACAAGGTGACCAAACGAACAGTGTCGTCGAATATAGCCCACTTATTCGACCCTCTCGGCTTCTTGAGTCCAGTGACGATCCAAGCTAAGATTCTGCTTCAGTCATTGTGAAGGCTGAAATTGGATTGGGATGAAACAACGCCCATGGAAACCAGCACGCGCTCGTTGCAGTTCCGCGAAGAGCTCAAGCTTCTGCGAACCCTTAAGCTCCCACGACACGTCTTCTCCGGGGGACTCCCCAACGACATCCAAATGCATATGTTTTGCGACGCATCAGAAAAGGCCTATGGTGCCGCGGTGTACGTGCGATCACAACAGTCTGCTGATGCCATCATCGTTCGGTTATTGTGTGCCGAGGCGAAGGTCGTCCCCAAAACGGCGACTTCATTGGCGCGTTTGGAACTGCAAGCGGCAACTTTGGCTGCCAAACTGGCGAATCGGGTTAGATCAGATCTCAGTTGGCAAACAATACCCTGTTTCTTCTGGTGCGACTCGGAGACAGTACTTGCGTGGTTGCGGGTGACATCCTCCTCATGGTGCACCTTTGTGGCCAATCATGTAGCGACCATCCAGGAATTGACCGCTAATGCTCAATGGCGTTATGCGCCTTCGAAGCAGAATGTGGCGGACATCACCATTCGCGGTTTGTCTCCGGCTCAACTGCGAAAGGCAACCACATGGTTTTATGGCCCAGTCTTTCTTCACGGGCGACAGGATGCATGGTCACCGCAGCCAGCCAAATTCGAGACGGGCGCCGAAAGACGGCCGCAAAGGGCTGCATTCATTGTCCCGGACCAAAATGATGGCGTCATTGCATCAATCAAGCATTGCAACTCATTCAACCATCTACAATGGATCGTGGCGTATTTGTTGCGTTTTGCCAACGCAACACGGAAACTGCATCATCCAGCCTCATCACATTTGATGATAGCAGAGCTGGATGATGCCCTTATTATGATGTTAAAGCATTGTCAAGCTCAGTAGTTCACTGACGATATCCAGGAGCTTCAGCATTACGGACAGGTGGGCAACCGTAGCCATCTTGCTTCCCTTTGTCTATTTTTGGATGAAAAAGGGGTACTCCGAGTGGGTGGTCAACTGAAGGAGGCTCCAATAAGCTATGAGGCAAAGCACCCCGCCCTACTGCCATACGACCACTATATCACCAAACTGCTCATGACGCAGCTTCACCTTCAGCATGCTCACGTGGCTCCTCTCGCTCTTCTCACCATAACTCGTCAACGGTTCTGGCCTGTAAAAGGGAAAACTATAGCGCGAACGATCATCCTAAACTGCATTGACTGTGTTAGAGGGAAACCACGGTTATCTTCTCAGCATTCCCGACCTTTCTTCACGTTGGGAGTCGATTTTTGCGGTCCCTTCAGAACCCATTTTCAAATTCGGGGCAAGAACCCGCAGAAGACCTACATTGCGCTCTTCGTCTGCTTCTCTACCAAGGCAGTGCACCTCGAAGTTGTGATCGACTTAATTACTGATGCATTTATAGGAGCTTTCAAACGTTTCGAAAGCCGGAGGGGCAACTGCCAAGACACCTACTGCGACAACGTGACGAACTTCGTGGGGGCCTACAACCAGCTACGAGAACTTTTCGAAATATTGTATGTGACCAAGTCAACAGAATCAATCACTGGATTTTGCACGTCGAGGGGTATTGACTTTCAGTTTATTCCTCCGCGCTCCCCACATTTTGGAGGTCTTTGGAAGGCTGCCGTCAAATCAGCGAAACAGCTGCTCCCTACCACATTGCATGATATCCCATTGACCGGCAAAGAACTGGCTAAGGTGGTGACGGAGGTCGAGGCCATCCTCAATTCACGCCCGTTAACATCACTCTCGTCCGATCCGAACGACCTAACGGCGCTAACTCCTGGGGATTTCTTGGTAGGAGAGCCTCCTTTGACTAGTATTCCCAAACCTACAGAACCAGCGGCGGGTGCCAGTCTTCATCAGAATTGGAAGCAGCTTGTCACCATAAAAACCAACTTTTGGCAACGCTGAACGAGAGAATATCTGTCCCAACATACTTCTCCGAATTTGGAGGTGGGAACCATGGCCGTGCTGAAGGAGAACAACACTCCTGTTCTGCAATGGCCGCACGGCCGCATCGTTCACGTCATCCGAAGAAGCGACAGCATCGTACGAGTGGCCGACGTCAAAACGAGCTCAGGAATACTACGACGGGCCATAACTAATATTCTTCCACTTTCCATCGAGCCAAGCAAGGAAGAGGATAAATTCCCCACCGACCAGGAGCCTCTTCACGAGGATTTGAGTCGTGCTCTCAGTGCTACCGAAACCGATCTCGAACAGGCAGGTCCCTTCGGTCGGAAGAGGCCCCGAAAACAAACAGCAGCGTCAATGCTCAATGTCTTGCTGCTGCTGCTTGAGACAGTTACGGCTACAAAAGCCAGTTCCCTCGTAACCTGGACCTCCCTGGACAACCATCACGGAATTTATTTCGAGAAGATAGGTGAGAGCCAGCTTAGCTACAACGGGTGGAGCCTGATTATCTACTACAATTTTTCGACCTATTGGGCGGAGCCCAGCGTCATTACTCATGGATTCGATCAACTAGAACACCTCTGTAATACAATCAAATCACCTCGGATATCCGCCACCACACTGTACCAACTAAAAGAAGCGTTCAACAATATTCAAGAGTGAAACAAACTTCTGCATGAACAACAAACCCGGCGCCATAAACGAGGAGCAATCGACTTAATTGGCAATATTGCCCATTCATTATTTGGAGTCCTGGATTCGAGCTACGCACAGGAGATGGCCGAAACCATTCAGGGAATCGAGGGCAATGAGCATCGTTTAATGACGCTCCTGAGATACCAAACCTTCATCATCGATGCAACGGCCGAATAATGCAGAAAACTCATACCATCATTTCTCAACAAATCCGGGACTTAAGCGTAAATATGAACAAAACCCTGGAGGCTTTTGCCATCCTGACCTTCAATGAGCAGCAAATCAAGACCATGGCCGTATTCAGCATGCTCGCCACACAGGTTTTGTTAATGCTCTCTGACTACGAAACCACTAAAATCAGCTAGCTTGAAGTTATCATCGATTTGCATCACGGCAGACTCAACCCTGAGCTGTTAACTCCAAACCAGTTACTCGAACAACTGACGATTATTAAGGACAACTTGCCCGCAATACTCAAACTCCTGGCGGATTATCACGATCTCCATAAATTCTACAGTTTCTTCACCATCGAGGGACGAGTTCTACTCAATCAAGTATTCAGAATCCGACTTCTGCTGTTGTCCTCTGAGCACTACGAGATCCTGAAAATGCACCCCGCTCCTATATCATCAGACCATGGATTCATCCAACTCATGCCAACGTCCACCTACCTCATGGTCAACCTCGCCCGTGATTTATTTTACCAGATATCCAACACAGAACTATCACGTTGCATTGTAATCGACCATACAAACTAATTGTGCAAGCAAACCCATCCAGTTATCCGTAAGGGATCCACGACTACCATCTGCAAGATTGCCATTATGACGCAGTCCAAACTATCAACACCGTGCCAAGGGAAGGTTACCACGCTCATCCCAGCATGGATCCAGCTAAATCGCCCCAATCACTGGATTTACTTTTCCAACAAGGCGACTGACTACCACCTAGTCTGTGGTTCCAACGTTCGAACCACCACCGTAAATGGAACAGGGATACTCAACGTAACCAATGGCTGCACCATTTCCAATGAAGCCATCATACTACAAGCGAGCAATTTCTATTCAGGAATCCTGCGATCCTCGTTCCCCGTTGAAAACAAGTTGGCCGATGTCCTCAACGTCGATCGCCCTATCAAACCTCACCTCAATGTTCTCGGGAAAACGAACGAAACCTACAATGACTTCGCCATTCTTCGCAACCGCATCAAAGGGTTAAGGACCAACAAAACGCCCCAATTCAGCGACGCCCCGCATCACATCCACCACTATAGTATTGGATATCTAAGCCTCACAATAGCGGTGAGCCTCTTCATCTACATGGCCCGGAGACGATGCTGCCGACGACACCTGCTGCCCACCAAGGCGAGGCCAATTCCTGCACCCCGGCGCAACTCACAAGCAACCTTCACAGTAGATCCTGCTTTACATATTTGAACGACACGTTCAAGGGGAGGAAGATGTTGAGTCTCACCCCTTTTTAAATTTAAGCTTAATCAATAATTGTGAAATCAAAAATCCATATAATTTCATTCATTGGTTTTGAAGTGCAAAAATGTATTTACTTTCAGTTGCAACAAAGTTATTGTGGTTTTATGCCACTCATATGTCGCTTCTATTGTTTATTTTAGTCATCACAAATCGGCTGGAGATGTAATCCCTATCCAGGCATAGACTCCACGTGATCAGCAATTTATTAAACAAACTATCAGATTGATGATATCGCTTCCATACATGCAAATGTGCATACGTAGCACTTTTCACGCGCGCGTGGAGCTTATGCTTGGATCTGGAAGCCAGCTCAGCATATTTCACCTTTTGTATTAAAGATAGAGGAATAAGTTTTAATTTTCTGTTCAGTCAAAGCGAAATCGTCGTTTGAATTAGTTGAACTACTCGGTAGTGGGCATCGTTTGTATAGGAAGTGTTTGGTCAAGTCTTAGGTGGTTTTTCTTTTGTGCCATTTCTTTCAGGGATTAGCGAGAAGGTGCGGTGTTGTGCACAGTGACTACAAAGTGCCCGGAATCTGGTGGTGGACCAGAGTCTGAACTACTGTGTTCTTAGGGAGGCAGCGCCACTGATAACAACAGGCTGCCGGACCCGACGACGACGTGCCGGACATACTGACTTTGAGCCTAGTGTAGGACTATTACTCTCCCAACGAACAGCTCTGGTGTAGAACCAGAGCGACTCACTTGCTCAGGTGTCCAGTGGTATGGCGAGGCAAAGCCCTCATGATTAACATTGGTGACTCGACGTGATTTTCAGCGTGATCCTCACCACACACGCAAAATCACACTTTTGCAATGCCGGAGCCGTCCAAACTACAAGATATGGGAGATCGCCAGGATAAATTGGGACAGGAGATACAAGCTATCCTCGTACGTTTAAAGAAGGATCCCTACACGAGGAAAACGCAGCGGCCATATCTGGAGAAGGCATTTTAGGAGCTGGACGAGGCATGGAGTGCGTTTCTTGCTAACGAAGAGGTTCTGAAGGAAGCATTGCCCACGGACCACCTTTACGTGCAAAAGGATTTCTTCGCATCGATCGCCGTAATCTACGCAAGAGCTGAAGAACTCATCGAGCTCTATAACGAGGTACGTTACCGGCTTCTACTTCCCAGCCGTGCAATAAGTCCTGAGTTTCTGCAAGTGCAAACGACGCATCCTCGGCCCTGAATAGGGATGGGCTTCGCCGAGCGCTACGCAGGTAAACCGCCTTAATTGAGGAGGTGCAACAGTTCGTTGCCGATTTGAAGTGAAACGTAATCAAAATCATACTGCCCACTTAATGTTCGCATGCTGGAGGAATATGGAGCCAAATTGTCGCAGGGAAATGACCAGATCCTTGACCACTCAGACTCTTCGAGCGTGAACAGTAACGATGTCTTACAATACCGCTTCTTAAAGAAAAAATTGCTACAACATGTCATCCAAATGCAGCAGAACTAGACAAAGTCAATTCTCGAAACCCAGAGACTCTGGTTAGCAGTGTAAAAGCCATAAAACTACCCAGAATAACATTGCCTACCGAGATTTGTACACTCGGCTCATTCACAACCAAACAATGAGCAGTTCAGAAAAATGTTTTATTTGGTCAGCAACTTAGGTGGAGAAGCCTGGAAGCTGATTCAACATCTGCCAATATCTGACGCCAATTATGCTGACGCTTGGAAACTAATGAACGATCGCTACAACAATCGACGAATCCTAGTCAATACTCTCCTGAGTCGGTTGCTTTCCCAGCCCAACTGTCCGAGAGACGTGGCCACGAGTATTAAGGCTTTCCATGACACGAGCAGTGAATGTTTATTGGGACTCAAAAACCTGGGAGTCCTCACCGAAGTCTGCGACCAAATCCTTCTGTTCCTGCTTCGGCAAAAACTGGACCACACGAGTTTGGTTTTGTATGAACAAAGGGACGAATCACCGCGAGAGCTCGATTCAATGAGCGAGCTCCTCTTCCTAGAGCTGCGCTTCCGGAGCCTGGAATCCATCGATGTAAAGCCAGCAAGCACAACACCA
This sequence comes from Odontomyia ornata, assembly GCA_963969285.1. NCBI lineage: Eukaryota > Metazoa > Arthropoda > Insecta > Diptera > Stratiomyidae > Odontomyia > Odontomyia ornata. The sequence continues at coordinate 193,489,402 of OZ017739.1, forward strand.
ACGCAATCAGCCGCGCTCACCACCACGAAGAAACAACAATGTGCAGTATATTTGCAACAGTCAAGAAACTCAAGCTGTGTACCAATTGTCTGTGGACCGGTCACTTTGCCCGGCAATGCTCTTCCGGCACCTGTGGACGATGCAACCAACAACATCAGACTCTCCTCCATGCGGAGGAACCAAAAACGACAAAACCCATGTCAGTCGCCTCAAAGGTACCAGCATCATCTTTCCAACATGCAACTAGCTTTCCAACTAGCACCAACCTAGATCCCAGGAATTTGAGTGAAAATTATATCCTTCTGGGAACCGTCCGTCTCAAGGTTCGAGCAGATAATGGTTCTGAAGCGGAGTGCCAGGCGGTATCGGATTTGGGCTCCCAGGCCAAGCGCTTGATATAGAGGGCATCGGGTATGGAAAACAAAGCATCCAAATAAAAGGCATTATCCGAGTAAGCTCCTGGACGACCAACTATGAGGCTCAGCTGGAGGCTTTCTTGCTGCCTGAAATAATCAACCATCAACCGAGCAGACGGCTCAGTATGGCCTGTTCTTAACAACGTAAAACTGGCAGATCCAAACTTCAATGAGCCTGGACCAATCGACCTCCTAATTGGAGCAGAAAATTTCCTCCAACTGATGGCAATAGGCCAAATTCAATTAGGAGAGGGCCTCCCCACCTTGCGGAATACGGTGTTTGGTTGGATGGTCTGTGGCAAAGTGACAGATACTCCGACAGCTGAACTAGCAATTTCGGGTGTTTGTGGTGTGTGCCCCAAGGAGGTGGATCAAAACGAGAATTGGATGAAGGAGTTCTGGCGATTGGGTGATGTGACGCGCACCATCCCTCTTACTGCTCAAGAGAGTTCTTCTCGAAAACCACCGTACGAGACTCAGACGGTCATTTTGAAGTTCGGCTTCCATTCTCGCAGGACCACGCCTCGCTTGGTGAATCCAAGGATATGCCCCTGCAGAGATTTCTATCACTTGAGCGCAAATTCGCAAAGAACGGTTCCGTGCCCTCTAGGCGCAGCAGCCATCAAACAAATTATTTACGTAGATGATATCATGACCGGGGCGGACAGCTTGCGAGACGGCGAAATGCTCAAACAGGAAGCAATAAAGCTACTTAGGTCCGATGGATTTCGTCCAAGGAAGTGGTGCTCAAATGCACCATCAATACTACCGGCGGTGCCCAGTCAAGAATGGGCCCTGCAACTTGAGATCGAGGATCGCGATTGTCGTGTCAAGACCCTAGGACTAACGTGGCTTCCTGCCATCGACGACTTCTGCATAAGTCTCAGTTAAATCACCAATCACAAGGTGACCAAACGAACAGTGTCGCTGGATATAGCCCACTTATTCGACCCTCTCGGCTTCTTGAGTCCAGTGACCATCCAAGCTAAGATTCTGCTTCAGTCATTGTGAAGGCTGAAATTGGATTGGGATGAAACAACGCCCATGGAAACCAGCACGCGCTCGTTGCAGTTCCGCGAAGAGCACAAGCTTCTGCGAACCATTAAGCTTCCACGACACGTCTTCTCCGGACGACTCCCCAATGGCATCCAAATGCACGTGTTTTGCGACGCATCAGAAAAGGCCTATGGTGCCGCGGTGTATGTGCGATCACAACAGTCTGCTGATGCCATCATCTTTCGGTTATTGTGTGCCAAGGCGAAGGTCGCCCCCAAAACGGCGACTACATTGGCTCGTTTGGAACTGCAAGCGGCAACTTTGGCTGCCAAACTGGCGAATCGGGTTAGATCAGATCTCAGTTGGCAAACAATACCCTGTTTCTTCTGGTGCGACTCGGAGACAGTACTTGCGTGGTTGCGGGTGACATCCTCCTCATGGTGCACCTTTGTGGCCAATCATGTAGCGACCATCCAGGAATTGACCGCTAATGCTCAATGGCGTTATGTGCCTTCGAAGCAGAATGTGGCGGACATCACCATTCGCGGTTTGTCTCCGGCTCAACTGCGAAAGGCAACCACATGGTTTTATGACCCAGTCTTTCTTCACGGGCGACAGGATGCATGGTCGCCGCAGCCAGCCAAATTCGAGATGGGCGCCGAAAAACGGCCGCAAAGGGCTGTACTCATTGTCCTGGACCAAAATGATGGCGTCATTGCATCAATCGAGCATTGCAACTCATTCAACCATCTACAACGGATCGTGGCGTATTTGTTGCGTTTTGCCAACGCAACACGGAAACTGCATCATCCAGCCTCATCACATTTGACGATAGCAGAGCTGGACGATGCCCGTATTATGATGTTAAAGCATTGTCAAGCTCAGAAGTTCACTGACGACATCCAGGAGCTTCAGCGTTACGGACAAGCGGGCAACCGTAGCCATCTTTCTTCCCGTTGTCTATTTTTGGATGAAAAAGGGGTAGTCCGAGTGGGTGGTCAACTGGAGGAGGCTCCAATAAGCTATGAGGCAAAGCACCCCGCCCTACTGCCATACGACCACTATATCACCAAACTGCTCATGACGCAGCTTCACCTTCAGCATGCTCACGTGGCTCCTCTCGCTCTTCTCACCATAACTCGTCAACGGTTCTGGCCTATAAAAGGGAAAACTCTAGCACGAATGATCGTCCTAAACTGCAAAATGTCGTAGAGGGAAACCACGGTTATCTTCTCGAATCATAGGAAATCTTCCAGCTAACTAATTGCAGCCATCCCGATCCTTCTTCACGTCGGGAGTCAATTTCTGCGGTCCCTTCTGGACACATTTTCAAATTCGTGGCAAGAATCCGCAGAAGACCTACATTGCGCTCTTCGTCTGCTTCTCTACCAAGGCAGTGCACCTTGAGGTTGTGACCGACATAACTACTGACGCATTCATAGGAGCTCTCAAACGTTTCGTAAGCCGGAGGGGCAACTGCCGAGACATCTACTGCGACAACGTGACGAACTTCGTGGGGGCCTACAACCAGCTACAAGAACTTTCCGAAATATTGTATTCGACCAAGTCAACAGAATCGATCACTAGATTTGCACTCCCCACATTTTGGGAGTGTTTGGAAGGCTGCCGTCAAATCAGCGAAACAGCTGCTCCCTACCGCATTGCATGATATCCCATTGACTGGCGAAGAACTGGCTAAGGTGGTGACGGAGGTTGAGGCCATCCTCAATTCACGCCCGTTAACATCACCCTCGTCCGATCCGAACGACCTAACGGCGCTAACTCCTGGGGATTTCTTGGTGGGAGAGCCTTTGACTAGTATTCCCAAACCTGCAGAACCAGCGATGGGAGCCAGTCTTCATCAGCATTGGAAGCGGCTTGTCACCATAAAAACCAACTTTTGGCAACGCTGAACGAGAGAATATCTGTCCCAACTTCAGCACCGCGTAAAATGGAAGCATACTTCTCCGAATTTGGAGGTGGGAACCATGGTCGTGCTGAAGGAGAACAACACTTCTGTTCTGCAATGGCCGCACGGCCGCATGGTTCACGTCATCCGAGGAAGCGACGGCATCGTACGAGTGGCCGACGTCAAAACGAGCTCAGGAATACTACGACGGGCCATAACTAATATTCCTCCACTTTCCATCGAGCCCAGCAAGGAAGAGGATAAATTCCCCACCGACCAGGAGCCTCCCCACGAGGATTTGAGTCGTGCCACCGACACCGACCTCAAACAGGCAGGTCCCTTCGGTCGGAAGAGGCCCCGAAAACAAACAGCAGCGTCAATGCTCAATGTCTTGCTGCTACTGCTTGTGACAGTTACGGCTACAAAAGCCAGTTCCCTCGTAACCTGGACCCCCCTGGACAACCATCACGGAATTTATTTCGAGAAGATAGGTGAGAGCCAGCTTAGCTACAAAGGGTGGAGCCTGATTATCTACTACAATTTTTCGACCTATTGGGCGGAGTCCAGCGTCATTACTCATGGATTCGATCAACTAGAACACCTCTGAAATACAACCAAATCACCTCGGATATGCGCCACCACACTGTACCAACTAAAAGAAGCGTTCAACAATATTCAAGAGCGAAACAAACTTCTGCATGAACAACAAACCCGGCGCCATAAACGAGGAGCAATCGACTTAATTGGCAATATTTCCCATTCGTTATTTGGAGTCCTGGGTTTGAGCTACGCAAAGGAGATGGCCGAAACCATTCAGGGAATCGAGGGCAATGAGCATCGTTTAATAACGCTCCTGAGATACCAAACCTCCATCATCGATGCTACGGCCGGAATAATGCAGAAAACTCATACCATTGTAATGATTTGCCATCGGGTTTCTCCTTGTTTCCGCTGCAATAGGTTTTAAGCGGTGATCGGGATGTTTGGATATAAGATAGTCTTAACTGTTTACCTAGCCAGGCGGTCTAGCCACAGTGAATCTTGGCGAGGAACACTTGGATCCACTTGCGCCATGGTTACTATAATGATGAAATCAAATTTATTGCGCAACAATATATTGCGAAGATTTGGACAGCGTAATTACGCAGAGAGAAACTAACTAGTTCAATTCCAAATCAATAATAATTTTATTTTCTTCGATTCTTCCTATTTAAATAATTCCTACATGCTTAAATCCTATTACTCATTAATTTCAAGTGCTTACCTAAATTATTACTCATTAAAATTCCTATGGTTCAATATGCATATCGATTTACAAAAAGTTTCTTACAATCCACTATGCATATTGATTTACAAAACTCAAAACTAAACAAAATCCAAACCTAAATTATTACTCATAAAAACCCTAAGAAAATGTCATTGCTCTAAATTCCTTTTTTATTTCTCACACCTCATAAAAATGAAAGAAAATACTTGACCCAATTTATGGTTGGTCATTCATTCATTTATCAACCATATGGGCAATGCTTCAATGTTTGCTTTTATACACGCGTCGTTACGACGGGAAAGGTCGACAATGATTTATGAAGGGATGAATGTAAGAATCACATTACATGGAAGTTGTTTGAGGTGAAGAAAGATTCTAAATTGTAGTATTGTAATTTGAGTTTAATTGTGATTTGAATTCAAGTTTAAGAAATGAACTTGAACTTGAATTCAAATTGCTTAATAGATTAAAATATAGATATACATGACACACTAATCCTCTAGATGAGTGTTGATATATTGAGATTTATATATTACGAGTATATTAACACGAATCTTAAACATATATATATAGTACATAAATTTCAATCTTTTATATCCCATGACTAATAATATTACTACTTTTATTGTACAGTGACGTTATTTCAATGTTTCTGTTGTTAATATCTATTGTTTAATTATGTTATATGGTTTTATTCTATTTTTAATTTATTGATTTTTGGAGTCCATTTATATCAATCGAAACATTACTGTTTTCAATATTTATTATCTTGTATGGACCTTTGTAAGGGGGTTGGTGTTTTTTCCGGTTTTCATTCTTGACCAATACTAGATCTCCAATATTCAAGTGTATAGGGTTTGTACGACCTTGCTCTTTAACTCTTTTTGCCTTCATATTTTCTATTATGTTTCTAGCTTTTGTAATAGACATTTTTAACCTGACCTTAAGTTCATACGCATTATCATCCAAATTGTAAATCTTTTCATTACGCTCAATTAAATCATTTGGAAGGTAAGGAAGTTTACCGAAAACCAATTCATAAGGTGTATAATTGGTGTCTACATGTGGTGTAGTGTTTTACGCGAAGGTGTAGTATGGAACCCATTTATCCCATTGTTGATCATCAGCGAAAGAATTAATGTATTCGTTCAGAACCCGATGATTTCTTTCAATCGAACCCAATGTTTGGTGATGGTATGGGGTGGAAAAAATTTGTCTTAATTTTAATATTGGTAAACTCCGTTCCTAAATCAGATTTAAGTATTTTAAAGTGTCCAAATTTTAATATGAACTCTTCTACTAGACCTACAGCTATAGTTTTTGACTCCTTATTCTCTATTGGGAAAGCAACGACAAATTTGGTTAATTCACATTGCAGTGTTAAGATGTATCGGTAGTTATTTGAGATTCTTAATGGGCCTACAGTGTCTATTTGCACAGTCTCAAAGCTTGTGGATGGTGTGTCTGTTTCAACCATCTTTTCTTTTGTATGTCTTACTTGTTTGTTAGTAAGACATTCTGCACAATTACTGATATGGGTTTTAACCATACTGTTCATATTCTTCCAACAGTATCGTTGTTTTAGTTTTAATAATGTTTTGCGAATTCCAAGGTGTCCTCCATGTGGTGAGTTGTGGTACTCGTCTATTAGCTTCTTTCGTGCAGTCCCAACAATAGAGTTGATCAGGTTCTATCGGTGTTTGGGTGCCCTCATTGTTGACTACTTCTTGTTTTTTAGTTTTATTTGCCATACCTCTCGTTATTGCTAATAGTTTTCTTTTCGCATTTTCATCAGTTTCTGGAGGTATCATCGCTTTCAAAGTATCAGAATTCAGCTCAATCCTTGATAGCGCATCTGCATTAGTGTTCATACTACCTTTCTTATATACAATTGTGAAATCGTAGTCAGACAGATTGACAAGAATTCTCGTTAGCTTTGATGAAGGATTCTTATGGGAAAACAAAGATATTAGCGGTCTGTGATCGGTCACAACCACAAGATAGTCGGTTTGTTGATGTCGTGCTTAGCCAGAGATTTGCTAGCATAAGAAATTGGTAGGTCTTGGCCAATTTCTCCTTGAGATGAAACTGCACCCAACGCGTAGTTAGATGCATCCGTAGTTAAAATAAATGGTTTCTCGAAATTTGGGTACTGGAGAATGGGTGGTTCTATCAGTTTTCTTTTCAAAGTCTCGTATGCTCTCTGACATTCCTCACTCCAATTAAAAGTAACGTTTTTCATTAGCAATGAATTCAAACACTTAGCCGTTTCAGCAAAATTTGGAATAAAATGCCTATAGTAATTGCAGAAAGCCACAAATCTGCGTACTTCGTCTGCATTTTTTGGAACCGGGTGGTTCTTGATCGTATTGTTCTTAGCTGGATCAGTTTTGATTCCTTTGCTAGCTATTAAATGACCCAGGTATACCACTTCTGATCTCAAGAACTGGCATTTTTCAGGATTTAGATTGTCATTATGGTGTTTGATGCTACAACCGAATACTATAATGTCATCAACATATAGGAATGCCTCGTGGCTTAAGCCACTGAGAGCTATAGTTAGCATTCTTTGAAAACTTTTGGACGAAATTTTGAGTCCAAATGGTAATCTCTTGAACTGATAGTGCCCATCATTGGTGGAGAATGCTGTTAATGGTCTAGACTCTTTTTCAAGCTCGATTTGATGAAAAGAGCTAGTCATGTCCAGCGTAGAGAAATATTTTGCTCTACCAAGCTTGTCTAGAACATCTTCCAGTCTCGTTAAAGGAAACTTGTCGTTGACTATTTTGTCATTAAGTTTTCTAAAATCTACTACCAGTCGCCATTTAGCTTTCCCATCTGTACTCTTTTTCGGTACAACCAATAAAGGTGAATTGTATGGGCTAGTTGATGGTTCGATAATATCACTGGTTTCTAGATCTCTAACTTGTTGTAAGATTTCCTCGTTTTGGGATTGAGGTAATCTGTAATTCTTAATGTAGACTGGGCTATTATCTACTGTCTGTAATCTCTGTTTATAAAAATTTTTTGTCGCAAGTTTTTCTCCATCTAAATGAAATACATCTTGATATTCTTCTATTATGTCAAGTAAACTGCGCATCGCAGGTATGGCCAAACTATCTTTATTTATGGCCTTAAGCAGTTTTTACAACCGACTGCCGTCGTATCTTTGTTTTTCCTTTTTGAAGATGTCATAATTTTTTAATGGTTCGATTTCAACATTGAAATGTTTTATGGCAATGTCTTCTAATGTGTCAGGTGCCTTTTACAGGTATAATTGTATTTGCTACAAATACACCTTTCTCAATTTCAGTGTTTAGTACTATACTATCCTCATCAATTTTTACGTTGACCGGAATAATCATTTCGGATCTGGCTGAAATGCTCATTTGTGAATATTCCTGTCTTCGTGTGTCCACAGGTAGTACAACTTCCTCTTCATTCACGTTAAATGTTATCGTGAATGTTTCATAATCTATTCTGCATAAATAATGAACCATTTAGTCTCTTCCGATAATACCATCTGTGCTTATCGGGAAATTGCTTTCTACAATGTGGACTGATTCTGTTACCTTATTGGTACCAATTAACAATCCTAAGCAAGAAGTACCCAATGAAGTGGTTACTTCCTTAGTTATTCCTGTAAGTCTAATCTTATTTTTACTTTCTATAGATTATTCTAAATCCTTGCAAATATTTTCTTTGTATATCGACACGTCGGCTCCCGCGTCAATTAAAAACAATAAGTACCTATCAGAGTTATAATTACAGATTCTTACAAAATTTGTACAATTATTGGTTATCCTATATATCCTACATTCCGTATTTCCAATTTTTATACCGGGAGGGCTTCTGTGTCCTCTCCAGAACTCTGCCCGTTTCTCTGGTCGTTTACAACATGTACGTTTCTTCTTCTTGCATTGTAAGTATTATCATTGTTATTATTGTACTAGCTGTTTCTACGACCTTTGCGCCTACGAGATTCATGATTGCCCTGGTTATTATTACGGAAACCGTTACCCCTATTGTTACCATCGTTATTAGAATTATTTCTATTATTATAATCATTGTTATTATAGTTATTTCTATTATTATAACCGTTGTTACTGCTATTATTCCTATTGTAATTCCCGCTATTATTTCTATTGTAACTTATTATCACCAGTATTCCTATCATTGTTGTTATTATATCTCTTTCCTTTCTTGTTTGTATAATTACTAACACGCATTATACTGTTTGTAGCTTGTGTCTCTGTATTTTCCAGTTGTTGAGCAAGTGACACTGCTTCCGTAAAACTTTTAGGTCTTGCTGAAAATATAGCATTTCTTAATTGATCATTCAGTCCATTCTTGAAGACTGTTAATGCGCAGGTGTCATTCATTCGTCCGATAATCTTCCTCTCAGCCTGAGTGACTTGACTTCCTAGTTCTTGTACTTGCAACTGGTTAAGTTCATCTACTAGACTTAAAATCTTATCTTTGAAAAAGGTAACACTAGATTTCTTCTGAGTAGTATTACTCAGTGTTGTGAGAATTTGTGGGACGATTTTGTTATTCTTGAATTTCGAAGTTAACTCTGATTTGAGAGATTCAAATGTAGTTATAGAAACGTTGGACAAAGTTAACCTAACCGTAGCATTTAACTTAACACTTGTGACGAAATCAATCAAGCTAACTTTAGCATTTGCAGACAAATTCATATAGAGAATTTCCAAAATTTTGAGAAAAGGGTCTAATTCCTTATATTTTCCATCGAAGCAGGGATTATCTTCATGACTGTTTCCAAATTGAATTTGGCCATGGTGAGACTTTCTTGTGCCACTAGTGGGTTGGTTTCTAAATCTTTGGTCATACAGTTTTCCTGGGTGTTGTCTTCTGAAAAACCCTGCTTGCTTAATTGTAGCAAAATTTCCCCTTCTAAAATGGATGATTGTGCCCTGAATCTTAACTTCAAGTCTAGAACCTTGTAGTCTGTTTCACTACAACTTTTAAGTATTCTATTCACCTTTTCTCTTCTGACCTTCAATTCTTTCAATTTTGTCTGAAGAGTCTCAAACGTGTACAAACTCTTTGCAATTTTCTTCAAATTTGCCGAGGCCCTAGCATTTTCTGCTACTAAAAGTTCTAGCTCTTCCATAAAATCAATACAGAAAAAGAAATATGCGGAAATCCAACAGAATATTCTCTATTCCATGGTATATAAAAAGACTACATAAAGATATAAACTGTTTAAACATTAATATTCCTATTGAGCCTTTTGACTACATATTGCTTATTATGTCTATGATATACATAAAAAACTAATATTATAATGAAGAAAACTGCAGCTGTTGTTATCGATTGTTGGTATTGTTCCATGGAACTGTTGCTGACGGAGCAGCTGTTTCCCATTGCGACCAGTATCTCCTCGCTGGTTTGTGATCTAAAAGTTTTTGTTGCAGTACCTTTTTCTGCTCTCCGACCGCTAGTTTTATTACTCTATGTAACTCAGCTCGTTGCCGCTTGAGTTTCGTCCTACGACCACCTCTTGGTCATCGCTTCTTGGGAATCGTTTGCAGGATGTCGATTTCTGGTTTCTTCTTGTTCAGAAATGGCTCAATTCTACGCGGTTTTGGTCCTCGGAAATCCGGAGTGCCAATTTTCGTCGGGATATATGGTAAAGGTTGCTGTTTCTGTTCTGCAACTGATTTAGGAATATATTCCTCAGCGCACTTGCAGCGCCTCTCAAAAATTGCGTTGAATTCTTCCAAGTCGAAATCTACTTCTAATTCAAGCTCCAAATTCGTATATGCAGAATCGCCATGTAATGATTTGCCATCGGGTTTCTCCTTGTTTCCGCTGCAATAGGTTTTAAGCGGTGATCGGGATGTTTGGATATAGGAAAGTTTCAAGTTTTTAACCTAACCAAGCGGTCTAGCCGCAGTGAATCTTGGCGAGGAACACTTGGATCCACTTGCGCCATGGTTACTATAATGATGAAATCAAATTTATTGCGCAACAATATATTGCGAAGATTTGGACAGCGTAATTACGCAGAGAGAAACTAACTAGTTCAATTCCAAATCAATAATAATTTTATTTTCTTCGATTCTTCCTATTTAAATAATTCCTACATGCTTAAATCCTATTACTCATTAATTTCAAGTGCTTACCTAAATTATTACTCATTAAAATTCCTATGGTTCAATATGCATATCGATTTACAAAAAGTTTCTCACAATCCAATATGCATATTGATTTACAAAACTCAAAACTAAACAAAATCCAAACCTAAATTATTACTCATAAAAACCCTAAGAAAATGTCATTGCTCTAAATTCCTTTTTTATTTGTCACACCTCATAAAAATGAAAGAAAATACTTGACCCAATTTACGGTTGGTCATTTATTCATTTATCAACCATATGGGCAATGCTTCAATGTTTGCTTTCATACACGCGTCGTTACGACGGGAAAGGTCGCAGCTCGGATTGCATGAAAACAAACATTAACATGTGCATATGGTTCTGCGGGCGACAATGATTTATGAAGGGATGAATGTAAGAATCACATTACATGGAAATTGTTTGAGGTGAAGAAAGATTCTAAATTGTAGTATTGTAATTTGAGTTTAATTCTGATTTGAATTTAAGTTTGAGAAATGAACTTGAACTTGAATTCAAATTGCTTAATAGATTGAAATATAGATACACATGACACCATCGTTTCTCAACAAATCCGGGACTTAAGCATAAATATGAACAAAACCCTGGAGGCTATTGCCGTCCTGACTTTCAATAAGCAGCAAATCAAGACCATGGCCGTATTTAGCATTCTCGCCACACAGGTTTTGTTAATGCTCTCTGGCTATGAAACCACTCAAATCACCTAGCTTGAAGTTATCATCGATTCGCATCACGGCAGACTCAACCCTAAGCTGTTAACTCCAAACCAGTCACTCGAACAACTGACGATTACTTTTTATGGAATTGTTTGCAGCTACATATAAATGAGTTGCATATTTTGAATAATAATTTTTCTGAAAAATTATTAGAGAAGAAAAATTTTAGAAGAAGGTAGTTTCGACGTGTGCACTAATTCTCCTCAGGCCATCACTCTTAGATACACACCGGTGATGGCGACCAACATGCTCAGAGGTGAGGGGGTTAATTTTAATTTTTCTAGTTATGCAAACTCAATATGTTTTTGTATCTGCAAGTTATATTCAAAGTAAATTTCTCTTGTAAGTACTTGTATAAGCTAAACTTTTTTTTTTTAATTGGATCATTTCACCCTTTTCACATAAACTTAATGTAAATCTATACGACAAATTTGCTCTACATTTGAAGCTTATCTAACGTCGCGCGGATATCGATCACTCTTTCGGATGGCTCCGATAGCTTTTCAAATTACTGTTTATGGAATTGTTTGCAGCAACATATAAATGAGTTGCATATTTTGAATAATAATTTTTCTGAAAAATTATTAGAAAAGAAAAATTTTAGAAGAAGGTGGTTTCGACGTGTGCACTAATTCTCCTGAGGCCATCACTCTTAGATACACACCGGTGATGGCGACCAACATGCTCAGAGGTGAGGGAGTTAATTTTAATTTTTCAAGTTATGCAAACTCAATATGTTTTCGTATCTGCAAGTTATACAAGAGAAATTTACCTTGAATATAACTTGCAGATACAAAAACATATTGAGTTTGCATAAGTAGAAAAATTATAATTAACTCCCTCACCTCTGAGCATGGTGTTCGCCATCACCGGTGTGTATCTAAGAGTGATGGCCTGAGGAGAATTAGTGCACACGTCGAAACCACCTTCTTCCAAAATTTTTCTTCTCTAAAAATTTTTCAGAAAAATTATTATTCAAAATATGCAACTCATTTATATGTAGCTGCAAACAATTCCATAAAAAGTAATTTAAAAAGCTATCGGAGCCATCCGAAAGAGTGATCGATATCCGCGCGACGGTAGATGAGCTTCAAATGTAGAGCAAATTTGTCGTATAGATTTACATTAAGTTGATGTGAAAATGGTGAAATGATCCAATTAAAAAAAATAAAAAAAAAAGTTTAGCTTATACAAGTACTTACAAGAGAAATTTACCTTGCATATAACTTGCAGATACATAAACATATTGAGTTTGCATAAGTAGAAAAATTATAATTAACTCCCTCACCTCTGAGCATGGTGGTCGCCATCACCGGTGTGTATCTAAGAGTGATGGCGTAAGGAGAATTAGTGCACACGTCGAAACCAACTTCTTCTAAAATTTTTCTTCTCTAATAATTTTTCAGAAAAATTATTATTCAAAATATGCAACTCATTTATATGTAGCTGCAAACAATTCCATAAAAAGTAATTTGAAAAGCTATCGGAGCCATCCGAAAGAGTGATCGATATCCGCGCGACGTTAGATAAGTTTCAAATGTAGAGCAAATTTGTCGGATAGATTTACATTAAGTTGATGTGAAAAGGGTGAAATGATCCAATTAAAAAAAAAAGTTTAGCTTATACAAGTTCTTACAAGAGAAATTTACCTTGAATATAACTTGCAGATACAAAAACATATTGAGTTTGCATAAGTAGAAAAATTATAATTAACTCCCTCACCTCTGAGCATGGTGGTCGCCATCACCGGTGTGTATCTAAGAGTGACGGCCTGAGGAGAATTAGTGCACACGTCGAAACCACCTTCTTCTAAAAAATTTTTCTTCTCTAATAATTTTTCAGAAAAATCATTATTCAAAATATGCAACTCATTTATATGTAGCTGCAAACAATTCCATAAAAAGTAATTTAAAAAGCTATCGGAGCCATCCGAAAGAGTGATCGATATCCGCGCGACGTTAAAAAGCTTCAAATGTAGAGCAAATTTGTCGTATAGATTTACATTAAGTTGATGTGAAAAGGGTGAAATGATCCAATTAAAAAAAATAAAAAAAAAAGTTTAGCTTATACAAGTACTTACAAGAGAAATTTACCTTGAATATAACTTGCAGATACAAAAACATATTGAGTTTGCATAGGTAGAAAAATTAAAATTAACTCCCTCACCTCTGAGCATGGTGGTCGCCATCACCGGTGTGTATCTCAGAGTGATGGCCTGAGGAGAATTAGTGCACACGTCGAAACCACCTTCTTCTAAAATTTTTCTTCTCTAATAATTTTTCAGAAAAATTATTATTCAAAATATGCAACTCATTTATATGTAGCTGCAAACAATTCCATAAAAAGTAATTTAAAAAGCTATCGGAGCCATCCGAAAGAGTGATCGATATCCGCGCGACGTTAGATAAGCTTCAAATGTAGAGCAAATTTGTCGTATAGATTTACATTAAGTTGATGTGAAAAGGGTGAAATGATCCAAATAAAAAAAAAAAGTTTAGCTTAAACTGACGATTGTTAAGGACAACTTGCCCGCAATGCTCAAACTCCTGGCGGATTATCACGATCTCCATAAATTCTACAGTTTCTTCACCATCGAGGGACGAGTTCTACTTAATCAAGGCCTACTAATTTCGCGACTTATTGGTCGGTCTGTCCGTTCGTCACAGCTAGTCTCCTCAGAAACTATAGAAGCAAGAATGCTCAAACTTTGTGAACAGATCAAAAGTGATAGTCTCTCAAAAGTTAAAGCATTACCAAAAATTTAAAAATTTTTTAAGGGAGGTCCCCCTAATAACGAATCAGCCTCCAAAAATTTTTTTAATCAATGGTAGTCGAGTGGGGTATCAAATGAAGGTCTTAGTTAAAACTTTTGGAATCTGAAATGAAAAAATCATTTAATGAATAAGTGGGTCCAGGGAAGGCAAAATGTACCTAAATTTATTGCAATCCTAAACCATAACAATAAAAGCAATATAAATAAATTCCACTCAAGCTCAAAGAATATATCAAATATCCAATAAACATTAATATCTTGAGTATGAAACCCATTTCATTCACACCTTAAAACGTAACCAAAAGAAAAATAAATTTCATACGAAGATTTATTAAAGAAATTCGTTCACACTTAATGCGTGAACTGAAATCTAATTTTCCCTTTCATTAAAAACGGCACGCAACAGTTGAAATTCAATATGTGGTTCAATATTGGCCGCATGTCGATGAACCAAGTACATGACTATTTGCAGGAATGATTCATGTGGGTTCACGTGTGGCATGTTTTGTGGCTAAATGTTTTGGTTACGTGAACAAAATCTATACAAGTACAATTTATGTCTAATAAATTCATATATTTTATGTTTAACTTGGAAGAAATTTTATATACTATATGAGTACCAATGGAAAATATGAAAGAATATACAGTTTTTATCAGATGCGCAACCAAATTGTTTTGCTGCGGAACCGCTGCGATTTGTAGTGACTGCGAACATTTGTTGAACTAAAAACGAATTTTTAGAAACCATGTCGTTCGTGGACTTTAATAATTCTCGCTCATATTCTCTGCGGTCTAGCCGCTTGGTTAAGTAAAAAATTAAAAATATTCCCAGTCAACTAAACTAATTGAAGGTTCTATCATAGTACAGAGCAAATAGAAATATGAGAATCTCAAATTACTATAGTTGTCTTGCATCATGACAATGCCAGACAACACACATCTTTGATGACCAGGCAAAAATTGACAGAGCTTGGCTGGGAAGTTTTGATGCATCCACCGTATAGTCCAAACCTTGCACCATCAGATTATTATTTGTTTTGGTCTCTACAAAACTTCCTTAATGAAAGAAAATTCACTTCAAAAAGGGACTGTGAAAATCACTTGGCCAAGTTTTTCGCCGATAAACTACAGAAGTTCTACAAAGATGGAATAATGATTCGACCCAAAAAATGGCAAAAGCTCATAGGTAATAATGGATAATACGTACTTAACTAAAATCCATTTTAAATAAAAGAAATATTCAAGCAAAAAATGACAAGAAAGGCTCAATACTTTTTAGACTTACCAATATACATATGTACTTGTATATATTAACATCAAGTAAACTCCGCGATCAACATCAAGAAATTTCAAATGCTCCTTCTTAACCGTATTCTTCATTGACGTTCATTCGATACCGATCACCTTCGTTTTCAATAAACTATGGCACATAATTTTCATGAAATCTTCATGACAATGATGTCCTACAGTTAAATGAAAACTCAGCTATGCGTTTTCATGTTCACCTTAAAAGTAATGGACAGCTATTAAAGGAAAAATATCGTCTTTTCAGGTCGTGGTTCTCGCCATTCTTAAGTAAGAAAATCACTAATTTGAGATTTCTGGGCATATAATGTACGCGTATAATATTAACTAGAAAGTAACAAAACAATTTTCATATGGCGATTAACTCTTTAGTTTGCAATCACTCAATCCTTATTATTTCTTCGGGATTTTGCAAACCCCGTTTACGTCTAACAATGCAAGAAGGATCTTTTAATAAGTTCATCAGTAGACCAAGAATGAATGCGGAAGAGAAAAGCATCATGAAAAATTCTCCAATAAAATTGCTCTTAATTATGTTTAATTTTATGAATGCTACATTTAGAATTTACTTATTGGTTATTTTTGGAAAGAAATGATTCACTAAAATGTACCGTTCATACAGAAGGATAAGGATATTGATCATTATTATAACCCGTCACCAAAGGTTTTGGTATATAAATCAATAATTGGCTTTTCCGAACGAAACAAATTAAAATTCAATTTCTTGACATCAATGTACCATATTGAACTGTCAATCACAATTATGTGCCAACACGTTTTAGTCCAATATGTTGCCTGTCATTTGAAATTACTAAGTTTAAAATTCTTATATGTGTCGATCAGTTATGATGAAAAATCGGCATGAAAATTTGAAATTATTTACTTTTAACGGTGGAAGTCGATCACCGTTATTTGCTGTTCTTGTCCTTTAAATGGGACCTAAAAGAAAGAAGCATAATTTGCCAAAAGCAGGAATCTCCTATATGTCTTCTTTCAAATATGCGTGAACAAACATAAAAAAAGCAACAACAAAAATAAACGTGATGATAAACTGGTAACCTTTTTTTCTTTGGAAGTCGGTTAAAAAATATAATTCACGGGTATTTCAGCTGAAAAACAACATTTTTTCAGGGTTTTGCACTAAAATGCAAAACCCGTATAGAATCAGAACCTGTGTCCATCTTTTCAAAACAGGTCTTTATATTACTGTATCGGTGTCAAAGGGGCAGGGGAAGGGGAAACGCGTGAAATTTTCACCTACGCTCCCTTCGTGATTGGACAAATTTGATCCAAAAAATCTGGAAAAAGCCATGGGGCTGAACCTTTGTAAAAACAACAGCAACTACAACAAATGCATTGGAAGTCAAAATTCACTCAATTTTATTAGTAATAGCATGATTTATAAATTTTAGACTTTCCTGAATAAAATTGTAAGCGCGTCCTTATATTCAACATGGTCCATTATTGTATTACAACACCAAAAATGCATGGTTATGGAACAATATGCACTTTTCACCGAAATTGTGGGTTAGCTAGGATTTACAGGAAAGTTTCAGGAATGTTCTTCTTTTTTGTAATGCTCGGTCCATTGCCAACGTCGTACAATTTTGAAATCCAGGCAGCAATAAACTGCCTCTGTTGAGCGAGTCAGACCAGTGTTTCGTCGGTTTCCCCACTTGCCTTCGGCCTACAGTTCTCCCAACAAATACCTAATTAGGTATCCGTTGTTCATCCATACGATACATGCGGCCAGCTCATTGCAGCTTCCACAGTCTAGCAATAGTCGAAAATTTCATACAGATCATAGTTGTATCAAATTTGTCTCTGTCTAACCTCGCTCCGCTTATTCGTCTCAGGACCAGTCTTTCGAAGGCATTCAATATTTTTGCGGATGCTTGGATTAGGGTCCATATTTTACCCATATAACATAGCACAGGTCTTATCAGATGTGTGTATGCTTGGAACTTAATTTTCCTATAACACCGTTAGAACTGAATAAAATATTATATTTGTGAGCTGTATTTTTCGGCGTATTTCGTTTTTTCATTAGTGGTTCTCGTTATTTTGGCGCCTAAATATACAAATTCATCCACATTTTCGATGTTGTATTTGCCATGTATGATATTTTGGGCATTTGAGCTTTGTTTTATTCTCATTGATTTGTAGCATTGCTAGTTACACTTCGCTGTCGAGTTTCAGGAAAAGTTCTTTGGCAGTTGTTAACGACCTTGACAAAATATTGAAGCAATCCACATAGGCAACTACTTTGCTCGACTTATATAATAACGTACCTCTTACATCGACAGGCTGCTTTCTGATAACATATTCCAGAGCCAAATTGAATAGCTAGACCAGACCAGCCCATCTCCCTGCTTTAATACGATATTTGTGTCAAAGGCGTCAGTGAGTTGATAAATGATTATTGGTAAGACGGAATAATTCAGCTGGGATACCAAAGCAGACCATTATTTGGTACATTACGTTACAATCAATATTGTTGTATGCTTGCTCATAGTCAAAGACAATTCGGTGTATGTCTATGTTGAACTCCCAGTATTTCTTCAGTACCTGCTTGGCTGTGGCAAATTGGCCTTTTTTCGATCAACCTGCTCTAAAACCACCTTGATACTCCCAAATCATACTGTTGGTATTTGATCTGATTTTATTTTCTACGATCTGAGAAAATATTGTACGCCATAGTTTTCACCTTCTAGATGGGTGTCTGAACATTCGAATCTCTTTGATGCCGGTGCTTCATTATCCTTTTAGGCTTTAATGGTGGAACAAACTTCATCCAGGGTTGGTGGAGCCAAAAGAAGCCCTCTGAGAAAACCTATAGCTGCGATATTCTGGCACTATGGGTAGGACTAAGAAGGTTTTTGATATATGATGCCCATCTTTCCTTAATCTTGGTTTCATCAGCGATGATATTGCCGATGTCATCACGACCGAGGATGGTTTTGGGCTAATAACTACGTTTCAGGCTTTTCACTACTTTGTAGGCTTGTATTGTTGCTTACTAGGCTTACATCGACAGTTGTCAATTGGTTGTCATAGTGTTTTTTTTTTTTTTGAATTTCAATTATCGCATTCGCTACTTTTGTGAGATTTTCATAGCGTTTCCTCTTCATCCTAGTTTAATTACCGAGGTATTGCTTGTACACCTGATTCTTTTTATCTAATGCAGTTTGGCACTCATCATCAAACCAATCGTTTCTTTTGGACCGGGCTGAGTGTCCCATCGTCTTTTCTGCGATGGCCTTAATTGCCGCTTTCACTTTCATCCATTGCTCGTTGCTTGTTTTCAGTGATATATCTGATAGAATGGAAGCCAGTTGGTTGTAAAGGGTCTCCATAAAATTTTTGCCACAGACACCGTTTGAAGCTTTTCGATATCGAATTTCTGTAGAGGGCTGGTGTTCGCCGAAGATGCCTTTGACATACGACCTCCAACCCTATATTGGATCAAATAATGATCCGAGTTGCAGTTGGCTCCTCAGTATGTATGATTGAGTCAACTAGTCTTTACAAGTAATTGTCGAACGTTGTCAATGTCAATGTCAAAAGCGCTTTATTCAATACCAATCGTTATAAATTTTTAAAAGAACATCAAGCGAATTCCAAACAATAAAACTAGAAAAACTTAATGGCTCTCTAAATTTATACGTTATCAATGAAACACATTTAATGAAAAAAATACTAGCAAATTTAAATTAATTACAATCATTACATACTTTTGATTCAATTTGAAACAGGAGAAAAAACCAACCAGCATTATTCAAAATTCACTTATATTACTAACAAAACAGTGAACTTTTATCCTATACCTAGTATGTTACACATTAATTCTAATAAGTTCAATCAAAAAAAAAGTTACCTTATACTGAAACCTATCCCTTATTTATAATACAAATACACAACAACACTAAAAGTAGCAATAATGAGATGAAACGAAAAACTAAGTCACGAAAAAAAAACACAAAAACCGAAAATAAACACGAATAATTTAGACGTTGTCATTCACCCACCAATACCTAGATTGCTCCGTCTCAGCTCGACCAGCATCAACGAATCTAGCAAATGAGTATCTCCATTGGAATTGTTGGTCTCGTGAACTCAGGTACGGAGGATATTTTATCTTCTTATCGATGGCCCGTCTATATATGTGATATATAATTGGGATGCCGTCAAAATCGAAAAATTATCGATTCATGTCCAAACACACGAATGCTTCTGGAGGGACGAAGCCAGTAGTGAGGCAAGTCACAATATACCCGTTTGTAGAGTGGAATGGCTGTAACATCCAAGGGTTTTCACTCATAGTCACGGATCTTGCGATATGATCCGGAAGAAGTTTCAATATGAAGATATTGACTTTTGTCACTTTAGTGGTTTGAAAAATCTATCTATTTTCTATTCGCTATAAAGTGCTTCCAATCCGTCTCAGACTTTCTGTATAAACCAATTCATGCAAGAAGACATTTTCTTTCGAAAACTCTTAATCTTTCCATTGTACTAGCACTCTGGTTGTACCAGATCTGACATCCATATGTAACGGGTCTAACCAGGTTCTTGTAACAAATAAATTTGACCTTTTGATCAATGTATCTGGAATGAAAGAGTCACCGAAGAGCCATGACTACTTTAAGTGCCTTACTGAGCATGATTTTGACATGTTCAGTAAAGTACAGATACTGATCGAGATGATCACCAAGGTATCGAGTACAGGATTTATGTGGAACCTGTTCTGAACTACCCCCACCAGCCATAATGTGAAAATCCTTCCATTTAGGTTTCAGGTCTTGACTGGCCCTCTTCAACGTTGTCCGAAACAAAATTGTTTTGCAATTCTGCGCATTGATTTTTATTCGCCAATTGTCGGTGTGGAGCTGCACCTTATTAAACATTTTTTGAAGATTGCTCTGAACTATTGTAGCTTTTCAGTCTTCCGTATAGATGATCAGATCATCAGCAAACGCTACTAATGATCGCGTTGGCGAGACGTTAAAATCAAAGCCGTTCAATAGCTTTCGAATGAATATTGAGAAGAGCAGAGGTGCAGTAACTTTCTCCGTATCAATGAGACATGCTCCAACACATTCTCTATCATTTAGTTTCCAACAGATGTTTGAGGCTACTTTCATTGTTGCATGTATGGTCGAATGCCTGGCACAAAAACCAAATTGGCAATTTGGCATCAACTCATATTTCTCAATGTGGGCGTTTAGTGCTCTGTTGAGTATCACTTCAAACACTTTGCTGATGTTAGGCAGCAAGCTGATTGGGCGATAGTTTTGGGGCATGAAGATTCTTTTCCTTTCTTCAAGATTGGAAATACCTTAGCCTTTTTCACTCATTTGGAAAATATGAATTGCTCAACATGTTGTTGAACAATATGCAATAATTCCTAATAGCAACCTCCGGCAAATGTCGGAGAACTACATTTGGAATACCATCAGTACCACATGATTTCTTGTTGTTTATCCTGCGAAATATGAAATGGGTGTGAGGTCAGATGTTAATGTTTCATTGAAATGAAGAATTGGTTGGCCGTTCCGGCTTGATTTGAAGTCGGAAACTTTTGCTTCAACGACCTCTGAAAATATTTCATTCCCTCTCTCAGGGTTTGGTAGATGAACCAATTCAAAATGTGTTCCCATCAGGGCAAGTTTCTGCAATCTATCACATATAATCTTGTTTGCATTTCTATCAATTTTGATACCAGCTCTATCGAGAAGATTTATCTCATCACTAGTGACTTCAAGATTCGATACCTTCACTCGAGACTTCTTGCGGAATATTCTATTCACTTTCGCAAAAACGCCATCTGGGCTCTTTGTGGTAATATCCCTCAGTTTTCCGCCCATTGATTGCTGATCTCACTCCTAAAGTATGAACGGATTAAGTTCCGGACATTCTTTACGTGTAATTTCAACAAAGCCAACGAGGGATGGTTGTACTCCAAAAATCGTCGATAAATATTGTTGACGCATCTGAAAAGACATTGCCTCTGGTATTCTTGATTAAACTTCTTCTGAAACTTTCCCCAGTCTGTGTTTTTTGAAATTCAACGGATGGTTTTCATGTTGAACTGGAATGAGGAATACATCATCCCTTTGATAATTGATTTCCATTACGATTGCGTTATGGTCGCTATCGTAAGGAAGCACCTGCAGTTTCCGTTGCGGACTATCAATGCTGAATTCAAGTCTTGCGTCAGCAATGTAGAGGTCCTAATATGAATTTGTCCTAGGGTATGTTGGGAGCTCCGACCCATATAGATTGCACCTATATTCAATTTGGTTCTCTGTTATCCACCATTTCAGGAATACACCTCTTGGATTATTGGTGGCGTTTAGCCATAATGTATGCTTGGCATTCAGATCACCGGCAAAAATATAATAACTACGCAGCCTGTTCAATTCGAGTATTTCAAACAAGGAATTGAGTTCCTCCTTGAACTTGAGAACGTTTTGACCAGTTGCGTAGGCAGAGATAACAAAGAGGTTATCCCCACCTGGCAGTGAAATTTTGATGACAGACACTTCAAGAAATTCAAAGTTTTTGAACTCGACTTTTTCAATATTTTGGAAACAATAGGGTCTTCTGACTAATATCTCGGTGCCACCTCCCCCATCACCTATTATCGTATCGTTTCTTACGAATGCAAAATCGTTGAATTCCATGGAATACCATGAATTGGGGTGGGTTTCAGTGAAAAGTATGATGTCAGGCTGTTGCTTAACAATAAATTCAAGGAGATAATCACGTCAATGTATGGAAACGATAGAGTTGACGTTGATCGATATGAGGCGAAGCCTATCCATGGGAATGTGACTGGATGACAAGTTATTATGATGCATTTGAAAGACCTAAGCGCTGAAAAGCAGAGTTAATTTTTGAGTCTTGTTTGTCGATTCTCTCCGATAAAGAATTACGTTGCTGATAAATTTTGAGGAGCAGCTCATTATTGCCACTTAGATTATTGACATTATTTCCAGCATTTTCTGCTGGTCCTCTAGCGGCGAGTGCAAATGGTACTCCGGGCTTGACGAAGTTGGAAGGTATGATATTACGGTGTACTTGTGTTTGTTTTGGAGCAAATTTAACTTTTGTATCTTGGTATCGGGAGCATCCTCAATATGATGCTTGGTGACCGAAAATACCGCAGTTAACGCAGTATAATTTTTCTTTAGGCTCCGTCTGAGCCAATTTGCACTCACCGGGAGCATGAACGTCTTTGCATTGAACGCACCAATAGTGCATTGCACAACTGGCAGCCGAATGTTCAAATCTTTGACACCGGTAACACTGGTTGACTTCTCTTTTCTGGAGGCGTTCCCACCTCACCACTCTGAAATTCAAGTACCTTACTTGTTGAAGGGCACTTGGACTGCTTTTATTTGCAATTTGTACCAGGTAAAGTGGTAAGGCTTTGACTGAAATAAAATCAATATCTGGTGCAGCTTCTTTGAGGACCTGAGGAAGATCAACGGTATCCTCTCCGCAGTCCAAACCCTTCAACAAGAAGGTCTGATTCTTCTCACTTTTTGGGGTAAAGATGAAGTTTCGAACCTCCCCAGATTTTCGCCCATCTCCAGCTGATTTGAAATCAACCAGTTATTTCGTCTTTATAATTAATTTTACAGCACTAACTCTTTTGATTTCAAAATTGGCTAGTTTATTTTCGGCTGTCAATAGCCGAACCATATCTTTCCTGCTTTGCCCGAACACGTTGATTGGCGGAACTTTTTCTGTCTTGTTGGAAGCTTTTTGAGAGGAACCAGCAGAACTGCGGTCTGGCTTTTTCTCCTTATTTTTGTTCTTTAAATATTGAATAAAATTTAAGTCATTATCTTGATTAGAATTACCTTTGATGTTTTCGCTCCAGTGCTACAGAATAGTTTTGGCTCTCATTGGTGCCACCAGCACTTAGAACTTCCTGTGGAATTGCTTGTTTTGCACCTTTCTTCGGCTTTGTTACCTGTTGGCATTGATTTTGCGGCTGCGTCTTTTGAAGCTTCATTTCTCTCTTGAATAGATCCTTGGGGGACTGTATATCTAGCCTTAATTCATCATTTTCTATTTGCAATTGGGCCATTTGTTGATTGTCCGCTATTATTTGCAGCTTGCACCCTCTTCGTTATGTTTTCTCTTGGTTATTATCGCCAGTTTCGTATATGTCGTTTCCCCAGGCTGCCCCAACGGTGGGAAGCCGTCGGGCTCCCCATACAAGTGGCGAAGTTTTCTTTGGTAATTTGTTTTTCGTTACCAATCGAAGTAAAAAATATTCGATAGCGATTTTCTGAATCGATTACTTCGACAATATAAGTTTTTTCCGATAAAAATTATCTTCGGACTAACGTTTTTTCAAAAGTTAATTTAATTTTTGAAAACTTTTGGCAGGAGCAATTTAAAAGACTATACGCAAAGACTACTATCGTCGAACGTTTTTTTGTCCTTTTCTTTGGTCGGGGCGTGTACGTTTGTCAGCCAAATTTTGAAGGAGTTTGCTTTCATGCAGATTGCACACAATCGTTCATTGATTGCCTTAAAATCAAATGCGGGTAATTTGAACTATCTACTCACAATGAAGGTCACTCTGAATTCTCGGTTTCTGGCAGGGTTCCCACTTTTGTGTATTGTATACCATCTCATATCTTGAATATTCCTTCAAGTCCAATTCGTTTCTTGGATTGCCAGTATGCTTTATTTATATTGACTGACATACTTTAATCGGTTTTAAAAATTTACTGCAAGTGTCATTGAGAATAGTAAAACTAAATAGTGGCCATTTTAAATGAGAATATTGTATAAACTTGGGTTTTTTTCACCAACTTAAAAATTTAACGTAACTGCTCTTATCACATGATTGATGTTATTAATTAATAGCTAAAGATGAGCACCTAAAACTTATTTGTGAAAAAATTATGAGGGAGATCCAATAAATAAACATATTTTTTTAATACTACAGCCCCTTTTGAGCTTTCAATCAGAGAAAGTTGGACTGTCTCATTACTTAAATCAAACGTATCCATACTCTTGAAGGTGTAATGGTCAGTATCACGCTTTGGTTGTGTATTTATCCAGTGGATTGCCTAACGTTCTGATTTGAAGTCAGTACGTAACTGAACGGGCTTAAAGTCCGTCCACTAAAATACAAGAAAAAAAACGTTGCTGTTATGAACGGGATTAGACCCGAGGACTTTAAGGATAAAATTTGTTGAACTTTCCTAATTATTTATTTTTTTTTTTTTTTTTTTTTGTGGTAGGGAGGTGAAGGCATTTATGCCCGCCGAGTCTGGCAGTGTGGGACTCCCATGGAGGATACCTTTGGACTACCCACTAAACACCTCCCCTGTCAATCTGAGAACCTAGCCTGGAACCGTTTGACACATTACTTCGGGCCAGGTCTCGTTTTGTTACGCCGTGGGGCGCCTTCAAGCTGGGGAGTCCCTTTCCTAGCGGGAGGGGAGGGGGGAAGAGGAATTGCCAGAAGAGCGATCCCCCAGCCCCAGCGCCTCCGGCTGCTGTGAGTCCCTTTTATATTTTAGGACTGCCCGAGCATAATGTGCCACCTGGTTCCATTTGTCAACCGATTCGAGCATCACCGCAACTATATTATCCGGGGTGAGCTCTCCCGTCTCCCTGTAGAGTTCCCGTCGCAGCCTGGCCCATTTCGTACACGCAAAAAATGTGTGACAGGCATTGTCCTCCTCTCCTGGGCAAAACCGACAATCGGGAGACCGTGACTTGCCGATCTTGTGCAGGTAAGACTGAAAACACCCGTGCCCGCTCAAAAGCTGGTTCAGATAGAAGTCAGTCTCACCATGCCTTCGATTTAGCCATGGTCTCACATCCGGGATGAGGCGCGCAGTCCACCTTCCCTTCGTGCAATTCCTCCAAGACTGCTGCCAATCGTTGAGCGAGCGTTGTCTCTCCTCGCGGACAACCATCTCCCTCGCATCCTCGTTTCGGCGCAGGTAAATAGCGCGGCGCTCTCTAGCAAGGAGGGCGACAGGTATCACGCCTGCAATCACTCTCACCGCCGAGTCGGAGACTGTTGGATACGAAGATGCAATTCTCAGTGCTCCTCTTCTCTGTACCTGTGCCAATCGTTTTCGGTATACCTCCTTGCTGAGAGCGTCGCCCCATACCTCTGCTCCGTACAGTAGCACTGACCCTACAGCACTCATCAAGAGGCGTCTTCTTGATGGGCTGGGTCCCCCTACGTTGGCCATAAGTCGACTCAGGGCCGATATTCCCGAAGCAGCCTTCTCAGCCGTTGCCCTGATTTGCTCAGAGAAACTCATCTTCGAGTCGATCAGTAGCCCCAGGTACTTCACCGCTGGCTTCGATTCGATCTGTATATCTCCTATACTGATCATCCTTACTCTAGGGATTCTCTTTTTTGTCAAGATGACCACTTCGGTTTTCTCCAGTGCTAGACTGAGCCCGCGAGTAGTCATCCAGTCCCTCACTCGGCGCATTAGCATACCCAGCCTAAGTTGCGCTTGTTCAACGGTGCGTCCGGCGACCAGAGCCGCAACATCATCCGCATAACCGACCAAGCGCGACTCATTTGGCATCTCAAGACTCAGTAGCCCGTCGTAAGACACGTTCCACAGGTCCGGACCAAGGATAGATCCCTGGGCAACACCCGATGTAATTTCCATCCTTCGTTGGCCCTGTGTCGTGTCGTAGAGCAGGCTTCGGTCCTTTAGGTAGTTCCTCAAAAGCCGCATTAGATATTCTGGAACTTGAAAAGAGTTTTCCAGCGTATCCAGAATATCCACCCATCTAGCGGAGTTGAAGGCATTCCTGACGTCGAGTGTCACCAACAGGACGATCCGTCGCTTGGTGCGACTATATGCCTCTGCCTTTTGGACCGCGTTCACCACCTCTGCAATCGCATCAATGGTAGAACGTCCTGCTCTAAAGCCGTACTGCCGAGGAGATAGGTCCCCAGCAGCACGAATCGCGTCAGTGAGTCTTCCCTTGATGAGTTTCTCTAGCACTTTCCCAGCCGTGTCTAGCATGCATAACGGGCGGTATGCAGACGGCGATTCGGGATTTCCCTTCCCCTTGCTGACCAGCACGAGCCTCGCCACCTTCCATCGTACCGGGAAAACCCCGTCCCGTAGGCAAGCGTTGAATGTGCTGAGCAGCAAGTCAGGACAATGGTGATAGACGAGCTGCAAAACTTCAGCTGGAACACCATCTGGACCTGGAGCCTTCCTTGCCTTCAGGGAGAGGACTGCCTCCTCCAGTTCAAGCTGTGTGAAGAGTGGGCACTCGACTGCTGTTTCACCATGGACAGTGTCAACACGGACGGGATGGGCGGGGAAGAGTCCCCGCACTATCGCGTCCATCTTTTCCGCGTCATGTATACAAGGCTTCCGTAGGGCACCAAGTTTCCCCATGACCAGCTTGTAGCCAAGGCCCCACGGATCCCTATTTACATCGTCAACGAGGTCTTGCCAGCATCGGGCCTTGCTCTTGTTAATAAGCCTGCGAAGATATTTCCTGCCGGACCTGTATGCTGCTAGCCTAGTGTCTGCCTCCTCCCGTGTTCGCGCCCGCTGGGCCTCTCGCCGAAGTTTGTGACACTCGCTTCTTTGTTCAGCGATCTCGTTTGACCACCAGTATACTGGAGGCTTACCATGTCGGGGTCTCCGACGGGGCATGGAAGACTCGCAAGGAGCTATGATGGTACTCATAGTTGAGTTCACCAAGTCCTTGGCTGTAGGCCCTCCACTCCCTGGCGGAGCTCCCAGCAACGGTGCGCCTGCCGTAAGCGCGTCAGTGAACTTCTCGACGTCCATCCTCCCAGTCCTCCATCCGAGGATTGAAGTTTGGGCATATGCACGCAGAGTGGCACCGTCGTGAATCTCAACAGCTATATACTGGTGATCACTAGCCGAGTAGTCCTCTAGTACTCGCCAGTTGTGTACTCTAGGTACCAGGGACTCCAAAGCGAGTGTCACATCGGGTATGGTTCCTACGCGACCCCAGTGGCGGAAAGTAGGGGTGTTACCAGTATTTAGGACAAAAAGCGCTGTTTTGGCCGCCATGTCCAAGATTTGCTTTCCCCTTGGGTCGGATTGTGGCATACCCCATTCGATGGCTCTAGCGTTGAAGTCTCCCCCGACCAGCATGTGGCCCTCTGTGTTCGAGACAGCGTCCTCCAGGGCATCGAGTTTGGTTCGAAAGGATCGCATTGCCTCGTTAGGCGTCAGATAAACACTGAAATATGTTATCCCTGAACACCGCACCCACACAAAACCATCCCCGCGTCCATGTCCCTGCACCTGAAGGCGGGCGCTGTCTCGAACCCAGATGGCCGAGGTACCAGTTTTGTCAGGGTACCACGCTTGCGAGTCGTTGTTATGATGTTGCTGGCTCAGCAACAGGAGGTCAGCTTTCTTATCCCTCGCAAACTGCTCAAGTAGGTCCTGGGCGTTTGTGCTTCGGTGCAAATTGACCTGCAGGATACGGATCATTTGAGTATCGATTTGGCTTTAGTTAGGGCCTCCTTGAAAACCCGGCATCTCCCTGTCCCCGGCTCATGTTTGAGGTCGCCGGGTGCTAGCTTAGCGTCCTTGCAAAGAATGCATTTTGCCTCGTTCGTGCACTCCTTCCTTTTGTGCCGCGTTTCACTTTCCTAATTATAGTAGGCTTTATAAATTTAACATTTTAGTCACTAAAACTACATAAGAATGATAAAATTGGATGAAATTAAATAAATAAATTGTCCTTCAAAAAGTCCATCCATCCCACCAGATTCAAAAAAATTTAAAGAAGTTATAGCCGTTTTATTTTTTCTTTGATTATTAAAGTCATACACTGGTTTTTTTCTGCATGAACTTCCCATCAAACCAGACACTATACGTTTAGTTGAATCTTCTCAAAGTTTTCAGTTAAGATGTTTAACGAAAATACATATAGATTCCATTTTGTCAATGATTTTAGCAATATTGCAGTGAAAATAGAGTAACACAGATTTTTCTTTCTAAGAAAGAATAAATTTGTTGTGCATGCCAGTAAAGTTTTTCTCGAATTAAATCATTCTATATGTCTGCATATCGAATTTGAAGTCTAAAATTCGTTGCATATGGACATGTTTTAAATTACTCCTGTCAAAAGTTTTCACAAATTAAACTAATATTATAAAACGTCAGCCCGAAGTTAATTTTTATTAGAAAAAGGTTACATTTTTGAAGCACTCGACTCAGGTAATTTCTATCGAATAATTTTTTACTTCAATTAGTAAAAATTAGCAAAGAACCCAAAAAAACATTAGGACTTTTATTGAAAACGTCTCCTGAAAATATTAAGTTGTAAATTTTTGACTTTTAGATTTGTCATCCGATTTGCATAATTTTTTGCAGGTTAAATTAACTTGCTTTAATAACGTACAATTTCAAATTTCATCGGTGCCTGTTGAGAAACTTGGCTGCTAGAGGGGTACAGAAATGAAAAAAAAAAAAATTAAGTCATTCCCCTGTACTTTAAAATATTTTTTTGCACTGCAAATTTCAAGAGGCACCACTTTTGACCTACGTAGAAAATTTCCTCATTCTAGCGCATGTTGTTTGCAAGGAAACTTACTGTGACACACGAACAAACGGGTGGATAGACGGATGGACAGACAAGTCACGATTTCATAATTTTTTAAGGGTATTGTAAAAATATTTTAACAATATCCTGTAAATGGTCTGCTGTATAAATACTTCCAAGTTAGGTGATTTAAAACGTTTCCATGAAAAATATTCATTATTTCAGTTGCTACTAAAATAGCGAATAGCACTTGCCTTCTGACATTTGGGTGCTGCCATTTTGAATGCACGCATTTGATTTCGGATTATTTTAAATATTTGTATGCTGGGACTTCATCAATGAATGTGTCAAATCTCGTTCAAATCAGAGTTTTACTCCATACAGGGCAAAATTATTTAAATTTTAGTGAAAATGTCAGCTTAAAAATATTAGGTTTTAAAATTCCGACTTTTTTATCCTTCATTCGATATAAAAAAAATGTCTGCATAATACAAGAACTTACTACAAAGGTCCATAATCCCAAGTTTTATCAAAATCCGTTGGAAAATGTGACCGGTAGAGGGCAACGAAAACCTGAAAAAGTCACATTATTAAACCGCCGCCATTTTAAAAATTGCACATGCATGATCACCACAACATCAAAATATTTAGAACTGATTGATTTCTATCCTGAAGTAAAGTTTCATGTACACAGGATCAAAATTGCGACTTTTAGAGGACTTTTGGGTTTTGAGTTTCACCCGGCCGCCATTTTGATTTTTGCGACCTGACCCCCAGTTTATTACATAACTCTTTAAATACTTCTATTTTCTATCAAATTTCCGAATTTCATTAACATTGGTGGAAAGCTTTAGTCAAAACTACAACAACAAAATTTTGTACGTTTTTCAACCTTTGAGCGGCCGCCATTTTGTTTCTGCTGTAGTGACTTTGGATTTATTATTGTGAGATTCATCACATAAATCAGTGAACCTTTGTACCAAACTTTACCCAAATCGGAGCTACATTTTGGTCAGAAGAGAAATCACGAATTTTCGTCTAAGATGGCCGCCATTTTGTTTTCGCCTGGCCGATATAGCTGGTTCACGTATTTAACTGAGATATTTACTCAATACACCTTTCCTGAAAATTTGGTGAAAATCGGAGCAAAACTGCAACCTCTAGCGTGGTCACAAATTTCGTTACATCCCATATATATATATATATATATATATATATATATATATATATATATATATATATATATATATATATATATATATAAATATATATATATATATAAATATATATATATATATATAATTATATTCCGCAATGGGTAAATTTCTCTCGAGAAATTTACGTAAAAAATTACAAAATTACGAACTAAGGCTAGAGATAATATTCTTCAAAGATGTATTCAAAAAAAGGACGAAGCCTCAAAAGTTGCAGCCGAAAAATCAAGCGCGACAGGGAACAAAAGTGAAGAATAAATTCTACGTGCTGGAGGCATCAACGAGAGTCAGAACTATTTTGCACCGCTAGACAGATTAACCGGGAACATTTAAGTTGAAGAAAGTATCGAAGGTAACTCTATTAAGATAATGACATAAATTTTATTTAATATTTAAAAAACAAAAAAATGGAGAAGAAACCAGCTCGCAGTTCTGCTGGTTTCTTTCAAAAAGCTACCAACAAGGTAGCGCCAATCAATGTATTCGAACAAAGCGGAAAAGATATAATACAGCTACTGGCAGCAGAAAATAAATTAAGTAATTTCGAAATCAAAAGAGTTAATGCAGAAAAATTAACTATAAACACGATATCACTGGTTGATTACAAGTCAGCCAAGGATGCGCTAAATTCTGGAGAGTTTCCGCACTTCACCTATACCCCAAAAAAATGAAAAAAATGAGACCTTTTAATCGCAGCGTCTGAACAACGAAGAGGATACGCTCGAATTTATTTATGTCAAAAACTTTGCAACAAGAAGATCGACCCTAGAAAAGAAAAATTCACCACTTTATGTGATACAAATCTCAAACAAAATAGTTCAAGTTTCCTTCAAAAAATAAGGTACTTGAAGGTGGCGATTTGGAATGCCTCCAAAAATGGAAGCCGACCAGTGTCACCGATATCAAAGATGTGGCCATTCAGCTGCCAACTGCACCATGCACTATGGGCGTGTAAAATGCAAAGATGTTCATGCCCCTGGTACGTGCAACTTGGCCCAGATAGAGCCGAAAGAAAAACGATAATACGTTAACCAGCATCATATCGAGGATGCTCCCGATATCGAGATGCAAAAGTGAAATTTATTCCAATACAAACACTAGCACACCGCAGTGAAATACCGTCTAAATTCGTCAAGCTCGGAGTATCATTTGCACTAGCTACTAGAGGACTAGAAGATAATGCTGCAAATAATGTAAATAATATAAGTAGCAATAACAAGCTGTTTCTTAACATTTACCTGCAACTTTATGTTAGGGAATCGATAAACAAGATTCAAAAATTAACTTTGTTTTTCAGCATTTAAATCTTTCGAGTGCCCCAAAATAACTTGCCATCCGGTCACATTTGCATAGATAGGCTTCGTCTCATTTTGATCAACTTCAACTCCATACATCGCCGTGATTACCTTCAGGAATTCATTGTTCTCACTGAAACTCTTTTCAATCCATGGCACTCCACGACTCTCGAAGGTTTTGAATTTGTAGGAAACGATAAGGTAAAGGATGACGAAGGAGGTGGCACTAAGATATTAGTAAGAAGACCTTTTTTCGTAGCACTGCAGCTCCTTTCGGGCATTCGCTTAAAGAGAGTCAGAGTATCTCATTATCATGATCGGATGTGTCGGCACTCCACAAGGTACTATAATCATTATCACGCTTTGGCTGTATGTTCGTCCACCCAGCTGCGGTATGTTCTGATTTTAAGCCAGCACGTATCATAACTGAACGGGCTTACAGTCCGTCCGAAGAAACACTCGAACTAAGTCTCGTTGACGTCAACGAAACTTGAACAAGAGACCTTCGGTTTACGGGCTTAGTGCTCCAACCAATACACCAGATGGACATATGTTACAATACCCAATTGTTTGCAAAATATTGATAAAGTCTAATTCAAAAACTTTTAATATCTCAAAGTTTCCGTTATCAAAATTTCACTGCCAGGTGGGGATAACCTCTCCATTTTTTCTGCCTACGAGTATGTAACTGGTCAAAACGTTCTCAAGTTCAATTAAGAGCTCAATTACTTATTTGAAATACTCAAATTCAATAGGCTGTATAGTAATTATATTCTTGCTGATGACCTGCATGCCCGGCATACATCAGGGCTGAACGCCAACAACAATCCAAGAGGTATATACCTGAAATCGTAGATAACAGAGAACCAAATTGAGTACAGGTGCAATATGTATGGGTTGGAGCTCCCAACACACCCTAGAACAAATTTATGTTTGGGCCTTCGCATTTCTGACGCGAGACTTGAATTCAGCTTTAGCACTCCTCAAAAAAACTACAGGTGCTTTCTTACGATAACGACTATAAAACAATCGTGATTTAAATTAAGCATCAAAGGGATGATGTCTTCTTTGTTTCAGTTCAATAAAAAATCATCGGTAGAATTTCAAACAAGTTGGGCAGACAGACTTACGCTCATTTTAGAAGGGTTTTGTACTTAACCTACTGTTAAATCTTTCACGTTGATAGATAACTACTATGAAAGTAAAAAATTTTCCTGAAAAATTAGAACGCATTACTAGAACTATAGCTAGGTACCTCTAGACATAGCTCGTTTCCTTATATTACCGATATTAGAATTTTCTAATCTCGGATAATAATTGTTACGCTGGTATCCTGGGTAACATAGATTATTCAATACTTACAATATTCACGAGGTAGCTCAGGCAAATGCACCTCAGTATTGGATCAATACGCTAAGTCAAAAATAAATAAACTACCAAAACTATACTGATTCATTGTTCGCGAACAAACGATTCTTACATCCTAAAAAATTGTTTACATATTCGTACGAAAATAGCAATATTGCAAGTTTGGCATTTCGTTAATTATTTCAAAAATTTTAGAATTGCTTTCATACATAATATTGCTACCGCGTTGACCATTGACTCAGATTACCTCACGTGAGTCAATGTTTCACGAGGTAATTGAATATAAACTTTTAATTATGTCAGAAAATATTGCGATTGTGGCATCTTGCATTTCTCCAATTAGGTCTCAAGTGTCAGAATTGCTTACACATATGAAGCAATTACCGCGCCGATTTACATGAGTCAATGTTCCCAGCGGCAATTGAACATAAGTGTGCTTAAGCTATACAACTTAATTTAATAGCAAGTTTTCGAATGACGATTCTAAACACCTACAATATGCAGATATGTACAACGATTTAATTCAAGAAAAACTTTCATGACATGCACAAAACATATATTCTTGCTTGAAAAGAACTCTATTTTAAAAGTCAACATTCGGGTCAACGGAATCTTAATTGTATGAAAATTTGGAAAGGATCCAATCAGAAGTGTGGGGTCCGGTTCAATGGAAAGCCCATGTAGGAGAAAAACCGTATATGATTATTGTAATCGGAGGAAATTCAAATGGCTAAAACTTCTGTAAATTTTATTGAAAATTAAAGAATATAAGGATATATTAAAAACTACTCAAATGGCTGATTTCATCCAATTTATTGGGACTAAACTGACAAACAAGCTAAGTCCTACTATTATTAGCTAAGTTTAACCAATTTCGAACTCTAGGTTATTTGCTATTGAATTTACCTCCATGATTTTCAGGGCTCTATGAAATAAATTTTACATAAACCAACTAGTTTTGCATCTTTTCTGTACGTTCGTCTGTCTATCTGTCCGTCTATTCGTGCATTACAGAAAGTTTCTTCAGAAACTATAGAAGCAATAAAGCTCAAACTGAGTCAAAAAGTAAGAAGTGGTGGTTTCTCATAAGTTTAGGTGTTACCAAATATTTCAAAATTTTTAAGGAGGCTCTCCCTCATAATGAAGTGGCCCTTAACAAAACTTTTCATCAAATGCAGTCAAGTAAGGTATCAAATGAAAGATCTTTGCATTTTCAGAATGTAATTTTTTGCATCACTTTCAGAATCTGAAAATCTAACTATTTGCATCAGGGTGTCAAGGAGGAGGCAAAATGAACGAACAATATTTGTGTCCCTTCCCCTGGCGATTGGACACCTTTGAGCCGAAAAAAACAGAAAAACA
The DNA here is from genome assembly GCA_963969285.1 of Odontomyia ornata. Taxonomy (NCBI): domain Eukaryota; kingdom Metazoa; phylum Arthropoda; class Insecta; order Diptera; family Stratiomyidae; genus Odontomyia; species Odontomyia ornata. The sequence continues at coordinate 193,523,747 of OZ017739.1, forward strand.
TCACTGTGGTATGTCTTTATGAGTACAAGGGCAATAAATATCTCACAAATCAAAATTCACTCATCTCTGTTAATAATAGGAAGATTTGTAAATTTTACGTTTTTCCCCAAAAATCTTAACGGTGCCCTTAAGCTACTTAAGATTTTATAGTTATTGAGGTTGGTATAGAACCCTTATGCATTCGGAATTTCATGGAAATTAAATCATAATCACGTGAGTTATCGCCGTTTCAATTGTATGGAATTATAACAATAACACGTGTTGATGGTTGATACATATTTCAAATCGACCACATTTTGCAACGGTTTTGAGGTAACTCGGGATTCTGGATAAATGCACCAAGTTCTTATATAGTTATCAAAATTAAATGTAAATAAAAAGTTGAAAATATAAATTTCAATATTTTAGCCGCTATTTTCACTAAAAATTTAATAATTTTGCTCTGTCTAGAGTGACACTCCGATTTGAACGAGATTTGATACATCGATTTATGAGACCCTACGCCACAAACATTTTAAACAAGTTGAGAAGGCAGGAAAGTGCTCCTACCAGATAATGGCGTGAATCAATAACTTGAACTATTCATCCAATACTCGGATATGAAATCGTTCAAATTTATACAAAAGATGCACAGTTTCTTTCATAAGCACAGTGCAGCTGCCATTTCGATCTAACTTAAATGATTTTTCTGAATGCTCGGCCGATTGAACATGTTCAAGTTAAATACTATTCCTTAAATTTTCATGAAAATTGACAGAAAATAAAAGTGCCTACGTCAATTTTAAATATATATAGGGTTTTCCAATCAGAGGTGTTATTTTGAATAGATCTTGTACATTTTGGGTACATTTTGCCTTCCCCTAGAGCCCCTAATTCATAAAATGGTTTTTTTATTTCAGATTCTAAAAGATCTAATCAAGACCTTTCATTTGATACCTCATTCGACTACCTTTGATAAAAAAAATGTTTAAGGGCCAATTCGTTATAAGGGGGGACCCCCTTAAAAATTTTTTAAATTTTTGTTAAGGCCTTAACTTTTGAGAGACCATCACTTCTGACCTTTTCACAAAGTTTGAACATTCTAGCTTCTATAGTTTCTGAGGAAATTAGCTGTGACGCACGGACAGACGGACGAACGGACGGACGGACAGACGGACGGACAGACAGACAGACAGGTTGCGAATCAAGTAGGTCTTTGTAAAAAATTTTTTTTTACAAAGACCTTTAAAATATATGCATTCAAAAGGGTGGCTCCCAAAGTTCAGAAAGCAAGCGCAATTCGTAATATTAGTAGCAACTGAAATAATGAATACTTTTCATGGAAACGTTTTTAATGGCTTAACCTGGAAGTATTTATATAACAGACTATTTTTAGGGTATTATAAAGTATTTTTACAATACCTTACTAAAATCACGACCTGTCTGTCTGTTCCGTCCCGAAATTTGTCAATTACAACAAAAATTACTCGTGATATCGTGTAAATACACGCTCGGAAAGCACCCAAACACTACATATGTGTAAGGATTTTGATAAAAATTTTGGAAATATTTTAAATAATTGATATATACGAGGCGTGACAATTAAGTAATGAGACTGATTCCATGAAAACCGTATATTTAAAAATTATTCTACAACTCTGCCATACAACTCTGCTATACAATGATTCCAGCGCGTTTCCATGCTTCGTAACATTTCTGGAACGCTTTGACTGGAGTGTCCGCGAATACCCTCATCACGGCCGCCAGGATGTCCGTAATGGACTCAAAATGGGTTCCTTTGACCACAGATTTTGTTCTAGGGAACAAAAAAAAAGTCACAGGGTGACATATCGGGCGAATAAGGCGGCTGTTGCAACACGGCGATCCCTTTAGAGGCCAAATCACGAATGAGTACAAGGTCAACAAATACCTCAGAAATCGAAATTCACTCAACTTTGTAGATAATATTATGATTTTTAGATTTTACAATTTCGCCTATAAAATCAAAACAGTACTTTTAAACTGATATAAGACATGTATGTTCACAAAATTTAATGGAGATCAAATCATAATCAAGTGAGCTATAGGCATTTCAATTGTATAGAATTACAACAACAATAACACGTGTTTATAGTTGATACATATTTCAAATTGACCTAGGAACTTTTAGTTTCTTTCAGCAATGTTCACAGCTTGAGTCGTTGTTGGGGATGCTGTAAAAAGCTTCTAGAAATATTGCAGCCACCCGGTATTAATATAAACTGAGTCACTTACGATAGCTCCTTGATTTTACAAAGACTTGTTTGTGGATTGAAGCCTTGTCTTAGTTGTTGATAAAGGTATACGCCAATCTGACTTCATATAGGATCATGTTTCTATTTATCTGTTGGATCTTGAGGTTGATTGTCAGTCGTTTCTTTCTTCACCACCTTTTTTAGGGTTTTGTACCAAAAAAACCCTATTGCAATCACGACCTGTGTCCGTCTGTCCGTCCGTCCGTCCGTCCGTCCGTCCGTCTGTATGTCACAGCACTTTTTCTCCGAAACTATAGAGGCTACAGCCATGAATCTTTGTGGAAAGGTCAGAAGTGGTGACCTCTTGAAAGTTCAAGGGTGGAAAAATTTTTCAAAGGGGTTTAAGGGGGGTCTCCCCCTATAGGGAGGTGACCCCTAAAAAAAAAATGTTCACCATTGGTAGTCGAGTAAGGTGTCATTGGAAAGGTCTCAATGAGATATTTTCAAAACCAGCCTTAAAATTGCCTTCTGAGTACTGAGGGGGGCAGGGGAAGGGGAAATGTACGAACTTTTCGCGTACCCCCCCTCGCGATTGGAAACCTTCCATCCGAAAAATCTGAAAAAAATCATGAATGTAGGCCTTAATGAGTACAACAACAACAAATACATGAGAAGTCGAAATTCGCTCAACTTTGTTAGTAATAGTATGATTTATCGATTTTGTGTTTTCTTGAATAAAATCCAAACGGTACCCTTAAATTCAATAGAGTTTAGCAAACAGATGACTTTTTATAAGATTGATCTTTTCTGTAAGTTTCATAAAGATCGAATAGTATTTAATAAAGTTATAGCGATTTGAATTTTCCTGTATTACTATGGAACAATATGCCCTATGTTACTATGGAAACATATGGCTATGGAGCCATATGCGCTTTTTATCAATTTAGACACTACAGCTTGCTAGGATTTGCATGAAAATTTCAGGAATGATAGGTATCATGAAAATGAGTACATACAATTGAAACAAGTCGAAGAGGCAGGAGAGAGCTCCTAGCAAAAGGGCTTTGTAACCATTCTAGGATTCGAAAAAATAGGCCATGAATCGATGATTACAGTACAGAGGAGTGGGCCTTGAAAAAAATTTCATGAAAGGTAGCCGATATGAATATCAACTGAAAGTTCTCTTTGAGAGCTTTTCAAAACAGTTCTTAAACTGACAGTTTTTGCTTCAGTGGGGGCACAGGGGGGAAATACATGAAATATGTGTTTCTAAAAAATCTGGAAAAATTATCAAGGGAGATATCTATGGGTATAAGTAAAACAAATACCTCAGAAGTCACAATTCTTTCAACTTTGTTAATAATAGTATGATCCTCGAATTTCACATTTTCTCCAATAAAATCGTCTTTGACATGTTTCTTGATTTTATTCGCTGCTGTTTACTGCATTTTGTAAGTTGAGTACAAAACCCTTCTGACATGAGCATAGGTCTGTCTACCCAACTTGTTTTAAGTTTGACGTGGAAGTGTTTTATATTGTTTTTTGTTGGCCGAGTTGGTCACTAGATGTATTTTTTGTGCGCCTGGTTTCTTTTTTTAATCACTTTATTGCATTCTTCCTCGTACCAGTCGTTCTGTTACATATATGCTACCACCCTGCCTGTGTTGGCGTGGTGACCGCACCTCATCACACTCTACACAAACCTTGATACCTAGAGGGGGAAAGCGCTGTCCTTTAGAAATAAGAAGAACTTTTTTATTTTCCGTTTTACTATAACAAATCTTTATTCCTCTTTAGCAAGACGTTATTTTGCACGCACAAATGCAAGTTTCCATTATTTAAATAGATTCAATCCAAAAACATTAATTCTCGACAATCTCTACTTTAAAAGTATCCAAGTTGATGAACTGTTGATGGCGACCCTTGTAACATAGTTCGCATACAATGGTGCTCGTGGATGAATGCTGGAACCAGATTAACAATCGGTTTGGACCCAAAGAACTCCGAGCACTTTGACTCCCGTGGATGGGATCACTTTATACGTAAAAAAGAATTACCGAATGAAATGGAGATTGCCAAAAAGGTCGTTAAGTAAAAGATTATTTCCGAACGCTAATTAATCATAAAATGGCTAAAACTAGAGTTTCACCGGCTTGGGCCTTAAGAAACTCTGTTTTAGCTAAAGAAACTCAGTTTTAGGTCGTTTTACTTACGTTCTATTTGATGGTAGAAAATGGCACTTCTTTTCGGCGAACTTCTATATGCGAATCGTCTTTGGCTGAAAAGTCGTCTTCGGCTGTCTCTCTTCGAAACATGCGTTGATACTCGCTCCTTCGACCGATTCGCCACTAGCTTAAACACAAACGAATTGCTTGCATTGCTAGTGGGAGTCGTAGACTATCGATCCAGTTAATCCGCAAAACGCTGAGTTTGTAAGTGTGCTAGTTCCCTTTAACCTGTTTTATGAATTCATTCTTCTCTTGTTCCTCAGGAACAATCTTGTTGCATGAAAAGGAACGCTAGCTCCAATCTCATGCTTTTGCTCTTTTCATCTTCAGTATTCATTTATCTGAATATTCGACGACTTTACCCCATATGATTTCTGAGTTGGTTGTCGCGGCGAATTGGTACTCAGATGAGCGAATTGCGCATAGTACACACATGCAATTGTGTACATGTTCCCCATGTGCTCTCAATATGGCAATTGTATGGACTACCATGTATGCGTGTGGAATTCGCCGCAGAGCCAATTTAGTGACTTGACCAATGAAGTGTAAGATATAAGTTCTTATATACTTTAAATTGCGATTATGTACTATGTTTAGGGTGTCGCCGTTCCCTAAGTATGGGCGGTGAAGCATACATTGCTTGTTGGCTCGTGCGATGAATGATTGGGATCGTGAATAACTGTTATGAATTTCCGAGTAATTAGTATTCGTACGAGTATACGCTAATGATTGTTGTCGTATCGTGTCGTAAGCGAGGCATAGGGGCATGATCAACTGTTATGAATTTCCGAGCAATTAGTATTCGCATACACTAATGATTGTTGTAACGTATCGTAAGCGAGGCACGGGGGCGTGATTAACTGTTATGGATTTCTGAGCAATTAGTATCCCCATACGCTATTGATTGTTATCGTAACTTGTTGTAAGCGAGGCATGGGGGCGTTATTAACTGTTATGGAATTCTGACCAATTAGTATTTGCATATGCTCATGATTGTTGTCGTAACATTTCATTCTTTTCTTTGCCTGTTGTTCCGTGCAGTTTTCCGCTTTTAATCATGGTTTGCGTTTGTATATCAAATATATCTTCACCGTGTCATCCGGTTTCTTGCATTGCAAGGATGTTGATTTTATATTTCTTTCTTTCATCTAGAAGCTATCGCAGTGCACCTGGTCTGTTCAATGATCTAACATTCCAAGTTCCACAGGAATAGTCCTTTATGCGTTGCAATATTTGTTGTTGTTTATCCAATCCAATCCGAGGTTGTTGTTCTGGTTCCACGACAAGTAAATGTTAAGTGGAGCGTTATCAGCGCTTTAATTTAGTCGGTTTTGGTCCACGAGTGGTATTTTATTTCCCACATACCCGCCGGCTAGCCAGTTAGGGTACCCTCTATCCGCTACTTGAGGGCACTTTCGCTGGGAAACCGAAAACACCACACGTTTAGCGTGTGACTTTGTCCACACTGCGGAAATGAAAGATCACACAGGTAAAACTATATAAAACTCTTTATTCGCTTATGGTTGTCAATGACAGATGCCTTGCTGCTTGCCCGCGTGTTACTGACTGACCGACTGCATGAATGACTGCGTGCTATGCATTGGTTGCTGTTGCTGCACTTGATTGCTCATGTCATCTCTAGTGGTAGTTGTCTCTGGGCTGCCACAATACTCCCCCCTGAGTGCGGAAGCCCGTGCTGGAGCTGGAGGGTAGGTTCGGATAATGTCTCTGGGAGGTGTGTTGATTGGCGTCCACTGATTCCTGTTGACCGCTGGATTTTGTGATGGTGTGATTGATGAGTCGGTTGTGGGTGTCGAAGCGTTTCTTCCTTTGTATGCGGTCGCCTCCAAGAATGCCGGTTTTAGGCGTTCGGTTGAAACGTTTATTCTCTTCCCGTTGACCTCGATTGTATACACGACCTGCGATAATCTATTTACCACTTTATGTGGTCCGGAGTATGGTTGCGAAAGGGGTTTTCGATTTGCATCTACCCGAAGAAACACGTGGGTGCACGATTGCAGGTCCTTGCTTTGGAATATCTTTCGCTGGCAATGATGCGCCGCCTGTACTGGACGAAGTGTCTGCATCGTTTCCCGTAGCTGCTCAATGAACGCGTGTGGTTCGATTTGATTGTCTCCAGCTGCTATAAAATCTCCTGGAAGCGAGAGTGTTGTTCCATTTAAGATTTCTGCACTCGATCCTCCGATGTCGTCCTTGTAGCTGTTCCTTAATCCGAGTAGAACGGTTGGTAATACGTCGGCCCATGCGAGGTTCTGCTCGTGGCACATTATAGCGGCTTTGAGCGATCTGTGCCAGCGCTCCAGCATCCCATTCGCTGCGGGGTGATAAGGAGTTGTGCGATTTCTTTCGCATCCCATTCGATTTGCAAGCGCTCGGAAAAGAGCGGATTCGAATTGAGTTCCTTGATCCGTTGTCACTGTGCGTGGCGCACCGAACCGTGAAATCCAGCCTGAGAAAAATGCTTCTGCAACGGTTGCTGCTGTTTGATCCGGTATTGGAACTGCTTCTGGCCACCTAGAGAATCTGTCCATCATACTTGAAGTTCTTGGAAGGAATCATTGGCCCCACGATGTCTATGTGTATATGCTGGAATCTGCCTTCTGGCATCGCAAATGGTTGCATTGGGTTAACGGTGTGTCTTGCAATTTTAGAGCGTTGGCAGGGTACGCAGCACCGAGCCCAATTATGCACGTCTTTTTTCATTTTGATCCAAACGAATTTTCGAGCGATCGCTTTGCATGTTGCGCGTCCACTGGGATGCGATGGTTCATGATATGTATCGAAGACGTGTCTGCGAAGTGTTTCTGGTACATACGGTCGAACTAACCCCGTGGACGTGTCACAAACGATTTCTCCCTGGTCTCCGAAGGGTTGGCGTTTCAATTTAAGTGACGTTTTGTTACCCTTTACCAGCGCTTGTAGCTCCTGGTCCTCCTGTTGCTCTCGGATGAACTCCTTAGCATCGATCACCGTGGGTAGGCTGATTGTCTCGATTCTTGACAATGCGTCGGCCACTTTGTTCTTCTCCCCCTGGATGTGAACTATGTTGCTGGTGTACTCCGAAATGAAGCTTAGTTGTCGACTTTGACGCGGTGATGACTTTTCGGATTTTTTTTGGAATGAGTACGTCAGGGGTTTGTGATCAGTTTGGACGGAGAATTCTCTGCCCTTCAGGTAATGTCTAAAATGCTTGATGCTGTCATGGATGGCGAGCAGTTCCCTATCATAGACGCTATACCGTTTCTCTGTACCCGAGAGCTTGCGCTGGAAAAAGGCTAATGGCAGCCAACGGTCACCTTGAAGTTGTTGTAGGACGGCACCAATTGCAATATCCGATGCGTCTGTAACCAGTGACAAAGGTTGGTTCTTTTTAAAATGTACGAGAAGAGTTGCTTTCGCCAATGATTCCTTGCAGTCTGCGAATGCCTTGTTTGCCTTGGGTGTCCATCTTATTGGTGTCTTGTCGTTTTTTTTCGTGTTGGTCACGTATTCGTTCAGCGGTGCTTGAAGGTTTGCTGCGTTCTTGATGAAGCGCCTGTAAAAGTTAAGTGTTCCGAGAAACCTTCGTAGCTCTTTAACATTTTCGGGTTTCTTAAATCTCCGTATCGCTTCGATGCGGGATTCTGGGGGACTGATTCCATCTTTACTTATTTTATGTCCGAGGTACTCGATGTTGGTGGTGCCAAAAACACACACACAATTCCGAATTTGCTAAGTCGCTCCAACAATACTTTCACCTGCTCGAAATGGTCTTCTTCGTTTCGTGATGCGATCAAGATGTCGTCGATGTAGCACCAGCAAAAATCTAACCCCTTCAGTACCTCGACATAAAAGAGGACACGTACTCAGCATTAAAGAAACGACAGGCTCTCAAAATGACATCTGAAGACGAAAACTTCAGGGATGCAAGCGAAAGCGAGCACGAGGAAAAACTCCAATCCGCAGAAATCTTCAAAATCACCGCTTGTAAGCTGCCATCGTTCTGGCAGGCGCATCCGGCATTATGGTTCGCGCGTGTAGAAGCTCAATTTCGATCGCATCGAATAATTAACGATACATCACGTCGGGGTCACCAGTTTAGCGTGTGACTTTGTCCACACTGCGGAAATGAAAGATCACACAGGTAAAACTATATAAAACTCTTTATTCGCTTATGGTTGTCAATGACAGATGCCTTGCTGCTTGCCCGCGTGTTACTGACTGACCGACTGCATGAATGACTGCGTGCTATGCATTGGTTGCTGTTGCTGCACTTGATTGCTCATGTCATCTCTAGTGGTAGTTGTCTCTGGGCTGCCACACACGGAACTAGTGACAACAGTAATTATAAAACGAAATGGTTGCTGTTTCAAATGAAAGATTGTAAAAATTAGTTTTATTTTTCCCCAACTTCAACAATTAAGGTACATGATATTAATGCTTGATTGAATTCATTAATGACTGGCTGAAGGTAAGTACCTACAATTAAGAGGTGTAACAAATTGAGTTAGTAGGAGAGTTCTCCTACCAGAAGGATTCTGTAACCATCCTAGGATTATAAATAAGTTTTTTCATGGTATGAATCGATAACTTGAATTATTCATTCAATACTTGAATAAGAAATCATTCAAATTTACCTAAAAGATACAGAGTTTCTTTCATAAGTACGCAACTGCTGCCATTTCGCTCCAGATCAAATAATTTTTCTTAATGCTTAGCCAATTGAGCATGCTCAAATTAAACAATATTACTTATTTTTTCATGAACATCCGAAGAAAATAAGGGTACCTAGGTCAAAATATGTATCAATCATCAACTTACGCTATTGTTAAAATTCCATACATTAAAACGGCGATAACTCACTCGATTATGATTTGATTTTCCTGAAATTACATAGGCACAAGTTTTTTATATCAACTTACATAGCTATAAGATTTATGGGTACCGTTACGATTTTTGGGAGAAAATGTAATTTTTACAAATCATACTCTTCTTATCAGATATGAGTGAATTTTGATTCCTTAAGTATTTGTTGCCCTTGCACTCATAAAGACGTACCATAGTGATGTTTTTTTCTGGTTTTGCGGTTCAAAGGTGTTCAATCTCCAGGGGAGGAGACACAAATATTGTTCGTACATTTTGCCTCCTATTTGATACTCTGATGCAAAAAGTTACTTTTTCAGATCCTGAAAGTGATGCAAAAAATTTTTTCTTCGAATTCTGGAGGTGCAAAGGGCTTTCTTTTAATACACTACTCGACAGCATTTGATGAAAAATTTGCTAAGGGCCACTTCGTCATCTGGAGGGAGCCTCCTTAAAAAATTTAGAAATGTTTGATAGCACCTAAACTTTTGAGGAACCACTACTTCTGACCTTTATTGCGTCTATAGTTTCTGAAGAAACTTCCTCTAACTCACCGATAGACGGACAGATACACATACAAAATTAGAAGGTTTTTGTAAAATTTATTTCACAGAGCCCTAAAAATTATGGAGGTAAATCCAATAGCAAATAACCTAGAGATTTAAATTTGCTAATAATAGTAGGATTTAGTATTGGCTGAAATCAGCAATTTGAGTAGTTTTTAATAGATCCTTATTCAAGTATTCTATAAGTTTCAATATAATTTACAGAAGTTATTGCCATAAAATATCCTATGATTAGAACAATCAATCAATTTTTCTAATACATGGGCTTTCATCGAACCAGACACTGTAATTTTGATTGGATCCTCTCCAAATTTTCAGATAAGATGAATAACAGAAAATACATTTAAGATCCCGTTGACCGGAATGTAGGCTTGTTAAAATGGTGTTCTTTTAAAGCAGGAATATATAGGGTTATCCATTTTACGCTTGGGAAAGTAAAGCTAAAGAAAACACATAAAATATTCAGACGGAAACAAAATTTTTTATTCAGTATAAAGATTGAACCCTGCCATTATACGTAAAACACAACATTATTCTAATGTTTTCCACGGGACCTCTTACAGGCCTCAATTCTTTTGAGGTCATGTTCAATGACTTTTCAGCACATTTCCGGCAATATCTCGGCCATAACTTCACGAATATTGGTTTTCAATTTCTCAAGATTTTGAGGATTGTGTTAGGTCACAGGATCTTGCGGGCCAATTGACATCACTCAATCTCAAAATTACGCGTCCTGGAAATTTCTCTTGCAAAAGTGCTCGATTAGTTGTGTGGCTTGTGGCTCCGTCCTGTTGGAACCACATGTTTTTCAGATCAAAATCTTCAATTTCTCTCCAAAAATAATCGGTTAACATCCGTCCATAGCGGTTACTTGATCGTTTTCAAAAAAATACTGGCCAATAACACCACCAGACCATAATGCACACCAAACGGTCACTTTTTTCGGATGCAAAGGCCTTTCTGCGATCACTTGAGAATTTTGAGAGCCCCATATGCGGCAATCCTGTTTATTTACGTAACCACTGAGCGAAAAATGAGCCTCATCACTAAAGAAAATTTTGTTCCAAAAATCGTTATCAATAGCTTGTTGTTCAATTACCCGATTCGCATACATTCTGCGTTGTGTATGGTCTTGAGGCTTAAGTTCTTGAGTGAGTTAGATTTTTTGCGGATGGAGATACAAATCCAAATGCGAAATCCCCCATAATGAGCCGTAAGACAAGCCCAAATGTTGAGCACGTCGAAGAATCGACAAATTCGGGTCTTCCTCCACACTTTGAGCAACGACAGCAATATTTTCAGCAGAACGAATGTTGCGATGATGCACAGGCTTGCAATATCAATAACCGATCCAGTCTCTGCAAATTTTCTCACTGTGTTCGAAATTGTTTGCTGTGTTGGTCGATTATTTCGACCGTAATCGGCTCGTAAAGCCCTAAACGTTGCTACAGCAGAATTACCATTTTTATAATAAAATTTAATAATTTTAACGCATTTTTCAACTGTTAAGTGATCCATACTTCTAAATGGCGAACCTTCAGCTAAAAAAAGCACGCTTTGGATGACATTCAGTTTTGAAAAATGTCAAATGGCACGGTTATACTTTCCCAATCACGAAAAGGATAACTCTGTATTTTTTTGCGCTTGTCATGAACGTTTTTCTTGAATTGAATCATTCTACATATCTGCATATTGTAGGTTAAGTACAAAACTCTTCTGACATGAGCATAAGTCTGTCTACCCAACTTTTCTTGATAAGCTGTTGCACCTTACTTCTTTGAGTGAGCGGATGCATCCCTGATCTTTTGAGTCATCTTCAATCTCTAAAATGAAATGACTTTATATGGGTTTAGGATGGGTTAAGCAAGTGAGTTCTGGACTGGGCCAGGTAGAGAAATATGACGCTTTTGTTTTCTGGGTTGTTACGTGTTTGTCGTTTGGGTTGTTGAACGTTCAGTGGAGTCTAGCTCTGACAAAATAGGGTTGAAGTTTGTAATAAGTCATTCTTTGATAATGCTGCCATCGGTAATTCCATATTTATATATTTCAAGTCATTCCACAATATTTAGTTTTTATTTCTTAAGGAAGCTTATTAGTTTATTTGTTTGTCAAGGTATGTTAACAAAACCCGGTGTTCATCTTTCTAGTGAATTTAAGTTAGTTGGCATCCCTTGTTTTGGTTATACTGTGTAAAAAGTTTGTCAATGCCAGGTTGTTTGTATCCACAATGACTAGCTTTTCTGAAAATATTGTTTAATTTATTGGAGTAGTTAATGGGAGTCATTAGGATGAAGTGGAGTTCTTTCAACATTGGTCTGTACGCTACTAGCTTATGTTTTGCAGGGTGATTAGATAATAAGAATACGGTATAATCAGTTTTGATTAGTTTTCTGTAAATTTTATAGCCTAATTGTGTTTACTCCCGAGTCATGATTAGTAGTACATGGTTAAGCTGTCCGTTTGTTCCTCCTTTTATAGTGAAATTTATATTCGGTTGTTTCTCATTCTTACCGGTAACTAGTTCATCTTGTTTGTTTTTTATGAGTCAAATAGCCATTCACATATCGTTTGCAAAATATGACATTGAGTCTTTTGACAATTTTGGGTATAAAGAATTCTTCCAAAGATTCTAAGAATATTTTTGACATTACTGACGGCATTGGGTATCCTGTACCAAAACCATTCTTCACAAAATATGTGCTATTAATAAACCTAAAATAGTTCTGCTTAGTTGTGGTCCTTATGAGATTGTGTAGTTGATCTGTAAATCGTCGGCTGTTATTTAATAAAAGCTTTCCTTTAATCATGGTCAGTGTTTCATCGACGAGTGTAGATGTATAGAGGTTGGTGACGTCTAGTGATCAAAGTCAAAAAGTGTCCGGACATAAGAGAGAGAGAGAGGTGGTGGATTTCGCTAGTTTGCAGCTGTTTTTTTTATGTATATTTGTAGTTGAAGTGCATGACATCAGCCAGTATTATTGCCATATATCGCACTAATTGGTATGCAGGAGCTGTGGACCGAACAGCCATTTTGGGTTTGTAGAGCTTAGGTTATGCTTTTAAGAGTGGTGAGGGAAAATGATTAGTGGAGATTGAGTGACAGCAGTACGTAAGTCTTCTTCTACGTAGTTCTACAGCCCCGCTCGGAATTTCGCTCCCTACAACAAGCATCTTTAACTATCTTGGTCCTTTGACCGCATCCTCAAATTTTGAAATCCGAGCAGCGATGAACTTTTTTTGTCAACCAAATCAGTCCAGCAATTCCTTGGTTTCGCCACTGGCCTCCAAGCTTCACTTTTCCCGACGAATACCTTTTTTACTATCCGTTATTTGTCTATACAATTCACGTGGCCAGCCCATTGCAGCTCAAGCAGTCTTACAATTATTGAGACCTCCGTCTCGTCAAAAATTTCATACGGCTCATGGTTTCATCGAATTTGCCATTGATCGTCGTCTAGCTTTGCCCCTATTATTCACCTCAGGAGCCGTTTTTTGAAGGCGTTAAATATATTTGTGAATGCTTGGGTTAGGGTCCGTGCTTCACACTTATAGCAGAGCAGAGTTCTTACCACAAGATAGTATGCTTAGGGCTTTGTTTTCCTGCGTAAAATATTTTATTTGCGAGCTGTATTCTCCAGCGTATTTTGTCGCTTTCATTACTGGTTTTCGTTATTTAGGAACTTAAATACACAAATTTTCCCATATTTTTTGATATTGTATTCGCTTAGTGTGATATTTTGGGTTTTGCGATACTTTTCCTCGACTGCACCATGAACTTTGTTTTATTTTCATTGATTTGTAGCCCTACCAGTTTTGCTTGGCTGTCGAATTTCAGGAAAAATTCTTTGCCTGTTGTTAATAACCGTGACGAAAGATTGATGTCGTCCATATAGGCTACCACTTGAGTTGACTTATGTAGTAACATGCCTCGTTTATCGACAGGTAGCTTTCTGATGACATACGAGTATTCTAGAGCTAAATTGAATAGCAATGGGATAAGCCCATCTTCCTGCTTTAGTCGGATAGTTGTGTCAAAGGCGTTAGTGTGTTCGCTATTGATGGGGTCTTATGAGTTTGATGACGTCATTGTCATTTTGGTAAATTGGAACGATTTGGCTGGGATACCCCAGCAAAGTATTGTTTGGTACAGTACTATACGATCAATGCTCTTGTATGGTTGCTTGGTGTACGTCTATGTTGAACTCTCAAAATTTCTCAAGTGCCTACTTGATTGTGAGCAATCGGTCTTTTATCGATCTCCCACCTTGATACTTCCCAATAATATTGTTGGCGTATGATCCCATTTCATTTTCTAAAATCATTCAAAATATTTTGTACGTCGTACAAAGCAGTGATATGCTTCTACAGTTTTCGTACTGTAGCTTGCCAGGTTTTTGTGGATATCGAATATAATTGATTGGCTCCACTCTTTTGGCAAATGTTCTTGTTGCCAAATATGCTGAATGGCTTTATGGATGGCTTTCTGAACACCACTGCCACCATATTCAATGAGCTCTACTGGAATCACATCGATGCCCGCCGGAATATTATTCTTTTAGTCTTTGATGGTAGAACAAACTTCATCTAGGGATGGTGGGGCCAATAGAAGCTTTCCGGGAATGTCTGTAGGCTTCGATGGTCTGGAGCTATGTGGGAAATTAAAGAGCCTCTGGAAATATGGTGCCCATCCTCATCCTGATTACATCACGGCAGAGCACGATCTTAGACTGATAGCCACCTTTAAGGCTTTTCACTACTTTGTTTGCTTGTTTTGTGTTGTTGCTGGCTAGACTTTTATCGATACTTCTCAATTATTCGTCGTAATATAGCGTGGGCCAAATACAAGTTTTTTTTTTTAAATGTAATAAAATGAACAAAAATATAATTTTTTCTTATATTTTCGCTTTATTCGCAAGAACAAACCTTCCCAATAGTTGTGAAATATAATTTTATTCATATGGCTACCAGGGCTGGCGTGATAGTTGGTTGTCTTCTCAGCCCAATTTTCCAAGACTTTATTGATGGTTTTGGGCCCTATCAGAGCAATGTTTTGTTGAATATTCAATTTCAGAGCTTTAATCGTTTGTGAATTTTCCGCATAATATCAATCATTCACAGTGCCCCATAAAAAGAATTCCAACGGTGTCAAATTGCAGCTTCAAGGTAGCCAATTGACATCGCCAAGGCGGCTGATTGCACGATTTCCAATTTTTTGCGCAAAAGATCGATTGTTTGATGAGCTGTATGCCATGGCGCACTATTTTGTTGAAACCAAAGGTCAGTCAAGTGCAAGCCCTCAATTTATGGCCACAAAAAGATGGTTGATCGAAACTGCATTTCCAGCCTCATTTTCAAAAGAAAAACGGTCTAATGGTGCCACCACTCCAGAATTCACACCACACTGTCATTTACTGAAGCAACATTGGCTTCTTAACAATCGCATGTCGATTTTCCGAGCCCCAGATGCGGCAATTTTTTTTTTGTTCGTATAGCCGACGAGATCAAAATGTGCTTCATCAGAAAAGATGATTTTTTTTTTTTTTAAATTGACATCCGCCTCGATTCAATATTTCCCAAAGTTAGTCAAGTGTAAATCGATTCATTTTATTCCGCAAAAGGTTAATACTGACTCACTAACATAATTTTGAGCTGTCAGTGTCAAAATAACATGTGATTTAAAAAGAAACTACTATTTTGCCTGCCCTTACAATTTCTTTTCTTAATTATAATGATCTATTTCGCTGTTTTTCTGAGATTATCATAATCCTATCTCTTCGTGTTGGTTTTCTTGCCTAAATATTCTTTGTAGGCCTGATTTCTTTTGATTAACGCATTCTCGCACTCATCATCAAATCAGTCATTTCTTTTGCGCCGGGCTGTACGTAAGTCTAGTAGAAACCTATTCGGGTGGTCTTTGTTTGTTAGTTTGTATCCCTTAATACTGATTAAATCCGTTATTTTTTTATGCAGTCCATTGTTTTGAGGATCACCGTTGTTTTTCCTTTGTCAGCTTTTATTACCATTAGTAGGTTGTTCGTACGTTTTTCTGAATGTGTTCTGTTCGGAATGTGCCTTCGTGGAAACTCGTTTTGTTAATGCTAGTGCGTATTTTTCGCAATATATATATATATATATATATATATATATATATATATATATATATATATATACATATATATATGTGTATATATATATATATATATATATATATATATATATATATATATATGTGTATATATATATATATATATATATATATATATATATATATATATAAATATATATATATATATATATATATATATATATATATATATATATATATATGTATATATGTATATATATAAATATATATGTATAGATATAAATATATATATATATATATATATATATATATATATATATATATATATATATGTAAATATATATATATATATATATATATATATATATATATATATATATATATATATATATATATATATATGCTGCAGTGTATCTTGTATATAACAATTGTTTATGTTGCAGTTTTTTAATGGCTAGTTAAGGGTTGACTACTTGTTGCTCTAGGCCTTCGTTGCGGTTTTTGTCATAAAGTTGTTTTTCCATCCCTTATCTAGCAGCTCCATTTCCGGTGTCGTAAAAGGCATATCAGAGCCCATGAATAAATGGTTCTGTTTGTATGGTCACATGTTTTTCTGTTTCATCTATTTTTCAATATTTTTTGTCATGGTCTCATATTTGACTTTAGACTGAATATCAATGTTTTCACTCACATTGTTGTGGAATTGTAGAAAGTTTCCAGTCGATTTGTAGCCCTACTAGTTTTGCTTTGCTATCGAGCTTCAGGTAAAGTTCTTTGGCAGCTGTCAACAACCATAACTACTAGGCTCGACTTCTATAGTAACGTACCTCGTGTTTCGACAGGTAACATTCTTATGAGATATTCCGAAATAAATTGAATAGCAATGAGGCCAGCCTTTCTCCCTATTTTGATCCGATAATTGTGTCAAAGGACTCAGTGAGTTGATTATTGATGCGGACTCACAAGGACGCCGAAGCCATTGTTCTTATGATAAGGCGGACTAATTTATCTGGGGTATCCAAGCAAAGCATTATTTGGTAGAGTACGTTACGATCAATACTGTCGTATGCCTGCTTAAAGTAAACGAAAATTTGGCGTACGTCTATGTTGATCGCTCAGCACTTCTCAAGTACCTGCTTGACTGTCAAAAATTGGTCATTCGTCGATCTACCTGCTCGAAAACCACCTTGATATGTCCCAATAATAACATACTGTTGGCATGTGATCCGATTTTATTTTCTAAGATTTTTGAAAATATTTTGTACGTCATACAAAGTAGTGACATGTCTCTACAATCTTCGCACTGTAGCTTGTCGCCTTTTTTGTCGATGAGGAATATTATTGATTCGCCCCACTCGTATAGCATATGTTCTTATTGCCAAATGTGCTGAATGACTTTATGGATGGCTTCCTGAACACCGGTGCCACGCACCGATTTTGACCAAATTTTCAGGAGAGGTGTATTGGGTAAATACCTCGGTTCAATTTGTGAGCCAGCTATATCGGCCAGGCGAAACAAAATGGCGGTCATTTTAGACGAAAAATCGTGATTTCTGTTCTGACCAAAGTGTAGCTCCGATTTGGATGAAATTAAGTACAAAGGTTAACTGATGTATGTGATGAATCTCACAATAAAAAACTCAAAGTCGGTACGGCTGAAACAAAATGGCCGCCGCTTGAAGGTCGAAAGACGTACAAAATTTTGTTGTTGTAGTTTGCACCAAAGCTTTCCACCAATGTCAATGAAATTCGGTACTTTGATAGAAACTGTAAGTATTTAAAGTGTTATGTAAAAAAATGGAGGTCAGGTCGCAAAAAACAAAATGGCGGCCAGGCGAAGCTCAAAATTTCAAAGTCCTCTAAAAGTCGCAATTTTCATCCGATGTATAGTTGTAACAAAGAAATCAATCAGATCTAAAATCTTTGACATCTTGGTGTGCTCCCATGTGGAATTTTCAAAATGGCGGCGGTTTTAATATGTGACTTTTTCAGGTTTTCGTGGCCCTCTAGCGGTCACATTTTCCAACGGATTTTGATGAAACTTGAGATTATCGATCTTTGTACTATGTTCTTGTATTATGCAGAAATTTCTTTAAATCGAATGAAAAATAAAAAAGTAAAATCTTCTAAACCTAATATTTTAGCTGACATTTTTACTAAATATGAATAATTTTGCTCTGTCTAGAGTGAAACTCTGATTTGAACGAGATTTGCCACGTTGATTGATGAGGTCCTAGCATGCAAAGATTTAAAATAATCCAAAATCAAATGCATGCATTCAAAATGGCGGCACCTAAAGGTCAGAAGGCAAGCGCAATTCGCTATTTTAGTAATAACTGAAATAATGAATAATTCTCATGGAAACGTTTTAAATTACCTAACTTGGATATTGTTAAAATATTTTTACAATACCCTTAAAAAATTATGAAATCGTGACTTGTCTGTCTATCCATCCATCCGTCCGTTTGTTCGTGCATCACAATAAGTTTCCTTGCAAACCACATGAGCTAGAATGAGGAAATTTTCTACGTATGTCAAAAGTGGTGCCTCTTGAAATTTGCAGTGCAAATATTTTAAAGTGTTTAACAGGGGCCTCCCCATACAGGGGGCGACGTAAATTTTTTTTATTTCTGTAGCCCTCTAGCAGCCAAGTTTCTCAACAGATTCCAATGAAATTTCAAATTGTACGTTATTAAAGCAAGTTAATTTAACCTGCAAAAGAATTATTCAAATTGGATGACGAATCAAAAAGTCGAAAATTTACAGCTTAATATTTTTAACAGCCGTTTTCAATAAAAATTCAAAATGATGGCCCCTGATGGTTCAGAAAAGAATTCAAAATATTTATAACAACGCAAGTGCTGTTTAAACTTTTATGGAAATCTTTTGAAATTATGTATTTGCGCTATTTAAACCGACAAGTTATCACCTTGGTGTGGTAAACACTGTGCAAACAGCAAATGTGAGGACAACAACTGTATTTATATGTTTATAACAATTTATCATCTGCAAATTTCAATATGTTATCCATAAATGTGCAACGCAATTGAATAAGCAAAATATTTACGCCTCTATAAAGGGTCTTTAAGTACAAACGTCGGCAGATTCTTTTCATGTCAATAAATACCCATGTGGTTTTACGAAAACTGCAGTAAGAAGTTTAGTACTACGCAAGCCAAATTCTTTTCGGAAATCTTACGCTACATATGAGAAATTTACCTTCCCGGCTGGTGCTGCGAACGGAAATTTTTTTTTCTACAGAAGTATTGCTTGTACGCTTGATTCTTTTTCTCTGGCCCATTCTGGCAATCTAAATCGAATCAATCATTTCTTTTGTGCCAGGCTTGATGTCCAATCATCTGTTCTGCCATGGTCTTAATAGCCGCTTACACTTCCACACATAGCCCGTTGCTTGTTTTCGGTGAAATATCTGATAGGTAGGGAGTGAGATGGTTGTCGAGGGCCCGCATGAAATTTTTTGCCAGAGACGCTTTTTGGAGCTTTTCGATGTTAGTTTTATGTGGCGGGCTGGTCTTCGCCCCGTATGCCTTTAACATACGACATCAAAAAGTTAATTTTATTCAAGTAATGACCTGAGTTACAATTGGCTCCTTGGTATGTGCAAACGCCAAGTATGCTCGAGTCCCAAAATTGTTACATCAAAACATGGTCGATTTGGTTTTGTATGTCACCATCCTGTGATAACCAGGTCATTCAAGACTAACGTACGACAAACACGCTGTAAAAAACTAACCAGATTTTACAAGCACACTAAATAACTAGGAAAAGTAAGACCATTAATTCAAAAAGCAGTTGTACGACTGCCGTCGGTAGAAATATGCATATGTCAAATTTCGATAGGCTTACTGTTAAGTTAAAAATGTTTTGTAGACTCAACATCTAATATGCACACATATGCTGAATAGACTCAATGACAGGGGAGGTGTTTAGTGGGTAGTCCAAGGGTATCCTCCATGGGAGTCCGACACTGCCAGACTCGGCGGGCGTAAATGCCTTCACCTCCCTACCACAAAAAAAAAGACTTAATGACTATTGTAGTAATATATAAATCAAATACGTTTGATGCAGATTATTGATAAATCGAAGACTACGTGTTATTTTGAAGTTTTTTTATTAAATATAAAAACGTTGGGTGTGCTATAATGAATGTTATTGATCATTTCCCTGAAATAAATTTAGAAGGGAAGATCTTAGGCTTGAAAGTTATGATATTAACTTTGAATGATTTCAGCAAACTTTTAAGTGAAAAATATCTTGCAACAAGGAGTTTCTAAAAGATGATTGAAACACAACTATCACTAAATGTTGGGCATGGGAGCATATAGTTTCGGGCTTCATTCAAGGCCCTATATGTTCCGTCAAAATTCTCCCAAGTGAGTAACTGTTTTGTTTAGCGTAACGCTGTCCTAGACTTTGCTGGAAAGCAGTACAGTGCCGTACGAGGTCACTTTATTAGCCGTTCGTTAAAACTGTTGATCTCGATCTCAAGGATACGTGCAAAGTGAACGGGTGGAAAATGGGTGGGTTTTAAATTTTATGCGTTATTCACAGTGGTTTCTATGGTGAATTATTTAGTAATTAGCAGTTAGAATACATTTATTGATCAGGGAAATGAAGTGACTAGTGGAAACGTGTTTGCAAACCATTTTAGTTCAACAACACAGAGGCTCCCACTGTTTGGTAAATCGGTGTTCATTTTGATGATATGCATACGACTTAATACTAAATGTAGCGCGTCTGCCGACAGTTGAAGTTGGGCAACTCAGCGGCTTTTATTTATTTCTAAAGTGACTTATACCCTAAAAATAGCGTGTCCACTGACAACTAGGGCCAACGGCTCAGAGGCTATTGTCGATTTCCTTACCGACTTGAAACTTAAAATAGCATGTCTACCGACAGCTTCGGTCAATGGCTCAGAGGCTATTATGAGTTTCTGTTGTGCCTTATAACTAAACAAGTTGAAGTAGCAAGAGGATGCTCCTGCCAGAAGGGTATTGTAAAACAATTCGTAAATCTAACAATATATCTTGCATATCAAAGCTTGACTAATATACAGATTCCATAAATTGAGTTCGAAAAATTATGATGGTAATTATGATTTTAAACTCGCCACTATTTTGTTTCAAGTGTTTTGACCCCATCGCTGGATTAGTCATGATAGCACATGAATATTACAAACCATTTCTAAAAATTTTAATAAAATTCCTAAATATTTGTAGTGTCTAGGTCCGTTGCAAACGTGTATCTCCCTAGTATCACGTGTTAATGTTGTTGTAATTATTAGATATTCAATCGGCTGTAACTAAGCTGTTTATAGTTTAGAAAACTTAAATTATAGATTTTGGGAAATTTAAAGGTCCCATCTTGATTTTATAGATAAAAAAGCAAAATTTATAAAATGTACTATTATTAGCAAAGTTGATCGAATTTCGACTTCTAAGGTATTTGTTGCACTTGTGAAGGAAAAACTGTCAGTTTAAGTACTGTTTTGAAAAGCTCCCATAATGAACTTTCATTTGATATTCATGTCGGCTACCTTTGATGGAATTTTTGTTCAGCGGCCACTCCCCTGTACCTATTTTTTCCTATTTTTTCGAATCCTAGAATGGATACAAAGCCCATTTGCTAGGAGCTCTCTCCTGCCTCCTCAACTTGTTTCACCTATGAGCTTTAATTGTAGGTACTCATCTTCAGGCATTCATTAAATTGAATCAAGTGTTAAAAGTATGCGCCTTAAACGTTGAAGTTGGGGCAAAATACATCAAAATTATTCAATCTTCGCGTTTAAAACAGCCACTATTTTGCTTTACGATTACTAATACTGCTAGCTGAACCAATTCTCAAAGAAATTCATGATACCTTTCATTTTTGAAATTTTCATGCAAATCCTAACAAAGCTGTAGTATCTGAGTCGGTAAAAAGCGCATATTGTTCCATAGCCATATGTTTCCATAGTAATACAGCGCATATTGTTCCATAGTAATACAGGAAAATTCAAATCGCTATAACTTCATTAAATCCATTCGATCTTTATGAAACTTTCAGGACAGATTAATCTTATAAATAGTCATCAGTGTACTGAATTCCATTGAGTTTAAAGGTACCGTTAAGATTTTATTCAAGAAAAAGTAAAATTGATAAATCATACTATTACTAACAAAGTTGAGTGAATTTCGAATTCTCATGTATTTAATGTTGTTGTACTCATAAAGGCCTACATTCATGATTTTTTTCAGATTTTTCGGGTCAAAGGTGTCCAATCACGAGGGGGGGACCCAAAATTTTCGTACATTTCCCCTTCCCCTGTACCCCCCGAAGCAAAATTTTTCATTTTAAGACCTGTTTTGAAAAGTTCTCATTAGGACCTTTCATTTGATACCCATATTGCCTACATGCGATGAAAACTTTTTTTTCAGGGGCAACTCCCCTATATGGGGAGACCCCCTTAAAGACCTTATAAATTTTTCTCGTGTTGAAACTTTGAAGAAGGCGTCACTTCGCAACTAATCACAAAATCTCATGTTTCTAGCTTATGTAGTTTGCGAGAAAAACTGGTGTGACACACGGACAGACTGACAGACGGACAGACGGACAGACAGGACGCGATTTTAGTAGGGTATTGTGAAATGATTTTACAATACCCTAAAAAGGCATGTCCGCTAACAACTAGGGTCTACGGCTCAGAGGCTTTTCTCAGTTTATTTACCGAAATGTAACTAAAAATAGCGTGTCCACTGACAGCTTCAGTCGACGGATCAGAGGCTATTGTAATCATGTAACTTAGACATCAGAATAGCGTGTCTATTGATCGTTTCCGATCAACAGCTCAGGTGCTATCTTTTTAGGGTTTCGTAAATTAATTTTATAAAACCCTACTAAAATCGCGTCCTATCTGTCCGTCTGTCTGTCCGTCCGTCCGTCCGTCCGTCCGTGTGTCACATCAAATTTTGTATGTCGGTGTAAAGTGGTGTTCTCTTCAAAAATCTACAACAACAAAATTTTATAAGGTATTTAAGGGGGGTCTCCCCGTATAGGAGAGTGGCCCCCCGAAAAAAAATTTCATTCAAAGTAGCCGATATGAGTATCAAATGAAAGGTCTTGATGAGAACTTTTCAAAACAGGTCTTAATTTGGCAAAGTTCGCTTCGAGGGGCGCACAGGGAGGGGAAATACACGAAAAATTTGTGTCCCCCCCCTCGCGATTGGACACCTGTGATCCAAAAAACCTTAAAAAAATCAGGAATGTAAGCCTTGGTGAGTACAACAAGTACGTGAGAAGTCGCAATTCACTCAACTTTGTTAGTAATAGTATGGTTTGGCGATCTTATCTTTTCTTGAATAAAATCTTAACGGTGCCTTAAAGTTCTATAAAATTCAGTACGTGGATGACTATTTATAAGATTGATCTATTCTGAAAGTTTCATAAAGATTGAATCACATTTAGCGAAGTTATAGCGATTTGAATTTTCCTGTATTACTATGGAACAATATGCGCTGCATTTATTACTATGGCAACATGGTTATGGAACAATATGCGCTTTTTACCGACTCAGACGCTGCAGTTTTGCTAAGATTTGCATGAAAATTTCAGGGATGATAGGTGTCATGTAGATCTTTGAGAATCGGTTCAGCTAGTGGTATCAGTAATCGTAAAACTAAAAATTGGCTGTTTTAAATGCGAAGATTGAATAATTTTGAGTTATTTTTTTCCCAACTTCAACGTTTAAGGTGCATGCTTTGAACTCTTGATTCAATTTAATGAATGACTGGAGATGAGTACCTACAAATAATGCTCATAAGTGAAACAAGTCAAGGAGGCGGGAGAGAGCTCCTAGGAAAAGGGCTTTGTAACCATTCTAGGATTCGAAAAATTGGCCATGTATCGATGATAACAGTGCAGGAGAGTGGCCCCTGAAAAAAAATTTATCAAACGTAGCCGATATGAGTATAAAATGAACGTTTTCATGGGAGCTTTTCAAAACACTTCTTAAGCTGTCAGTTTTTGCTTCAGTGGGGCACAGGGGGGAAATATATGAAAATTGTGTTTCCTCCCTCGCGAATGGACATCTGAAATAATTATCAAGGGAGATATTTATAAGTGTAACAATAACAAAAACCTCAGAAGTCGAAATTCGTTCAACTTTGTTAATAATAGTATGATCTTCGTATTTCATATTTTCTCCAATAAAATCGTCTTTGACATGTATCTTGATTTGATTCGATCAGGTGACTGCATTTTGTAAATTGAATACAAAACCCTTCTGACATGAGCGTAGGTCTGTTTACCCAACTTGTTCTTTACTAGAACTACTTGCGCTGCCCATGGACTGACAGAAGGTCCGATAACATCTTGTTTTTCCATGTCCGAAATCAGTGCGCTCGCTTCTCCTTATTTGGCTATAGGAAGACGTCTCGGTGCTTGTCGAATCGACTTGGCTCCCTGTGAATCTATGACGTGAGTTACCATATTCGTTCGGCTTTGATGATCCGGGCTTGTTGAGAAGATGTCACTGTACTTGGTGATCAGATCAGAGGCTCATTAAAATAACTGGGCTGGCAATTTGATCTGCTTCAATATTGCAGACGATATTTCCCGAGCTTTGTCTGGATCTTGCCTCGTTTTTCAATGATCGTCGTGAGTAACTTCCAAAGAAGTCATGGTGGAAACAGACTGGCAGCTGCCGCTGACTTCTCCCGCTTTGATACTCGTGGTTGAGCCTGCGGACTTAAGGACTCTAATCGCCACGTATCCGTTCCTTATAGATCTTACAAGGCTTCATCCTACAATCAAACTGCGCAACGCCGATGTCTTCGTTGGCTCTATCAGACAAGATCGGTGGTCGCCAGGATCACCATCAAGCTTGGCCCATATAATGCTCTCGGAAGATTTTGGTACATCCGTGTCAGCACATACTACTAAATTCATCTTGGGAGTTTGGACGCTGGGATCCTCCATCAATACTTTGACATTCTGCCATTTCAATACCCGTTTGCCCAAATCCAACGTGATTCCATGTGGTCGCAGAAAATTTATTCCGAGGATGCAGTCATCCATTCGCGACGAGAAAATTATGTCGGAACGCAAGGTCTCCCAACTGTATCTGGAGGTTGACCTCTCCATGGACAGGTGCAGTTTCTACCGTAGCTGTCCGTGGTGAGAAAACCCTGCCCTTGTGAAGTAGTTGTGGCTTCACAAAGTCTCGCCGGATAATCGATCGGATTGCACAAGGGCCGATTGTTATGGTGAAATGCTCTCCATCATCTTGACCCAGAAGACATGAGTCTGCTTCTCCCCGCTGCAGTCTTGACACGGTGATGGTGGTGCTGGGGACGTCGATCCTCCTAGTCAACCTCTGCCCCACGAAGTTGGCCCCCTCAGTTTGAAGGGCTTCCATTCTGATTTCTTGACTCGGTCTAAATCTCCTCCACCCTAGACAATAGCTGGGTTTTCTTCACTTCTTGCGGTTCTTTGCTGGTGCCCCTTCTCATCGCAATCCCAGCATCTTACCAGCCGCTCGCCCTCAATTTCCACACGCTCACACCTGCACTCGTCTGCCGCTATCTCGTGAACCTGGGCAGAGCTACGAGCCACATTGTCGTTAACCGCTTGCTTTTGAACTTAACGCACAGCTTGTTGCGATTCCTGGTCGTTTAATGCACACATGAAGGCTTCTGTTGCTGTGTCGTCTCGATGATTTGTGTCGTAGACTGTGTAAGTCAAAAGTGCTAGTCACTCAATGCCTTTGGCTAGCTGCAGTAAGTTTTCGCCAGACTTCTGAATCCAATGCCGTAGCTGTGACCGATAAATCTGCTTCAGATGATCATCTCCATAACGCATGTTAAGCGCATTCAATATAGCTGCCGAGTTTGAGTGCAACTCAATGGGGATAGTCTGCAAAAGCTCGGCAGTTGGGCCTCTAAGAGCAAGAATCAATGCAGTTGCTCGTCCCTCCTCATTCCAGTCAATTGTCCTAGCGGCGGCTTCAAACTGTGTTTTCTGAATACTCCAGTACATTTGCCTGTCGAATATTGGTGCGTTCACAGTTCTGGATGTACTTTGCGCTGTGGTTATAAGCGGGGCTGGTGAGGTGGTTACTGCTGCCTTCGCTGCTTCCAATTCCTTTTTCATTTTTTACATCTCATAGTTGATTCTCTGCTCGACGTGGCTGACCTTCTCCTCGACCTGGTAAGCCTTTTCCTCGACACATTTTAATTGGGTGTTCAGAGCTCCGAGCTCCGCTTTTTTTACAGTTTCTCCAGCTTCTGTGTGATGTCTGTCTTGATTTGGAATGTTTTTTGGCCCAGCTACTGGCCTAGCTTCGCAGTTAAACTGGATGACTGTTTATTTAGCTTCACAGTTAAACTGGATGACTGTTGTGGCTGCTCTTGCAGCATCAGCATTAACATTTGCATCTGCACATTTTCTGGCTCCTTTGATTTTGGTGCTTCTGCTTCTCCACCTTCTGCGCCTTTTTCCGCATCTGAGGGCCCACCTGAATCCAGATACACGCCTTCCGACTCGATTGCTTTATGTAAGCGTGCAATTAGTATGGCCTTTGTACCTTGCGTACCCAGATTTTGCTGTATCAACTCCTCCAGAAGCTCCAATATGGTGAATTCTTTGATTTTAAATGTAAACTACGTGGCATTTTTATTGTTTCGGCTTTTTTACCCACCAGTTTCAACGATAAATTTCACTATTGTGTTTTCTTCCCTACTTTTGACATCACTGTCGCGTGTTACCGTTCGCGGCTGATAATTCTAATGTTCTTGGAAAGTGAAAACGCACTGTCTTTTGAATTTATTATTCATTTATTTTAATTTATTTTAATTTAATTTTCCCTGTCTATTAACTTTTATTGCAACTGTCAGTATCGCGAAAACCACTTCATTATCAACCAATATCGCGTTTAATTCGCACTCAACTCTTATCGCAGTTTTTTCATCGCTTTACTATTCCCCTCATTCATTCAGCTCGGCTTTATATAGGATCTCCAGTCATTCAATCCATATCTCGTATATTGGCGAATGTTCTGACTAGAACTGCCTGGAATATTCGAGCAATTCTGAATGCCCACAGTGACGTCACTTTCAGATGTTGATCATGGATCTACGCAGTCCATTTTTGTGCTTTCGAGTACATGTTGCGAGCGAACGCGTACAAGATGCTCGGATATATTTCTGCTTCATAACTGCAGTAGTAGCGAGCAAACAACACCTATGTACTCGCACTTTGCCTAGGAAATTAGCCAAAGAAGCACATACGCAAGTAAATAAGCGAGCAGTAAAGTAAACGAGAAAGTTCAACCCGCAATGGTATTCACATTGTGAACAAACTGGGTGCTTCGAAGAGAGGTAAGCGGAAAGGAAAACCAAAAGTTCCGGCATAAACACTCTTTCGCTCAATGTCCCCAGTTTTGCTATTTCACCTCAAGAGATCGTGCGAAAGCCGAAAGCTTAAGCTGAAAGCACTCTTTCGAAGTCGAAAGCTTAAGCAAAAAACACTCTTTCGCTCAATTTCCCCAGTTTCGCATATTTACCAGCCGAGCAAGCGAGACGAAGCGGGGAGGAAAAACTTTCGTAGAACGAGAGCACACGTGCTCGGCTCAGCGCCTTTGAAGAGAATTTGGCTTAAAAACTCACTAAAGAACGGTA
Source organism: Odontomyia ornata (assembly GCA_963969285.1). Taxonomy (NCBI): domain Eukaryota; kingdom Metazoa; phylum Arthropoda; class Insecta; order Diptera; family Stratiomyidae; genus Odontomyia; species Odontomyia ornata. Next base: position 193,551,377 of record OZ017739.1, read on the forward strand.
TTTAAAGTTCTTGGGCAGTCTTATACAAGTCAAATCCAAAAGAGAGCGTGCTGCTACCCATTCTTCATCTACATCGTTTAAAGTATACGCGATTTAAGTTCCAGACAGAAGTGCTGTTCGGTTATCAACAAAATGGTGAAGGGTGAGGTGTTGGCTTGCGCCGCGATCCTCAACCGGCCCTTTGGCGTTTCACGCCGTGTGGCCACCCCGAACCATTAATACGACAAGTTGATTCCCTCTTCAGGCTGGCTGATAGGTAGAAGTTTAAAATAATTAATTAAGTGGAAATGTAATTGATAAATGTTTAAAATGTTTAAAAAATGGATAGTGTAATAAAATTCATCCCCTAAAGTTAACTCTCGCCTTTTGTTGTTCTGGTTTAAATGGACAGAGTAGCAGGTAAGCGGTGTTATAGCGAGTTCTTTCCTCGGGAGCCTTGATGATTTATATAGGTTACACATCAAATGAGCTCCCAGTTCATACCAGTATACATAGGGTATACTGGTTCTGTAACAAAATTGGCGCAGCCGGTAGGATATCGGTTTTGCAGAGACAAAAGTGTAGTGCACTGTGTAGCAAATTTAAATAGGCTGAAAAATCTATTCACCCAGCTAATATCTCAAACCGTTCAACTCCTGTAAGACACCATTGCTGTTCATACTGTCCATCAAACTAGATCAACCTTCTTAAAGAAAATCAAAAAATAAATTCAATTATTTAAATAAACAAAAAATTATATTAATATCCAAATATGATATTGATACTATATATACTGTGTCTAAAATTAGATCAATTCTCTTAATGAAATAAAAATAAAATATTCATATTAATTGATTAATTAGCAAAAATACAATCTCAGTATCTAAGTATAATATAAGCGCTACTCATACTGATCATCCACCCAGATTAGCCTCTAAAAGAAACAAATAATTATATTTATCATTACAATAACCAAAATATAATATTAATATTCAGATATAATATTAATCCTTTTCATAATGTCCATCAAATAAGATCAGTCCCAAAATCAAATAGTCATATTGAACATTTAATTCTTCACTCATTTACTCCCTCATTCATATACCTTAAATCTCATCTTTCTTATCTGAAGGTTATTCAAACTAACTCCTAACCCATTCAAACCCAACGTACAATTTATAGAAGATATAAAGTTTCAATCAACTAACATGCAAAACACAAAACATTACAAGTAAATATTAGACACAAATAAGCAAAACGAAAACTTAATAGCGAGCAAACAAACGCGTGCCCATTGTTATTGAAATATGGTACCATTTATCACTCCAACCACTTAAACAATAATAATAGCAATAACGCGTACCTAACATACATGCATATTAAAGTCTTATCTTTTAAATTGAATGAGCATTCGAATTGCCTGAGATGCAATTAAAACAAGTTGGGTAAACAGACCTACGCTCATGTCAGAAGGGTTTTGTATTCAATTTACAAAATGCAGTCACCAGATCGAATCAAATCAAGAAACATGTCAAAGACAATTTTATTGGAGAAAATATGAAATACGAAGATCATACCATTATTAACAAAGTTGAACGAATTTCGACTTCCGAGGTTTTTGGTATTGTTATACTCATAAATATCTCCCTTGATAATTATTTCAGATGTCATCCGCGAGGGAGGAAACACAATTTTCATGTATTTCCACCCCCCCCCCCCCTGTGCTCCCACTGAAGCAAAAACTGACAGTTTAACAACTGTTTTCAAAAGCTCCCATGAAAACGTTCATTTTATACTCATATCGGCTACGTTTGATAAATTTTTTTTCAGGGGCCACTCTCCTGTACTGTTATCATTGATTCATGGCCAATTTTTTCGAATCCTAGAATGGTTACAAAACCCTTTTGCTAGGAGCTCTCTCCCACCTCCTTGACTTGTTTCACTTATGAGCATTAATTGTAGGTACTCATCTTCAGTCATTCATTAAATTGAATCAAGTCTTCAAAGCATGCACCTTAATCGTTGAAGTTGGGAAAAAAATATCTCAAAATTATTCAATCTTCGAATTTAAAACAGCCACTATTTTGTTTTACGATTACTGATACCACTAACTGAACCGATTCTCAAAGATATTCATGACACCTATCATTCCTGAAATTTTCATGCAAATCCTAGCAAAACTGTAGTGTCTGAGTGGGTAAAAAGCGCATGTTGTTCCATAGCCATATGTTGCCATAGTAATAAATGCAGCGCATATTGTTCCATAGTAATACAGGAAAATTCAAACCGCTATAACTTCGCTGAATGTGATTCAATCTTTATGAAACTTTCAGAATAGATCAATCTTATAAAAAGTCATCTGCGTACTGAATTTTATAGAACTTAAGGGTACCATTAAGATTTTATTCAAGAAAACATAAAATCGATAAATCATACTATTACTAACAAAGTTGAGTGAATTACGACTTCTCACGTATTTGTTGTTGTTGTACTCACCAAGGCCTACATTCATGTTTTTTTTCGGTTTTTTCGGATCACAGGTGTCCAATCGCGAGGGGGGAGGACACACATTTTTATGTATTTCCCCTCCCTGTGCGCTCCTCGAAGCAAACTTTGCCAAACTAAGACCTGTTTTGAAAAGTTCTCATCAAGACCTTTCATTTGATACCCATATCGGCTATCTTAATTGAAATTTTTTCGTTCGGGGGGTGACTCTCCTATATGGGGAGACCCCCCTTAAATACCTTATATTTTTTTTTTTGTAAATGAACTTTAAAGAGATCACCACTTTACCCCGACATACAAAATTTGATGTTTCTAGCTTAAGTAGTTTCCGAGAAAAACTGCTGTGACACACGGACGGAAGGACGGACGGACAGACGGACAGACGGACAGATGGACAGACTGGTCACGAAACCAGTAGGGTTTTGTAAAATTATTTTAACAAAACCTTAAAAGCAAATAAAAATAAACATTTAAGTACGAATTGAATAGATATACATCTGGGCAATAATTTTCAAATGCAATAACATTAAAGCACAAACGGACTAAATAAACTGCGCTAAACAAATATAAGAAATAATTTCCATCAGAAGGGCGATTCACCAACGCAAATAAACATGAAACTAATTTAATTTCAAGTTACACTGAAACAATTTAAGTATGGGAACTTTGAAACAACAGAATTTTAATTATTAGAACAATACGACAATGCAAACGATTTTACCCCAAAACCAATAATCTCTTTCAAGTTCCACTGCAATTCACTCTCAAATCACCAAATTTACATCCAGCACTAAATGTGCCATTTCATAATATTGGCTGTAAGGAAACGGAAAAAGTGGCAGTCAAGTCGGTATATCCCGGCAAAACTCTAAACTAAAATTATCAGCAGACACGCTTTTTCTATGTCTAATTTACAAAATCACTGGAATGAAAACCAGTCGATTTAACAACAGCCTCTGAGCCGTTGAGATAAGCTGTCGACGGACACGTTATTTTTAGTTTTAAGTTCATAAAGAAACATTTAATAGCCTCTGAGCTACCCGACTTCAATTTTGATCAGACACGCCGCATTTAGTATTAAGTCATATGCAAAACAGACATCGATTTACCATCCAGTCATAGCCTCTGAGCTGTTGATCTAAAATGGTTTGCAAATACGCTATTAACCAAGTATCCTTTAAACAAGCGACTACGTTTCCTTGCACAGTAAATACATTATAACAGCCAACTACTGAAAAAGTCCCAATAAATCTCTTTGGAGAGCGCAACACAATTCAAAAAAACCCACCCATTTCCCACCCTTTTGCTTTACACTTGGCAACGATATCAAATTGCGTCTTAGAATGCTATAATATATACTTTAAGATTCTTTCAACAATCGTTTTCTCAAGATCGATATCAAAAATTTTACCAAACGACTAATGTAGTGACCTCGCACGGCACTGTACTGTCTTCCAGCAAGGCCTAGGACAGCATTATGCCAAACTAAGCAGACACGCACTAGGGAAAAATTAGTCGGAACACATATAGGGTCTTGAATGAAGGCCGAAACTATATGTTTCCAAGCCCATATAGTGATACTGTCGCTTCGACCATGATCTTTCTCGCAAGATATTTTCAACGGAGTATGTCTGTGTAACAGTTCACTAAAATCAATAAAAGTATATACCAGAACTTTTAAGCTTACAATCTCTCCTTTTAATCTCAGTTTAATGAAACAGATCGTCATCATTCACAAAAACAATATTTTTATACCTAACAAAAAACCTTCGTAATAAATAGTAGATTCTGGTGTATAAATAATCCATAACTATTCACACATACTGCTGAGTACATTTCTAATAACCCTCCCTTTTTACCACCACAAACAGATAAAAAAGTATGTAATAGACAACTTAAGCCAATTAAACGACAATTAAATGCATATACCTTAAAAGCTCTTCCTCCTACACAATCCCGCAGCATAGATAGATTAAAAACCCTGCCCACTACGAAATGCATTAAACCGACATAAATAGAAACAGATGCTCTTCAAGGCAATAACCAGCCAACCACGAATTAGTGCATACATATCATATACTTCACATACTTCAGAGCAATCAGCGCATGTAAAAGCTACAATTCATCGCTTCATTCAATTTTCTCATGCGTCATTGCAGAAGCAATGCTAATCATATCTTCAAAGCTCGTTAGCAGCGAGCAAAAACAATCACATGAACCTTCAATCCATGATTCCCACTCCTATTAAAAACATTTACCATACAGACTAAGGGGAAAGTTTATTTATCACACTCATTATCTCGCACCCTATAAAGCCAAGATAGCTTATAGTAAGTCGTGGGAATACAACAACAACGACTCCCAAGCTACATCAATGGAAAGCTTTTCTCTCGGCAAAACTTCTTCCGAAGCGAATCAATTCCCGAACGTAACGATCGTGTGAAATATTCATTCACCGTTTACATATTAACTCATTCCCAATAAATAACCGCTAAAGCTTTAACAATATTTCATATTGAAATTTCCCTACTAACCTATTTGCACAATACATAATTTAAGAAAATGCTAGCAGAAGCTTACATAAAGAGCTTTTGTTATAGCATTAAAGAAAATAATTTAATAGAATATTAATAAGCCATGAATGAAATAAAAAACGAATTTCTTTGCACGCTTAAACTATTTTGAAAGCCGTCCACATTAAATCCTCACTAACGCTGACTATTTAGAGTTTATTAAAAACTGCACTAATCGAACAGTAACACACTAATAATAACCACTAACCAAATAAAATGTAAAATTCTATCTTTGGCAATTACAGTTAATAATTACAATTATAGTATTCAAAAAGAAAATTAAAACAAGTTGGGTAAACAGACCTACGCTCATGTCAGAAGGGTTTTGTATTCAATTTACAAAATGCAGTCACCAGATCGAATCAAATCAAGAAACATGTCAAAGACGATTTTATTGGAGAAAATATGAAATACGAAGAACATACTATTATTAACAAAGTTGAACGAATCTACACTTCTGAGGTTTTTGGTATTGTTATACTCCTAAATACCTCCCTTGATAATTATTTCAGATGTCATCCGCGAGGGAGGAAACACAATTTTCATGTATTCCTCCCCCCCCCCCTGTGCTCCCACTGAAGCAAAAACTGACAGTTTAACAACTGTTTTGAAAAGCTCCCATGAAAACGTTCATTTTATACTCATATCGGCTACGTTTGATAAATTTTTTTCAGGGGCCACTCTCCTGTACTGTTATCATTGATTCATGGCCAATTTTTTCGTATCCTAGAATGGTTACAAAACCCTTTTGCTAGGAGCTCTCTCCCACCTCCTTGACTTGTTTCACTTATGAGCATTAATTGTAGGTACTCATCTTCAGTCATTCATTAAATTGAATCAAGTGTTCAAAGCATGCACCTTAATCGTTGAAGTTGGGAAAAAATAATTCAAAATTATTCAATCTTCGCATTTAAACAGCCACTATTTTGTTTTACGATTACTGATCCCACTAGCTGAACTGATTCTCAAAGATATTCATGACACCTATCATTCCTGAAATTTTCATGCAAATCCTAGCAAAACTGTAGTGTCTGAGTGGGTAAAAAACGCACGTTGTTCCATAGCCATATGTTACCATAGTAATAAATGCAGCGCATATTGTTCCATAGTAATACAGGAAAATTCAAACCGCTATTACATCGCCAAATATGATTCAATCTTTATGAAACTTTCAGAATAGATCAATCTTATAAATAGACATCCACGTACTGAATTTCATTGAATTTAAAGGTACCGGTAAGATTTTATTCAAGAAAAGATAAAATCGACAAATCATACCATTACTAACAAAGTTGAGTGAATTGCGATTTCTCACGTATTTGTTGTTGTTGTACTCACCAAGGCCTACATTTCTGATTTTTTTCAGATTTTTCGGATCACAGGTGTCCAATCGCGAGTTTACCAAACTAAGACCTGTTTTGAAAAGTACTCATCAAGACCTTTCATTTGATACCCATATCCGCTACCTTCAATGAAATTTTTTTTTCGGGGGGTCACTCTCCTATATGGAGAGCCCCCCTTAAATACCTTACAACATTTTTTTGTAGTTGAACCTTGAAGAGATCACCACTTTACACCTACATACAAAATTTGATGCTTCTAGCTTAAGTAGTTTCCGAGAAAAACTGCTGTGACGCACGGACGGACGAAATATATATATATATATATATATATATATATATATATATATATATATATATATATATATATATATATATATATGTATATATATATATATATATATATATATATATATATACATATATATATATATATATATATATATATATATATATATATATATATATATATATACATATATATATATATAGATATATATATATATAGATATATATATATATAAATACTCGTATATGTATAGTGAAACCTTCCACAGCCAGACTCCAAGCTTTTTGCCCGCCTCTAGGAGGTGGAATGAAAACGCATTTTACCTATATAGTGCATGCATTAATATAATAAATAACAGTAAGTTTTTTGCGTATTGAAATTTCTGTATTCTGTTTTAATTTATACTTTTATTTTCTTATTTACATAATTGTCCATATATATAATGATTTTTATAGAACTTTGATATACATAATTATATTTCGAAAAAAAACATAAAAACCGTTATTTGCGTTGGTAAAATTGAATAAATTTATGGTGTTGAATTTTTGGTTGTCTCAATTTCAACTGTTCGTTCTCAAAATAATTCCTCACATTTTTTAAGCGTTGAAATGCTATATAATCATTTCTTGTGAAACGTTTTTAACCTGCAAATTACTTTAGTGCTTCACCAAATGAATTTTTTGTTTTATCGATCACCTCGTCTTCGAAACTAATTAAACTTTCATTGTTAAATGGATCCCCTTGCCAAATTTCTATGTAGTCAGCTTCAGTGGCAACTTTTCATTGATGTTAAGATCCCATTTTGTAGACACAAAAGTGTTGTCAATTGCAGTTCATACTAGGCTTCAAATTCTAAAAGACTCGTATTAGAATTTATAAATTACGCTTTTCGAAACAGTTTTTTACAGTTCTTGCTTCATTTTTTCCCGACGAGGCTTTGCTTAATTATAAGGTTTCAAGAACGTTTATAGATCTGGCCTATTCGGATGCTGATTTGTTAGTTTCTGCTTTCGGTAAACAGGGTCTGAATAACAAGTAACTGGACTGGCCTCAGGAAATTTTTTATTGGCAAAATATGTACAATTTTTCTT